>CM053787.1:925447415-925977415 GCA_028749045.1 Cupressus sempervirens | reverse complement strand
CAATATCACAATTGCAATGTCCATGTGACAGTTGTGTTGTGGATGCGACATTGATCTATTGGTTCTATCAGTCATACTTGTGATGACTAGCTATTGGAACGTGTCTTCACAATTGCAATGACTCGCTAAATTATTTTAAAAACCAGCAAATTCATGTTATACCCCTCATTTTAATTACATGTATCCATTTGAAATAGGAACCCATAACACTATCAAATCTTTAAAGACAAACAAACATACTCACACAGGAGTCTAACTGATGATCTTGGGATGATGAAATTGTTGTAAGGTTACTTAGTCTGCCTTTTCTAGGTACAAACTTATCCTCCTGGTCAAGTGTAGCAAACATACATTAATGTTCCTTTCAATATCCAAAGCTTGTTCTTAACTATATGTTTGCAGTATTTAAAATTGCAAAAATGTCATATTGAACAAAAATTGTGGCATACGAATTGAGATTGCATATTGAACTATGGCATCCTTCTACATTGCTTGAAACCAAGATATTCACATAATTAGTCGTCATACAATCATAAGTTAATGTTGAGGTTCACTTGGTTTTGAGAATAGTTTAATATTCTCTACTAATCAAGGCCAACCACATGAAGGTGGAATCTCATTTGCCCCCCACCCCAACCGCCCCCCCCTCCCCCCTCCCTCTCAACATCTAAATTCATCATTAACATCTAAAATATTTGAGAAAGGATGAATCTTTGAAGTAGAAAAAAAGGTTTTAGACCTGCAAAAGTGACATCATTTTCCCATCTTCTTGTGTATGTCATTTTTTCATCGCATCCAAAATAAGATTATGCCACTCTAAATCGAGAATGCAAATGCAATTGTGTTCTATATGCATGGACAATAGATAGAGCTGAAAAAACACAACATAATTATATTTATTTAATAGGTCTATTAATTTTTTTAAAATTATAGACCATCATGAACATTAGAACTCTAGTTGCTATGGCCAAGAGAATGTCCTCATAAGCAAGCCGTCAGATAGAAAGTCTTGATTTGCTTGCATGCTGAGGACATTACCCTTTCCTATAAGAGTCAAAGTTACAATGTTTGTGATGGTCTATAGCTTAAAATACCTAATTAAAGACCTCTAACAAAAATACAAACCTATTGCATTTTTTAGCTCCACCTAATGTCATATGCATATGAATTGAGATTGCATATTGAACTATGGCCTTCTTCTACATTGCTTGAAACCAAGAGATTCACACAGTTAGTTGTCATGAAATCATAGGTTAATGTTGAGCTTCACTTGGTTTCAAGAATAGTTATATTCTCTACTAATCAAGGCCAACCATGCAAAGGTGGAAGCTCATTTGGCTCCACCTCCCCTAATATCTAAATTAATCGTTAACATCTAAAATCTTTAAGAAAGGATCAATCTTTAAAGTACTAGAAAGTTGAGCTACTCTCAGGGAAGTCCATCTTCATTGCTTATGAGCAATTCATCACAACTCTTTAGTGATTCTTATACATCGAACACAAGTACATCTAGGAATGTCCTCATCACCTCTTGCATAAAATTAATCCAATATTACAAAATGTCCCCTAAGAAATAATAGTTCAAGTGAAATAAACACTGAAGAATGAGAGAGAAAACTAGGAATCTACTTACCAATAGGCATTTCCATCACATATGTGGCCATGCTATCTGTTGAGTGAGTTTTATTATTTTTATGTTGTACCAAGATCTCTTTGTTTGTATACATACATACATACATAGACACACATATGTGTGTGAATGTACACACACACACACACACACACACATGTATGTGTGTGTGTGTATATATATATATATGTGTGTGTGTGTGTGTATGTATATGTGTATGTATATGTATACATGCATACATACATACATACATCCATATATATATATATATAGAGAGAGAGAGAGACCACAAGGGCATGACAGCAAAATGCAGCAATCAAAAGGGCATGACAAGGAAAACCTAGATCTCTACTGATCTCCACCAATGTTCAAAGCTCTCAACCCTCTTTTGTGTGCTACTCTCCACAATCGATCAGAACAAATGGGGAATAATTAATGTCATATTTATTTTGTTTATTTTTTTATAATCCATAATCCACAATCCACAACATCTCTCTGTATACATACATACATACATAGACACACACATGTGTGTGAACACACACATGTGTGTGAACACACACATGTGTGTGAACACACACACACATACATATATCTATGTACACACACACACACATACATATATCCATAATAAATTAATGACTAAATACATAATACAAGAGATAATATTATGTGACCTCAGGTATAGGTCCACACATTAACCATCTACTTACATCCAAAAAAGTGTAAGCTAACTCTTAAATATAGAACTACACTAAATTAAATACCAAGCATCACATAAAGAACAAAATAGGAAATAAGTACCCAAGAAGATGAAGCATATCTTCTGCCAATTGTCACGTAGGATTATGTTCACATAGGACAATGGTCCATGGCAAGTCCACAACATGAAGTCAAGCTCACAACATCTATAAATAAAAAACAAGTGTTTGCCAATACAAACTCTTAGACAAAAAGCAAAAAATATATTTTTGGATGATGCACGACTGTCAATAGCTCAAGGATGCACTTACATTAGACACCCAAGGTTTCAAAAACAAGATGTTCCATAAGGACTTATTGACATTTGAAGAAATTCAAAACATAAAAGCCATGGGAGTTCCTAATCCACAAATCCTCTTCATCAATCATCCTAGAAGTTTGTCTAAACTTACTATACAACCAACTATATCATCAAAAATATTAGCTCTTCTTTTGCTACTGCAACAACTAGGATCAAATGAATCATACTTGTTGCAATCCTTCATCTGATTACAAATTTTCTTTCTTCTTCCTCTACTCTTAATCACAAGATTAGGTGATTGTCTTTCAATAGTAGGAACCTTAACCACATGTTTTTCTATCTTCAAATTGAAAGTACTAAAAACACTTAAGTTCTCACAACGACATTTGGGGTCAAATTGTGATGGTAGGGTAATTTGTGTGTGATTTTTACTTTATTTTTTGAAATTTTCCTTGACATCATTGCATTATCAATGTTTGCATCACAATTTTTACACCCACATGAGTATTAAAGAAAACATGACATAAATCATTTAGCATTTGTTTTGATCGATTGTGGAGAGTTGTGTGCGAAAGAGGGTGGAGAGCTCCAAATGAGGGTGGGGAGCTCTAAACATTGGTAGAGAGCTCTAAGCTCTAAATTTTTGTGGAGATTTCATTGTCATGCCCTTGTGATCACTGCATTTCGTTGACATACCCTTATGATCTCTACATTTCATTGTTGTGCCCTGATGAAGATAAGTGGAGATCTAGGATTTTGTTGTTGTGCCCTTGTGATCAGTGCATTTCATTGTCATGTCCTTGTGATCTCTACATTTTTTATCATGCCCTTGTGATCTTCATGACCTTGCTCTATGATTTTTTTGTCGTATCATGCCCTCATGATCTTCGTGCCCTTGCTCTATGGTTTTCTTCAAGGGGAGAAAAGGTACCTATGTAAATGTTATTTTCTTTTCCTTCTAAACATGTATCTCTTTATATTTCCCCCAGTAGGTGATTAGAAAAGCTTATCTTTATGTATATGTATGTGCATATAAACATACATACACACACATATGTGTATGTCTATGTATGTATGTATGTATATATAGGGAAGGTTCTCTTTATACAAAGATCTCTTAGTTTATATAAATACATACATACATAGACAGACACATATTTGTGTATGTATATATATACATGTATATACATATACATATGTATATATATTTATATATGCATACATACATACATACATATACAGAGATCACAAGGCCATGACAATGAAATGCAAAGATCACAAGGGCACATCAATGAAATGCAGTGATCACAAGGGCATGACAACAAAATCCTAGATCTCCACTAATCTCCACCAATGTTTAGAGATTTCCACCCATTTTCATGTGTATCTCTCCACAATCGATCAAAAAAAATGGGGATTGTTCATTTTATTGTACTTAATATACATATATACATACATACATACATATACATATATACATTCATATATATACATACATATATATATATATATACACATATATACATATATATGTAGATATATAAATGCATATATATATACACATATATACATACATATACATATATACATATATACATACATACATGCATGCATGCATATACACATACATACATACAAACATCTACATATGCAATTTTATCACCTTGGAAAACTCTTTTTGAACCTGCTAGCTGGGAACAATTGATTGTTCATTTTATTGTACCTAATATGATGACAGTTCTATAGGAATTTGTAATCAACCTAGGTAATCAACAACTAGACCAATTTAGCTAGGTTATGACTTATTTCTTTCAAAAAATATTTGTTATGATATGTTTTTGTAAATCTTGTAGAACTCTGCCCATTTTTCGTGGTCTGCATTACTTTTGTGTAGGATCTTGAGGTAAGTCACTTAGCATGGGTTGAGTGAGTTTTATTTTATTATTATTTGGTTTTGGAATATGTATGCAGCTGGATCAATTTATTTGTTGTGCCAAGATCTTTCTATATATATACATACATAGGCACACACATGTGTGTGTATGTATATATAAACACACATATATATACATATGCATATGTATATACATACATACATACAAACATACATACAAACATACATACATACACATACATAAATAATAGTAATATATGTATTTCATTTGCATTTGCTTTGCCATTGCTTATAAGAGTATTTCAAGGTTGGGAACCACTTCAACATTATTTGCATGGTTTAGAGGTATTATCATTGTGGCAGAGGCTTTTGCAAGGGAATGAGCCTCGTGGTTATGGCATTTACACATAAGCAAGAACATGGTGTTGAAACAATACAGAAAGTGCTTGACATGAGAGGTTCGTAAGTGAGGGTGTTGACCAATCTTGAAAAATTGAATGCTAAAATGAAAGCTATCAAGGATGAAACACTTATGCCAAAGTTACAATGCAATGTGAAGTTGATTTTAGATATGGTAGAGGCAGATCTTTAGGAGTTTGATCGAAATTGAAGGCATAAAAGAGTGTTTGTGCCAATATACCAGAAGGAGAAGGAGCAACTTTATAAAGAGACTGCATGGAAGAAACAACAACTAGACAACATAGAGGATATTATGGGAGCACTAGATAGAATCTAGAAAAGTGTTGCAATAGGTACTATGACATTGGAATCACTTGCAAGTGTCTTTGAGAATTTATAGTCCAAATATCGAGAGGACTACAAGTTGTGCAATTTGTCATGTATTGCATTTGTATTTGATTTGTTATTGCTTATAAGAGTGTTTCAAGGTTGGGAACCACTTCAACATCCTTTGCATGGTTTAGAGGTAATATCATTTTGGTAGAGTCTTCTACAAGAGAATGGGCCTTGTGATTATGGCATTTACACATAAGTAGAACTTGCTTCTTCAACTCCTTACACTCAACTCTTCATTGAAGTTATTCTTCTAGCAATGAGAATAGCTGCTACAAATTTTTGGAAGCCAAGGGATCCTGAACCTATGCTACATTTTATAAAGACATGGGAGAAGTTACTATCAGCTTCAATACTTCATAAAATTCTAGATCATATAGTGATTCCAAAATTAATAGCAGTAGTAGATACTTGGGATCCTCGTAGGGAGACTATGCCAATACATGCATGGTTACATTCTTAGCTTCCATTTTTGGGCCAGCATATGTGATGCAGGAGCATCAGGAAATGCAAGGATCTCTAAAGAAGAAGAAAAATGGATCAGAGGAAAGGAGGATTTTTAACCAATCAATTGGCATGTGTTGAAGCTAATTATGGAAGGCTTAAAAGATAAAAATGTAATGAATCCTAAAAGGCCTGTTAAGGAGCTTAGGATCTTTGATAGTGAAATATGGGCATAATGGAATATTGAAGTTAATTGGTTCCTTAGGAGACTTAGAAGGGTTTGGGATTGATTAAATTGGACTTGAGGACCTAATAGGAAAGTTTAGTGGGTTAATTAGTTGTTTTATTCAATAAATTATAAGTTGGAAAATTCAAATATTTGAATTCCAACAGTTAGTTCCATTTTGGGGGGGAATTACATTTAATGAGTTTTAGGCATAACTAGGCATTGAAACTGATCCAAATTGGTTGGGATAGTTGTAAGGGATGCTATTAAGTTAAGTTTGAGGCATTGTACAGAGAGAGCAGTATTGGGATTGATCAATTGTACAGACTATGTAAAGAGATCCAATAAAAACTTCATTTTTCAAGCATTTGGTGCATGGTGGCTTGAATATCATTGATTGCTTGTAGTCTTATGGTCTCATAATCCTTTTTTCATATTGTTTGATCAATTCCTAATGCACTAATATTTGTGAAGTTCATTCCTTTCAAGTTTGTTGTCACTATTTTAAGGGTTTCGTTGTTTTTATTAACAAGTTTGAGTTTATACTTGAAATGTTAATCATTCCATGAATGTAGGATTCTGATTCTCATGGAATGATCTTGTAATAATATGTACAAATCATATCTAACAATTTTTTGATAGGAATTTCTAAGGATTGGTGATCACCATTGGAGTTTGTGAAGTAAAGGGCACTAAATTCATGGCTATGGAGCATCAATAGGAGTTCTAGACATTAGAGGTCAGTGTTTAATGATTTTAAGTGCCTTGGTATGTTGGAGGTAAGGTGAAAAAACCTTAAATTGAGTCTGAAGGTGCTTGGAAGGCAGAGATTTAGAAAATCCTACCTTTGAGGGTTTGTAGGAGACTAATTTAGGGCTTTTGGGGTTACAAAATTTTTGGGACTAATTCCTTTTGGATTTGGTACATTTACAGCATAAGGAGAGACTATCCAAATTGTGCGGTCTTGGGATTACAAGAAACTTTTAGTTGCTTTGTTAAATTGCTCTCTTTTCATGCATTTTTGAGCCACAATATGGTAACAACAAGATATGGTCCAAAGGAACACATAGAACCCTTTTGATATAGTGTAGTATGGCTTAATGGGTATCTAAATCCACCAATTTTTTGGAAAGTTTGAGAGGAAAGTTCACTTTTGTGTCACTACAAAGCTACTGGGAAATTAATTAGGCCTCTAGGATAGTTTGAGGGATTTGGCTGTTGGATGTTACTTGAGGACCAAAAATTAGTTGAAACCTTTTGAATCCACCTTAATTTGGCCAAAGACACCCATCCTAATAATTGGGAAGGTGTTGGAATTATTTTTGTACTTTTTTCTTTGTAGAGGGTTTAGTGAACCTTGTATTTCCCTTATAGGTTAAAGTGGGATTAAGTTGGTTTTGACTCCCACAACCCTTACCTCTACATTAGTATGGAGCCTTGATATCCAACCATTCATTATAAGTTGGGGAATGTGCTTCATGCCTAGCATGCAATTGATGCATCTGCATATGCAATTTTATCACCTTAAACAACTATATTTGATCCTGCTAGCTAGGAACAACTGATTGTTCATTTTATTGTACTTAACTTGATGATAGTTCTATAGGGATTTGTAATCAACCTAGCTAATCAACAACTAGAACCATTTAACTAGGTCATGGCTTGTTTCTTTCTAAAAATATCTGCTATGATATGTTTTTGTAAATTTTCTTGTGAACTCTACCCATTTTTCCTAGTCTGCATTATTTGTGTGTAGGATTTTACGGTAAGTCACTTAAAATGGGTTGAGTAAGTTTTATTTTTTAATTATTTGGATTCTAGAATATGTATGTAGCTAGATTTTCTTCTTCTTGTGCTAAGATGTAATAAGAACCTTAAAAAAAAATCTCTGTATATATATATACATACATACAGAGACACACATGTGTGTGTATGTCTATATACACATACATATACATAAAGAGAATCTTCTCTATACATACATACTTACATACATAGACACATGTGTGCGTGTATGTATATATACACATACATATACATAAAGAGAAGCTTCTCTATTCACCTAATGTGGGAAATATAAAGAGATACATGTTTAGAAAGAAAAAAAAGAACATTTACATAGGTATCTCTTCTCCCCTTGAAGAAAAAATAAGAGCAAGGCCACGAAGATCACAAGGGCACAACTTGGCAATGAAATGAAATGATCACAAGGGAATGACAATGAAATCCTAGATCTCTATTGATCTCCACCAACATTTAGAGCTCTCTGCCCTCATTAGGAGCTCTCCAGCCTCTTTCGCGCGCAACTCTCCACAATCGATCAAAACAAATAGGGAATGATTATTGTAGTTTTTTCTTCTTTTTATTTTGTTTAGAATCCATAATCCACAATCCACAATATCTCTCTCTATATATACATACATACATACATAGAAACACAGATATGTGTGTCTATGTATGTATATATACATATACATATGTATATATGTACATACATACATACATACATATATATATAAACACATATATAGATACATGTATAGATATACACATACATACATACATGAAAATAACAATGCACTTTCTAAGAGTTTACAATTCTTCAACAAAATTAATATTTTACAAGAAAATGCACCTAAAGAATTGTTAGCTCAGAAGCAAGAACATGGTGTTGAAACAATACAAAAAGTGCTTGACATGAGAGGTCTGCAAGTGAGGGTGTTGACCAATCTTGAAAAATTGAATATCAAAATGAAAGCTATTGATGATCAAACACATGTGCCAGAGTTACAACATAATGTAAAGTTGATTTTAGATATGGTAGAGGGAGATATTCAAAAGTTTGATAATCAAAATTTAAGGCACAAGAAAGAAGGAGAAGGAGTGGCTTTAGAAAGAGAAGGAGAAGGAGCATCTTTAGAAAGAGATTGCATGACAAAAACAATAGCTAGACAACATAGAGAATATTTTGGGAGCCACTGGATAGAATCTAGGAAAGTGTTACGATAGGTACTATGACATTGGAATCATTTGCAAGTGTCTTTGAGAATTTACAGTCCAAATATTGGGAGAACTACAAGTTGTGCAATTTGTCATGTATTGCATCTGCATTTTCTTATAAGAGTGTTTCAAGTATCAGCACAGTCTCCTTGCGATGATCTGACATATCTATTGCTTATAAGAGTGTTTCATGGTCAAGAACCACTTCAACATCCTTTGCATCTTTTAGAGGCAATTTCATTGTGGCAAAGGCTTCTACAAGGGAATGGGCCTTGTGATTATGACATTTACACAGAAGCAAAACTTGCTTCTTTAACTCCTTACACTCAATTCTTCACTGAAGTTATTCTTCCAGTAGTGAGAATAGCTACTACAAATTCCTGGGAGCCAAGGGAATGTGAACCTATGCTACATTTTCTAGAGACATGGGATAAGTTACTATCGGCTTCAGTACTTTATAACATTGTGGATCATATAGTAATGCCCAAATTAACAACAACAATAGATACTTGGGATAATCATAGGGAGACTATGCTAATACATGCATGGTTACATCCTTAGCTTCTATTGTTGGGAAATTGTATGGAGCCTTAATATTCAACCATTAATTATAAATTGGGGAATGTGCTTCATGCCTGGCATGCAAGTGATGCATCTGTATATGCAATTGTATCACCTTGGAAAACTATATTTGATCCTGCTAGCTAGGAACATTTGATTATTCATTTTATTGTACCTAATCTGATGACAATTCTACAAGAATTTGAAATCAACCCAACTAATCAGGAACTAGACCCATTTAACTAGGTTATGGCTTGTTTCTTTATAAAAATATCTATTATGATATGTTTTTGTAAAATTTCTTGCAAACTCTGCCCATTTTTCCTAGTCTAGATTGTTTTTGTGTAAGGTCTTGAGGTAAGTCACTTAGCACAGGTTGAGTGAGTTTTATTATATTATTATTTGGATTCTAGAATATGTATGCAGCTGGATCAATTTTTCTATTGTGCTAAGATGTAATAAGCACCTTAAAAAACATCTCTAAGATATACATATTTAGAAGGAAATATAAAGAGATACATGTTTAGAAGGAAAATAAAAGAACATTTACATAGCTCTTGAAGAAAATCGCAGAGCAAGGGCATGACAATGAAATTGTAGTGCAAGGTCACAACAATGGAATGCAGAGCAAGGGCACAACAACAAAATGCAGATATCACAAAGGTACAACAATGAAATGTAGAGCAAGGGCACATAAAAAAAGTACAGAGATCATAAGGGCACGACAACGTTCAGAGCTCTCCACCCTCTTTCCTATGCAACTTTCCATAATCAAAACAAATGGGGAGTGATTTATGTCATGTTTTATTCTTCTTTTTTCTTTATACTCATGCAGGCATCGCAATCACAACACAACGTTAGTATTGTGACAATGTTAGGGACAATTGCAAAAAAAAGACATGAAAATCACCACAAGTTACACTGCCATCACAAATTGTCATCTCAGTTTGACCCCAAATGTTGTAATGAGTGGAGCTCATTGAGATGCAACATGTGATATGTTCACTATCAAGTTGACTTTTGTATTGGAAAATATTTTTGAAGTTGTAAACTATATTATAGTGTGTGGAACTTTAATGTTATATCTTAACAAGATCCTATGTAATTAATTGTATATTGGGGAAGCTCAATAGGCCAACCTAAATAATTGTTAAGACAAGGTATAAAGGAAAGATGTTTTCCTTGGTTTTCAGCATCACATTGTATTGCATTTATGCAAATGTGGTCAATGGATGCAAATTTGATCAGAAAAGAGCAAAGGATGGTGTTGGTGTTGGTTTGAGAACTTCAAAGGGATTGTATTAGCAATTGAGTTGCAGATTTAGTTAGCTCACTAATCAAATTTGTTATCCTAAAGATTTGTTTGTATAATATTTTTTCAAGCAATTTGGATAGTAGGTTTTTCATCTTCCTTAGTGTTCCTAATTGGGCAAGACTTTTGTGATAAGGGTTCAAAGTCTCCCAGCAATGACTAATTTACTAATTGTATTGTAATTGGCTCCTAACAAGACCATATCCTTTCACAATGATTTTTTATAATAGTACATCATATTGTAGGTTCCATTCCCACTTGGGTTTTCCCTCTGATCAAGGGTTTCCCTAGTTGACAAATCATTGTGTCTTTGTGTATTTTTCATCTCTTGGAATTGCTCACTATATTGATTATTGAAGTTGGATGTAAGTTATATTTGGCACACAACTAATTCACCCCTCCCCTTAGTTGTATTGGTGGACTTTACTTTCTATTAGTAGCAATATTATCATTGATTTGAATTTTCATCTTTTCCTTCCTAAGAGAGAAATAAAATCTTCTTCTTATTTTAGCACTCGTCAAAATTTGGATTCCCTCCTTTTAAAAACAACTTCTATGATATGTCATTATTACATTTCATAAGTTGGTCAAAAGTTATAGCCCACTACATGAAATCTCCCTCACTTGTTGTGCATATCAAATAATCTATTATGCATCTTAAAATATTATAGATGATATAACACATCTCACATAAAATTATATATTCACAAATCATAATAAAAATTACACATGAACTAGACCACCATGTAAATTGGGCCAACCCTTTTTGTGTAGTTATGATATAAAGACGAAATTAATTGAGTCAAAAATTAGTAGAATTTTGAATGTATATGTTGCATAATCATAACATTATTAGTAGTTTACCACTAAAGGATATTATTATCTCACTTGCAAAAATTAAAACTTCTTAGCAGTTGTAATTTTTTTTGATATGATGTAATATTTTTAGTAAAACTAATGTTTGATACATTTGCAATTAAAGATGTACACTTGTAACCTATTTTTGGTGGAAGCGTAGAGTGGGCTTCATTTTTTGCTTTTAGAATATGTAGATTATTCTATCCATCCCATTTAGACATGGTACTTTTTGAAGATGTGATCATTTTTCTTTTTTAATAAACTAACAACAAAGGTTACATTTTTATAGTCATGGAATTCTTAACTTTTTGAAGATGTGATAAATTTTTTTTTTAATAACCTAACAACAAAGGTTACATTTTTATAGTCATGGAATTCATAACACAAACCACCAAACCATCTTAGCAAAGCAAAACTTCTCTAACAAAATCATAGAACTTCAACCCACAAATTTGCACTCTATCTACATGTTCCAACTGCATATCAAAAGTCTCTATAGAAAACATACAGAACTTGGGAGATGCAGCCATCAACAAAAAAAATACAAGAATGCTAAATCAACCAATCCTCAATACCTACATGCATGAACATACCCTCAACCACAACCTCAATGCACACTCATGCCCCTAACCATGACCATTCACTCACCACCACTCTTGCATCTCTGACCAAACTCCTCCATGTGAAACCTAAAGATGTCTTTATTTAACTAGTCTTTATGAATGCCTACAACAAAGAAAGTCTCCCAATGATGAACATAATCCTCATTATGAGCCCAATATTTATAGGTGATATCTATGCCAACATCAAAATGGTATTTTTAAATTAAATTCAAAGTTAGCATACAGTTCTAAATTAATTTTTAATTTAATTATTAAAAACAACAAATTGTTGTTTTGATGGTGGCATAGACATTGGCATATTTATAGGCCTGTGTCTTCCTATCAAGAATATTCCCAAGGCATGATCGAAAAGAAAGGGGTTCAAGTTATGGATAACACCCAAGAATTTAAACTAGTCACTATTAGCTGCAACAAATGTGCAACTCAGAACTACACTATATATAATTCCTTCAAACCCAACTCACTATTCTAGAAATGCAAATATTTTCATAACCCTAGTAACCTTTCCCCATGGGCTAAAATATAAACCCCATATACAGAGAAGAGAAAAAATGTGTTTGTGTAGAAATGAAACTTCAACTCTAAAAACTCAATCCCTAAGGGCTCGTTTAGTTGATGGCATAGGAATTGGACATTTAGAATTGAGAATGGGAATGGGGATTGAAAATGGGAATGGAAAATTGCAACTCTAGACCCATTTGGTTCACCTAAAATTTGATTGAAAAAATGTAATCTTGTGTTTGGTTGTACTAGAATTAAAAACAAGAATAGGAGATTTATAGCTCTAATACTTAAGCCAATCTGAAGATGAGCACCTCAAGACTCTAGGAAAGGCTCGAGACTCTCCTCTCCTATCTTATGCCTAACTAGAAGGATTCAATGAGCCCAACTGATGGTTCTTCTTCTTTGCCAATATTGGTGTTTGCATTGCAATAAAAGAAGGAGATCAACCAAGTGTGCCAAGTCAAGTATCCAATGCTAAAATAAGTATTTAGGGGAGGATTTTCATATAAAGTGAAGAGAGATTAAAAAAAATATTTTAGATGATACGTTTCTTGCAAAATTTTCCAAGAACCACCACTATAAATTGAATTTTTGATTGGCACTTGTGACTACTAACAATATGACCTTCCTTTTACAAGTATGACTTTGCATCTTTGCTTATTTAAACTCCCCCCTCCTCCACTTATTTTTACACACCTTTTCCACACTTCATTGTACATTAAATATTTCTACCATTACTAATAAATCCTACTACAAATGGTTTTTTTATGCTATGGAAAGATTGTCATTTCCTTGGTGTTCAAATATATGGTGGCATTGTCCACAATGGATGTCACGATTCGGCTCCTAGTTTCCTAGTGGAGGAAGAATGACGTACAATAACAATAGTAATTGGTGCACCATCTTAAAATGGACACGCTTACATTTTTAGACTATTGAGCTCCCTCTCCACATATTCCCTCATTGGACCATGGATATGCATTTTCTCGACCTCCTTTTCTCTTGTTTTCTTCCATCTTTCCAAACTAGCTATTTGGTATTTGCCCCTTCTTTCTATGGCACCCAAGACCTAATCTCCAAGACCAGGTCAACCTTGTCCTCCTAGGTCAACCTAGTCCCTGATAGTTTTAGAGCTCAGGGCCCAAAAGATCTTGGGGGTTTAATTAGTTTTTGACTGTTATGCAGTCATCTTGTATTTCATGTCTAAAAACTCATATATAAGGTGACCTGGGGGATTCATTTTCATATATCATCAAGAAATTCATCTCTCATCTCAATTATTATTCATGTACTCAATCTCTTTCTCTCTAGTAAAGATTTTAGCCTTTTGCATTCAAAGAATTAGAGTATTCAAGTCTTTCAAGAATTCAAGTAAGGAGATTTCCATTGAAGTATTATTCATGAGCATTTCCTCTTCAAGATCTAGATTATTGTTGACCATCAAGGGAGGAGATCTACATTGAAGCATTCATCTTCTTTATTGGTGCACTTCTATATACATGACACCATGATGAAATTATGGTAGATTCTTTGCAAAGAGTGAAGATGCCCTACATTCCTAATTCAAGATCTACAATACATTTACATACAAAATATTACAAATAAGGGTTTCAAGAAAGGTGAATCCTAACATTTATCTTATTTTACAATCATTTACATTTACATTTCTCAATTATAGTTAATTCCTTATCCTAGGGCTTGACCAAGGTAATCCCTCATCAAACTCCAACTATAAAATATTTCCTTTCAGTGTTGATTTGTAGGGTGGGAGCAAAAAGGATTACAGATCTAGAACCTACAGTTCATGAGATTTCTAGAGTTCCCAGTTGCAGATCGTCAAACTATGTCAACTTGGTTGTAGGACGTCTTCCCAAGTTGACCTAGTCCTTTTGTCTTAGATTCTAGGGAGATTTCTAAGTTTTCTTCCTATTTTCATTTCATTTTAAGATCCATGGATAGATGTTCAGATACAGTTTAGATCTATGAGTTTTAGAGCAAAAATACATCTTCCTCTACACATTTTGAGGCGAGTTATTTATATTTTATTTCCATTCATATCTTTACCCTAGATTTCCATCTTAATTGGTCTAATTATGCTCATATTACATCTAGATTTATAGTATTAGTTCATTATTACATTTGTATTATCCTATTAAGGGCCTAAGTGAGTGCTTTTCATTATATTGTATCCCTCTTTATAATCCATATTTAGTATTAGTACCCTTCTTCTTTGGGTCCTAGCTAATTTAATTCAGGTTAGAAGTGGAATCATATTTGGAAATTATCCTATTTCTTTCACACATACATATTTGAATGGCTTGGTGCCCTATAAAGCGGAGGCCTACATCCTATTAGAGTGCTTCCATTTTACCCCAAAACATTTTGGTGAACCTAATGTGAACCCCCTATCTTTTTGGTGTTGGATTATTTTTCATATCTTTTCCTTTTGCATTGGATGTTCTTTACTTTAGTTAGATCTAAATAGGTTTTTTCTTTTGTGATCTCTTCTTTTTATGATCTTAATTACGTGAAGTCCAACCTATAGCATTCCCATAAGGTGAAGCCATGGACTCATGGACTCCTTTGATCATGAATTCCCTTTTAGGACTTGTGATGATACAATTTTTTTCATGATCTTAACTCTATAATGGAGCATAACTCTTCTTATTCATCTCATGATGAAGATTAAGCTTTAAGAGTTCCTCCTTCGCAAGTTGATAAGATTTCTAGTGAGATTGATACATTGAAAACTTGGCTTGCTCAAGAAAATCAAAATCTCGATAGTGTTTCGTCCATTGAAGCTCTTAAGAAGCTTGTTAACAATTATGATAATAATGTTCTTATCTTGTGTGGTATATCTCACCTTATTAATACTCATGTTGAGTTTTTGAAAAAATGTGCTCAAGAGTTAGGACATTATCCTTCTTCCACATCTATTGAACCTTCTTCTACCACTCTTTCTAGCATTCCTATATATATATTTCCACTTATGACTACTTCTATACAAGTTTCCACTCCTTTAAGTGTTGCTTTCCCTAGTCTTTCACTTCCCATGAGTGTTCCTCCTACTTTCATTCCTTCTTTATTACCTTCATATAATGTGGTTTCTTTTACCTATTTGAACCCTTTTCCTGTTCCTTCTCATCCTTTGTCAATATCTTTACATATACCTTCTGCTTCATATAAATTTAATAATCCATCTAGCATACCTATGCCTACTAGTGTGTCTTCTGATCCTACCATTAGTAAATTGGTTCAAACCATCTCTAGTTTACAACAAAAATTTTATTAATTAACTCAATCTAAATATAATATTCCTACATGTAATGTTGCTAATCCCATTTCCTTAGATATCCTTTGTGTTGTTATTCCACAACATGTTGTGGTATCTTGTCTTGAGACTTATAATGGTAAGAGAGATCACATAATTCATATTAAAACTTTCCAGATTATATGTAGTGATTTTGTTCACAGCTATAGGCTTATGGCTATGTTGTTCCTACGTATGTTTAGGGATAGAGCCTTGCAATTGTATTTCTCTCTACCCCTTTATTCTATTGATTCTTCTCAAATACTTGCCAATGCTTTCATTCAACAATGTTAGAATAATATTGGTCCACAAATTCTTTAATTGATTTGATGCATTGTAATAAGAATGTTAAAGAGAAAATTATTAAATTTATTGGTAGATTTAAACATTTGTATGCTTAGATTTCTTATCTTGTGCATGATCATGATATTATGCATTTTTATTTTTTATTTACAAAAATACATAAGGGAGAAGATTCTCCTTACTAAGAATACCTCCTTTTCACATCTATGTGTAGTGCTTCACCATTACTAGTTACAAGTGAGTCAACTTGAGATCTCCACTCCAATGGCTCATGTTTCTAGTGATTAGAGTGATGCTGCCAGAAATTTCAAACAAGTCTTCTAAACTTAACCCTTTCATCAGAATCAAGTCAAATACAATTGATGATCAAGTGGCTACTACAACTACTTTTTCCTCTGTATATCATCCGAATTGTTAGTATACTCAATTATCTGAACCTTTGTCTGAGGTGATGAATAAATGAATCAAATCTCATGTCCTTAACCTTCCTCCTATTCATTCAATTGATCCTACCAAGTCATTGCGTAGGTCTTTTGATTTCAATGTTTTTTGTCAATATCATTGTCAACTAGGTCATGATACTCAAAAGTGTTATGGCTTGAAGAATGTTATTCAAGACCTTATTGATTATAAGACTATATCTATTGATTCTCAATTTAATAACATGAATAAATTTAATGCACCACTTAATCAAAATCTTCAAATTTACACTAGTCCTTTACCTTCACACTCAATGAACGTTATTAATCAACTTTCTTATGATTGTCATATTGATTATGACAAGAAGATATGAGAAGTGAATCATGTTGAGTTATCACCTGAACCTTCAATTTCTTCTTCACCTAAATATACACTCACTATTAGCTTTACTCAGTTCAATGTATTGAAAGCACCTAATGGTCATCTTTACATCACTGCTAGAGTTGCTCATATGCCTTCTTATGGTACTTTGGTTGATCCTTCCTCTACCATGAATGTCATCACCAAAGAACACCTTTTTAACAAATGATTGCGTAGAGATACTTATGATTCAACTCATATATGGATTCAAAGTTGTAATTGTTTTCTCTATCGATCACTCTACCTATTGAAGTTTTAGTGAAATATGTTTATACTACCTTTGTTGTTATTCCTACTTCTAATCAATTTCAAGTTAAGCTTGGTATCTCATGACTTTCTTTCATGGAATATGTAGATTCTCCTATTCATAAATGCCTTAAATTTCCTCATGATGGGGACATTATTACTACTAATAATTCTCTTTATAAACCATCACATCCTAGAGATTTTGTTCAGATTAATTTTTATTGGTCATCTCTTCCTAAGAAACCACTTACTTATTATGATCACCTCTTTAGAAATTATCAGAAATCTAAGATAGACAAGATCATGGAGCTTAGTCTTCCTAAGGGTTGTGTACCTGAGCTTGTCTTTCCTACTTCATATGCTCCCTCCACTTCTAAATCTACTTTACCTTCTAAATTTATTCCTTTAGTTTCTATACCTAAACCTATTGATGTCCCTTCTTTGGAGCCTATGGTAGTTGATCCTAATCCTAGTCTATCTCATAAAACTAATTGTAATCAACATGCTTGTCAGTGTCACACAAACCACCAAGCTAAAGCTCATTCTCTTTCTTCTCAATTTACATCTTCATCTCAACCTTTACTTTCTTTTTATTAGACTATTCGCGCATCTTTGGAAAAGTCTAAACAAGGTAATACTTTTCATATGGATAAACATGATGATTCAATTTACATTTTAGATTCTATTAATCTAGATATGGAAGATACTTTAGATGATGAATATGTTAGCAGTGATGAGGAATTAATTGATATGAATAGTGATTTTAATAACATGGTTTCTATGCAATTTATATTCACTCCTAGTAATGAGCATAGTGACTCTCAAAAGTCCTTTCTTAGAACTAGTTGTGATTCCTATGATGATGGATGTTGTTCCTCTCACAAGTTACCATCCTTCCCCTAGAATTTTAGACTGAGATTTGGCTAATGTTGTATTTTTGTTTCTATTTTGTCTTTTGATTACTTTAGATGATCCATGTTGTTTTGTTGAGCTGAAGAGGATAAAGTGATCACTTTTTCATACACATTCTTCTATTTGTATCTTTTTCTTCTATATGTTGTACCTATGCTATTGTTTATACCAATGATCTTGTATAGTCTTCTTGGTTTCTTATGATATGGTAGCACCGATTCTTTTTGGTCCCAATATTATTGGCTCAAAAAGACTCTTCTTTGTATCTCTTGTGCATGTATTTTCCTCCATTGTGTTGTAGTTCTACTTCCTTTGGGGAATAATAATACTTTCATACTTGATATAATATTACATGTTATCATATGATCTTACTGATTCCAAAGTTAGTAGATCCATTTTGTGCTCTCTCTCTTTTTCACGTGCTCATTTCCCTTTATATGTTTCTCTTCTTGGGGGCACATCATAGTGGAAACATTATTTAGTAGATGCATGCATGCTTCCATTAGTCATTTCTCCCATTAAGGTGGTTACAATCTCTTTAACAAGGGTATTGATTATAGATTGATACAAGTATGGTAATATATTTCAATCATTATTTTTTCACTAATGTCAAACCTGCTATTTGTTGGTAAGACAATTTCTTAGATGATTTGAGTACTATCATTTGTTTGATTAATGAAGAGGATTTCATCAAATGAGGTAACAATAGCACCTAGAGGAAAGGTTGAGTTATGATATGGAAAAGGAGTACAGGGATCAATTAAGCCATTGATATTATAGTGCATTGATAATATACTTAAGGTTGCAAAGAATGAATACACTGATTAAGTTTAGAAGAACAAGTTAAATGAAGTATGTCTACCAAGTTTAACAATCTACACAATAGGTGCCAAGAAAAGTTAGTGTAAGCCAAGCATAAAATTAGTTGGAGCTGAGCAATGTCAATTTCAGTGTAAGTTGAATGATACAATGCAAACTGAGTAAATTTTAGTTGATGTTGAGCACCAATAAACTTTAGTTCATGCCACATGTTTCAATAGTGGATGCTGGGAAATATAATGTGTCAAGCATCAGAAGCCAGTTAATGCCAAGTGCTAGTATTATGAGAAAGATTATGAATTCGATGAATCTGAGTCGACAAATTTGATTTCTTGGATTGTGTGAACTGTGTGGAAGATAAGCTTGATGAACCGATGGCATAGAATTCAAGATGAGCCATTTTAAGGAGAATTCAAAGAGGATTGAAGGAGAAGGTTCTAGGAGAAAATGAAATGAAATGATGGGTAGATTCATTGAATCCCACCTAATCTAACCTAATCCTAAAATGGACAAAGGAGGATGAACAACAAAAGATCTTAATTCTCTCTTTACAGAGATGGCTAGTTAGAAGCAAAGATTGTCATGTGTGGGAACCTAAGGAAGACAAGGAGTCTAGGTTATTGCTTCATTTAGTGACCTAATAGAAGAGGTTTCATTGGCAAGTAAAGAAAGAAGGCTTAAGGGTATGGATGCTTAAAGAGTGAACAAGTTGTCAAAGCTGAATTGTGTGAAAGCAAAGCATACTAGAAGATTGAAACATAGATCTATAATATGCAAGTGTGTTGTAAGTTGTTATCAGACCAAGCCTTACTATTGCTTTCTAATGATTGTACTAGTCTGGGGTAAATCCTTTGGATTAAGGTTGACCTAATAATCATTTGTAAATCCTTTAATCAAGTGACATTCCAAGTGAATGATCTAAAGTCCTCTAACAAGGCTCACTCCTAACAGGGTGATTGAAATTCTTTAACCAAGTCACATTTAATAGTGTGCAATATAACCTTTAATAGGGTTGGCCTTTCACTGGGCATCATTTCAAAAGAGTGAGAATGAGTAGCATGTTACTGGTGGTTTTTCCAAAATTGGGTTTCCATGTTAAATCATTGTGTTAAATATGTTGTTGAATCTATTATGTTTCATGCTTACATTTCTACAAAGTTGATTTAATAGTAACCTACAAGTTTAAGTGATTGCATAATCTAATGGATGCATACATGATGAAAATGATTTATGGACATGGGTTCACTAAGTTATGAAAAGTTTTAATTATACATTTGGATCTTGGATAACTAATTCACCCCCACTCTTAATTATTCTAAATAATTCCAATAGAGGGGGCATACACTCCCCTCATCATTTGTTCATGGAATACAAATATAGTTTCTATGTATAACTTGGAGTACTTTAGGATTAGTGCTTGGTATGATTTCTAAGGTACACCCAAATCTATGCTTTTGCATTTCATGCTTACTCCTCTCTTGCTTTTTAGTTTTTAGGAATTATTGATGGTTCCTGGGGGCTTGGTCTCTTTTTTCTTCTGGATCTCTCTCTAAACAATAGACAGTTTGGTAGGTGTGATCCTTGTTTTGACCCTACTTCTGATCACTAATAGTCTAGGAAGCCCGATCTCAATCCCCTAAGGACACACACATCCTTATGTATAGGTCAATTTTAATTCTTCTTTTTAGGACATGGAGTTCCCTTGAAGTTGAATCCCTCGATGGACTGAATAGCATGCCATACACACTTGCTAAACTATTTGATTCATCTTTTGATTGGCTAACTAGCATGCTACACACACTTACTAGACTATTAATTGCCATACCCTTTTTTGGAGACATTCCCCTCTTTCTTTTTCTTTTTCTTGTGTGGTTCACAATAAGGCACACAAACCTTATTAGATATCTTTCCATATTTCCACCCTAGCTCTCAGGTATTTGCCTCTTCTTTTTGTGGCACTTGAGACCTGATCTCCAGGACTAGGTCAACCAATTTTGGACTAGGGTTAACCTAGTCCTCCTAGGTTGACCCAGTCCTTGATAATTTCATATATTGGGGACCAAAAGGTCTTGGGGGTTTAATTAGTTTTTTATTGTTACCCATTCGAACTGTATTATTTTTCCACCCAAGAACTCATATACAAGGTGACTTGGGGGCTTCATTTCCATATCTCATCAAGAAATTCATCGCTCATCTCAATCATTGTTCATGCACTCAAGCTCTTTCTCTCTAATGAAGATTTAAACCTTTTGCATTCAAGGAGTTCAAGTATTCAATCCTTTCAAGCATTCAAGTAAGGATATTTCTATCGAAGGATCCTTTGTGAGCATTTCCTCTTCAAGATCTAGCTTATTATTGGCCATCAAGGGACGAGTTCTACATTGAATTATTTATCTTCTTCATTTATGCACTTCTATATCCATGGTGCCATGATGGAATTATGGTAGATCCATTGCAAAGAGTAGAGATACTCTACATTTCTAATTTAACATCTACAATACATTTACATACATAATCCTTACAAACAAGGGTTTCAATCAAGGTGAATCCTAACATTTATCTTGTTTTATAGTTATTTAAATTTAAATTTCTCAATTATGGTCAATTCCTTAACCTAAGGCTTGACCAAGGTAAGCACTCATCAAATCCCAACCACAAAGTCTTTCCTTTCGGTGGTGATTTATAGGGTTGCAGTGAAAAGGATTAGAGATATGGAGCCTACAATTCACAAGCTTTTTGGAGTGGTCAGTTGTAGATTGCTAGACTACATCAACTTAGTTGTAAGAAGTCTTCCCAAGTTGACCTAGTTCTTCTATCTTAGATTCTAGGGATATTTTTGTGCTTTATTCCTTTTGTCATTTCAATCTAAAATCTACGAACAAATATTCAGATCTGCAAGTTTTAGAGAAAAAATACATCTTTCTCTACACATTTCGAGGTGAGTTCTTTATATTTTATTTCCTTTCATATATTTAACCTATATTTGCATCGTTATTGGGCTAATTATAGTAACATAGCATCTAGATTTTTATTATTAGTTCAATATCACATTTGCATTGTCCTATCAAGGGCTTAAGAGAGTATATTTCCTTATATTGCATCCCTCTTTATAATTCAGATTTAATATTAGCACCATTCTTCTTTGGGTCCTAGCTAGTCGAATTTGGGTTAGAAGTGGAACCATATTTTAAAATTCCCCTCTTTCCCTCACACATACATATTTGAATGGTTTGGTGCCCTGTAAAGTGGAGGCCTACATCCTATTAGACTACTTCCATTTTACCCTTGAATAATTGGCAATACCATTTGTATGCCTCACTATAATTTATCCTGTAACCTACCTAAGCATAGATTCAAAAATATTATATAATTTGGAAAAGTGATATTGGGAACAGGAATAACTATTCCAATAACGTGTTTTTTGGAATTGACATATGCTCATTTAAGGGGCAAAATGGGAATATGTATTCCTCTTCCTATTCCAATTTGGCACACCAAATAAAGAATACAAAATGTATTCCTATTCCATCAACCAAATGAGCCTTAAGGTGTTTTTAGCCATTGGAATTGGACTGGTATAGGGATTTGTAAATACCCAAAATTTTAAATCCTCTTTTTTGGTGCATTACATCTAAATTAGGAATAGGAATAGGTATTCCCATTTTGGCACAAAAATGAGAATTTATAATTCCACCTAAATAGGTGGAATATCATATTCCCATTTGAGTTTTTCACATTTGATAGAAACTATAGATCTATTTTTCTAAATCCATGATTAACAATAGATTACTTTTAATTTGTAGAAAATGGTGGATTTTGAAGTCTAGGTGAGCCTTTCTCCGGTGAGCCCAATCTAGATACAATTTTACTTGGTACATAGATTGTACAAAATATGTGACAATTTAAAGCCCAAATAGATCTACTTCAAAGGAGAAAAGCCCAAGAGTGGGATAATTTCATGACCTTGCAAAATTTTTTGTTCAAGTGTGATAATTTTAATTCCTGCATAATCTTTCCACCTCCATGGCTTCCATTAATGGCGACCATTGCATGTCCTCTACTATATCAAAGTCAACAATATGCATTCACTTTGGATTATCTGAGGAAAAATGTTCTAAAATCCTTGATCTAGTCTTCTATTTTGATTAAAAGAATATTGAACATTCTTACAGGCAAGCAAATAGAGATTGATGAGAATGATTCACTTGGGTACCTAAGAAAAAAAGAAGACTCTGCAAAAAGGGCTTTCTCTCCATCATGGATGTAGAAACCCAAGTGAATGGTGATGAAAATGGATCATGTAGGTATGTAAGCAAGCAAGAATAATCAAAATATTTGTAACTCTATTTTTAAGTCCAATGCCCTTGTATATCCATATAAGTGAGTAGAGGATTTTATATTTCAAATTGAATCTTGATTCAATAAAAATAAATTCAAATTTCAATTTCAACTTAAATTCCACTTTTAGCTTTGTTGAACCAAATGAGTCTAGAATAACAAATTCCAATGTTTAATTCCTATTCCAGCAACCAAATGGGCCCTAATAGATCCCTAACCAGAATAAAAAAAGAATCCAAATTGTTCATTATAAAAACATGCTTTAGTCTCTCCTCTGAGATAGGTCTCTAGAATGCTATCTATTGCTGGAGTGAATAAAAAAAGAATTTTGCTTCTATTTATCCTTACACCAACCTCACATGGTAGCAACAGATACAAAATTCAATGGCTAATAAAAAAGGGACTAGCTTATCTCTCAACAAATTGTGCATATTATGCATGTATCTAATACTATAAAACATGCTACCATATCCATACCCATGTCATGTGTGATGACACAAGAAACAGAACAAACTTCTTGGCTAGTCTTAATGTTTAAAAAAAAAACTCTTTTTTGGAATTTGAAATCAGTTTCCCCACTAGATAGTTTCAAATCCTATTTTTCACATGTTTGTTCTTCTATTTGCACTCCTCTCTATATTTTTTATGGTACTTTTGCGATGTCATTTTGCATTCTTTCTTGCCATTTTTATGTTGTTGTAGATAAAATGATTTATTCATGTTTTTTCCTATATTGCTTGTTTTATTGGAAATAATATGATTTTGTATAATGATTTATGAAAGATTCTTTTGAAAATAAATTCTAAATTTTAAAAATATTTGCATGAAATCTAACAGCTGAAGAAGCAATCCATTGAGTAGTGAGAGAAATTAATATTTGGTATATCTTTGAGTTTGGTTATAATGGAGGATGAAAAATCAAAATGGTGAGAGGAAATCACCACATCTTTATATGTGATTCTCATTCATGGAGATGGATCAAATTTATGTCCTCTTCATTTAAATTCTGTAATATATAAATATATTTAGATTTGAGTACATGTAATAGATGTTGTTTGAATGCTAGAAATTACAAATGGTTAGAATGCTCATGTTATTAATATTTGATAACATTTTTTTATATTCACATTTCTAAATGAAAACTCATTTGTGTCTTGTGAAGGTACAAAACCTTATGTATACATTTGCACATTGGCTTAGATCTATGTTTTTTTATGTTCTACTTTATTTATCTTTATTTGGCATACTTATATTTTTTGCATAGTGTGTAGATTTCTTTCTTTTCATGAAATTAAGAAGACTGGTGATAAGTGCACAACCATGAAAAGAAGGCAATATATTAAACTACAAAAGATGAATAATAAAATTTAAGATCTAAAATACAATGATGCCAATGTAATTTAAAAGTAACAAAAATAGAAATACAAGTAGTAGATGTAATGAATATTGGCGGAGTGATATGATCATTTGGGGGTGCAGACTCAAAATAGCTCCGCAAATGATAAAGTGCATTGATGCAAGTATAAAAGGATCAACATAAAATTAAATTATATGAAAGAGTGATACAATCACTATATAAAACAAAATGTTTAATGTGTATGACAAATTTCATCAAAAATCTTGGTCATATATTCAGAGGCAAAGTGCATATCCAAAGGCTTTGCTTATCTGAAGAGTTTCTTGAGAATAAAACATAGCGATAAAATAAAATACAAGTCTATAAAAGAAAGCACAACAAATAATGTGCAACAACAATTTATTCATTGAGGACTCTAATGATGCATGGAGAATAAAAATGTACATTATACTAATATCCAAATTGCTTCTCTCTTCTAATGAGTTTTCAATAGTTGACTTCCTTTTTAATTTTCTTGTGTTCATCATTTTTATCTTCTTTCTCTATGCATCTTCCTTTCTCTGTGCATAGGAAGTTTCTAAATTCCCCTCACAAAAAAAAAAGGAGATTAATTTAAGTTTCTATTTTTTACAATAAAAAAACCCTACTAAATTTTTCCTTTCTCTCAATAGATTTTCCATATTACTAAATATGATCAAATAAAACTCTTTTAAATTTATAAATCTATTTTTTAATATATAATTTATTTGAAATGCTTTGTATGTTGATATGTAGAAAAATATAAAGCGTTTTATTTCAATCTTGATTTTAGTTTTAAATTTATTATTTAGAAAGATTTTACATATATGTAGATTTAGAGATATTTTATTAAAAAATAAATTAGAAATATTTTGTATTTTTTTGAAGTAAAATAATTTTTATTAGAACAATTAAAAAAGATGAAAATATTTTTTTTATTGAATAAAAAAATACTTTCATAATTTTAAGAAAATGTAACTATAATGGCCAGAAGAAGAATGGTACATAGTCTAAGCAACCACACCCATTCTTTTCGAATTGAATTTCTATACAAAAAATTAACACATTACTTTCAAATAGAAAACTTTTTTTTCCTTCCAATTAGTGAAAATTCAAACACAACATTTTAAGATAGAGCAATGACTATAACAAGTCTTCTATATTTGTTGGTTATGGTAAAAATAATGCATGATCCTCTAATAACTAACAGGAAGTGCATTCACAATGACTTATTACAGACTCAACTGGTAAATAAATGTTTTGAAGTTTCCAACTATTGACATTTTTTTATCACCCTTTATCCCATTACATATAATTCATTAGAGACATTGTTCATAGGCTAAATTATGTTTGTTCTTAGCATAAGAAGTGTTGTGTATTTTTTACATATTTTGAGGTGCACATCAAAGGAGTTTGGCTTATCGTAGGACGATTTTATTGCTCCTTTGACATAATCGCAGGATAAAATTGTTGTGTGTATTTTTGTCCTTTCACCATTGGCATTATATTATATTTGTCATTAGTGACAACACTTACTCAATTTTGAATGCTTACTGAGCATCTAATGGTTACCTTGTAAACTTAGCAATTATACAGTTTACACTGAGCATTCCTGAAGCTACTGAGTAAATGTGGACAATGTGAAGACTAGCAGTGTCTATCGAGTTTCTCAGTATCTACTATTCTTCATAGTGTCTACTAAGTAGTAAGGTTGTGACATTAAAATTCAGAGCAAACCAAACATTGAAAGAAGCAGTGTTTATCGAGTGAAGCAAGGTAAACTCAGTGTGTAGTATCTACTGAGTGACACTACATCTACCAAGTCACCAGTGATTACCGAGTTTAGAACTACATCAAGTGATTAGTATGGACTGAGCCTTCACTTCTACCGAGTGCATGATGATGCCGAGTAATGCAGTGGATGCCATGTATCAGAAGGTCACTGAGTCAGTTCAGTGAACCGGAGTTATTTACTATTGGGCTGACTCTGTAATGTATTTGTTTACTTGTATTTTGGCCGACCTTGCACGTTTTTTGTAAAGTTTGAAAGGTATATATGTAAAATGTGTTGTAAGATATAAAACATCAAGGACCAATGAAGTAATGCGAAGTCATTTTGAAGATTATCTATGAAGAATTTCAACAATAGTTCAAGGAATTCAGCAAGGTCAATATAGAGGAAAAAACATTATATTCATCACATAAGGTGATCAGTGCATAATTGTAAGTAGATCCACTATTTCATCTTAACTAGTGAATCAATCCTTTAAATCCTCTAACAAGGTAGACTTAACATTCTTTGTATAAATCTCCTGAGTGCATACTTCATTGTATGTTTGTAAATCCTCTAACAAGGTGGACCTAGCAGTCCTTTGTGCTCCTAACAGGAAAGATCACTAGAAGTGGTCAATGTAAGCCTTAACAGGCCAACTTTATGCTGTAGTATTGAAGTTTTGTGGGTATCATCGCCACCCAAGTTTTACTTTCTATTTGGAAGGTTTCTGGGTCACCAAAATATTGTGTTCTTTTCTATAATGAATGTTTTATGTTTCAAAACTAATGCATGCAGTAGCATAGATAGATGTGTGGTAAATTAATAAAAAGTTTTAAGGTTACTGATTCACCCCTCCCCTCTTAGTAACCTGTCATAGCTTGAATATTTCCAACAATTGGTATTAGAGCTTTATGGTTCTCAAGATAAAAGTTTGGCAACTTGAGCAAAGATCTAAAAGACAAATGGAGATATTCAGACTTGACAAGGCAATTGAAAATGAAAAGTTAGATCTAGAGATAGCCATAGCTCAACTCAAAGAAGCAAAGGAGCATCTTTCCCAATCCCTAAAAAGAAGGAAGGAACTTGCAAGACAAATGGATGACCATCAGTATGTTGAAGAAAAGATTGAAGACCTTTTACCATCAAGCAGCTCAGATGAAGCTAATGAGGCAATCAAGGTGTGGATACAATTGTTCAATTGTGTGTTGTCTTTGATGTCACACAAATATCATATCAGTCATCAGATAGTGTCTACTGAGCTCAAAAGGTCAGCAAGGCAAATGATAGTGTCTACTGAGCTCAGAAGGTCAGCAAGGCAAAGGATAGTGTCTACCAAGCTTAGAAGGTCAACGAGGCAAAGGATAGTGTCTACCGAGATCAAAAGGTTAGTTAGACAAAGGACAATGTTTACCAAGCTTTCAAAGTAATCAAAGAAATTTAGTTCTTATCGAGCTCACTCAGTAATCGAAGAAAATGTGATAGAAATAATTCTTACCAAGTTCACTCGGTCATCAAAGGTAATTTGGAAGAGACAGTTCTTACCAAGCTCACTCAGTCATCAAAGGTGATTTGGAAGAAGTAGTTTTTACCAAGGGATTCAGTTCTTACCAAGCAAATTCGGTAGCCAAAGGATTTTAAGGATATTGCAATGTTAATCGAGTCAAGATGGTTAACTCAGGAAATTTCCAAAAGTAGTATTTACTGAGCAGGGTCAGCCAGCAAAGGATTTCATTATCTTATGAGATAACATTTATTTGTTCAAAGTAATATCTATAGCCAACTTATGTATGGTTTATTGGTAAATGTAACATGTAAATGGGCTGACTTGACAATCTGAATGGTATAAGTAAGAAGTCAAGTTGCGAATTCTAAAATGTATGAAGAAAAAGAATGTGGAATTAATGTGATATGAAGACTGATTGTTGTGAAAACAGATTTGAAGGATGATCAGAGATCATTGAGGAGATTCAGAGCCATATTTGATCAAGGAGGATCTAATGATGTTGAACACAGACTTGTAACCAACAAATTCAGTTGCATCTTGTTTAGGTCAATTCATTGTTGCTTTCTAATCATTGTAGCAGTGATTTCAAATCTCTTAATAGAGTTGGTTTAACAACCATTTTGTAAATCCTCTAATAAGGTGACAGTTCATTTGAATTGTTCTCAAGACCTCTAGCAAGGCCACTCCTAACAAGGTGATTAAATCCTCTAACAAGGTCACACCTAACAGTGTGTATTGTAACCTTTAACAAGGTTGGCTCCTAACAGAGCTCACTTCAGAAGAAAAATTGGTGACTAGTTACTTGGTGATTTTTCTCATATTGGGTTTCCACGTTAAATCTGGTGTCTCTTGTGTTCACTTTATTTTTAGTTACATGCATGAATGCTTGAAAAGAAAGTAATAGTTTAATTTATCGAGTTACAACATTTGTCTATCGAGTACAAGTAGTAACTAGATCTTTAAAACATCTAAGGGATTTGTGGATTAATTTTTGTTAGTAACCGATTCACCCCCCCTTAGTTAGTCTATCTTTAATTCCAAAACAAGCAACTCCTAGCAAAGAATGGTTCTCTATAGGAAGAAGTAAGAAAACTCAAAAGAGAGCAAGAAATCCAATCAATCAGGCTATGTGAAATTTTGGAACAAAGAAATAAGGAAAATGAAGACTTGGGGGCAAGAAATAATCAATCCAATCAGCATGAAGACCTCATTGATCAAATCTCTAGAGCAAATGAAGAAATCAAGATTCTCAAAGCATAGAATGAAAGAATAAGAAGTGATCTAACTTGTGAAAGGGAAATTAATGAAAGAATATTGAGAGAACTAAGATGTGAAAAGAAAATTGTTGAAAAATTAAAGAATGACCTAAATACTAAAAAACAAATCAATGAAAGAATGTTGAAATCACAAGAAGACATGAATCAACTAATTCAACAAAATGAGCATAATCTTCATAAGAAAAAAGGTAAAGTAGGACTTGGATACAATGAAGAACAAGGTGAATCTTCCAAGCAAGGTGCAAAAAGGAATCTAAAACCTTCATGCAATCATTGTGGGAAAATTAGTCATACATCAAACAAATGCTAGAGCAATGGAAAAGGAAAATTCAATGGAAAGTGTTATAACTATAATCAGCATGGCCACAAAGCCAATGAATGCAAGGAGAAACCAAAATTTGAAGGTAATTGTCACAGATGCAAAAGGCATGGTCACAAGGCATCTCAATGTAGATCCAAATCATTCAATCTAGCTAAACAACTTGTAAAGGAAATATTTGGATGGGACTACAATGCCTAGTGCAGATGTCATTATTGTGGAGAATATGGACACACTAGCATAAATTGTGCAAGGCACCACCTAAGAAAGAAAGGTACTACTATAAGGTGTTACACATGCACTGAACTCGGTCATATAGCTAAAAACTATATGAATATAGGCAAAGTTGAAGATGAAAAGAAAGTGAGAGCTAACAACATAAGAAAACAAATGAGGCAACAATGGATTCCTACATCTACTGAGGATACTAGATCAAATCATGGCAGCGAAGTTACTCAAGGAGTGGGTAACTCCATCCCCTCAAACTAAATTCCTAAGAATGCATTGTAGCTATACTCAGCAATTAAATCATAAGCAGTTCCAAGAAATATAAGAAAGGTTATCTTTCACCGAGCTGCATTAGACTCTATCAAGAAAAGTTATCATAGACCTTACCGAGGAAGGTCGAAAGTAAAAGGAATTTGGTTCATCTACCATGTTGATACTCTTGCCAAGTTAGGTCAGTGGATGATAGTCTATCATTCACTACAACAATATGGTAACTAGCATTAATGGAACAAATTTCATCAAAATGGGCAAAATTCAACTTCATTTTTCATTGTATCCTCAGAGCAAAGAGTTCTCTAGGTGCATCTCAAGTGATTCCAAGCGATTTTGAGCGAATTTTTAGTTAGGGAATTTGTTCGAAGATTTCCATAACTTACCAAGCAGCAATGGCATCTGGAAGCACCAACAGCAGCAAGGTGAAAAGAGGATCAAAAATGTTGGTCAAGGGTGTAGAATGGAAAGCACCAAATTTCAAGTTAGTTCCTGCAGTGGTAGAGGCACTCGATCCTAATGGTGCACAATCAAAAATCCCACCAAAGGTGCTTCTGATTAACAATATCCAAACTCATTTTAAATGTTCAATTCAAGAAATAAGAACCCTAGAAATAGATAGTGCTTTAGAAGAAATGTGTGTTGATGGCTCACTGAAACCCCAGCATAAGCATTTGGAAACAAAAGGGTTGACACACATATCCCACCTACCAAGAAGCTTTCAAATAAAATGGATCATGTATATTCTTAGCCATGTTCACAATGGTCAGCTATGGTTGGAACAACATGTATTGATCACCAAGAAGATGATTCACAAGATTGCTGGCCTTCCCATTCTCAACAAAGCTAAATCCACCAAAACCCTAGGTCGAGATGAACTCCAAAAGAAAACCTAGCCGAGTGGGATAGTAGAGGTTTCAAAATTAGCACCGTTACCAACGTAGGGTTGAGATTCAAAACTCATGTAATTGCTCACAAGATTTACAGTTCTAGTCATTTGAACAATGTGCTATGTCAGGCATTAGACTTAGCATTCAAAGTTGTGAAGAAAATTTTGGATTTTGACTTGTCAAAACTACTACAAAGGTAACTAAACAAAAATATGGATAGCATCAGGTCATCAAAGAAAAATCCCTGCAAATTCAGTTCTTTGTTAACATGTCTCTTCTTTTTTGTGCAAAAATTCTTTCCATCTATAGGATCTGTCGTATGGAGAAAAGATGTTCCCATTTTGTATCAGATAAATGAGTTTATAGCAGAAATGGGTGTAAAATTTGACAGTATAATGGATAATTATTTTGAAGACTTCAAAGAAAGGATGAACAACAGGTTTAGGATTCCTCCTAAACTTGTTGAGGACTACAAAGATGATGTATGCTTCATGGTAGACAGTGACAGAGTATAAATTTAGGTAGTCAAGTCCCGAGTTGCATGGGTCAAACCTCTCCCTTATGAGGTAAATATTGATGAAACCAGGGACATCATTGAAGCACTGGTAAATGAGCCTGTAGATCCCAAGCAACTAGTCTTTGATACTTATGATGAGGCAAAAGCTAGAATTGAACTAGAAATTAAGCTACCTCAAGCAATCAACAAAGGTAAGAGAAAGATTGCTAAGATGAAAACTATCATTGGTCCCTTGATGATTACCAAGGGAAAAGGAAAGGACAAAGAAGAGGATCAAGAAGAAGAAGAAGAAGAAGAAGAATCAGAGAAAGAGGCAGAGCTAGCAAAGAAGAAAGGGAAGGTTACCATTACTAAACCTCCAAAGGCTTCCATAGCTATTTTCACCAGGAGAGTCAAAGGAAAAAATCAAGGTGAAGTAGTATTCAACAAGCCCCAGCCTACCTTCCAAGAAAGATTGAAATAGATGGAAGAAGGATCTAGCATCACAAACTTCAAAGCTTTAAAATTTGAAACTAGAACTGATGCAAAAAAGATGCAGATTGAGGAACTAGTACTTAACAAAATGGGAAAATGGAAGTATTCCCCAGACCAGATTGCTCCTTAGATCTCAAAAGAATTATTAGTAAGACTGCAACTAAGATGGAAATCAGCCACTCAAATAGCAAAAGACATCTATGAACAATCCTTGAAGAATCTTTTACCAAATCTCACTGAGGCAGAAATAAAGGTAGCCATGAAGAACAATGAAGGTAAAATGATGATTAGATTTCACACATGTTTGATTCTAATTAAGGACATTGATCATGTTGTAAGAGATGCAAAAAACATGTGGAAGAATATCTATCATCTACATAAGCCCAGTGATGATCCAATTGTGATCAAGGATGATGATGGTGACAGTGATGATGAAGAAGATGACAAAACTCCATGTGCTACTATTGATACTAGAGATAATCAAGCACTAAGGGCTGATGATGAAGAGAAAGGGGAAGAAGCCGAAGAGGAAGACAAGGAGGAAGAGGATGAAGAAGATGACCCAATGAAGATTGTGGCACAATTCATTGCTTCCCTTCCTCACTCTCCACCTAAGACAACAACGTCATCAGGGTTGGAGACAACTTCAGTATGATTAACTGCATCTACATTAGAAATATCATCTACTCCTGCTACCCCACAGCTCCAAGCATCTTCTATGGAAGTATCAATTACTTCATCTACCGAGCTCTAGCTCTCTTCATCAGCACACAAGAAATTAGTCACAACATAATCAACTGTGTCAACTTCCTCTGCTCTATGTATAGTAAGTTCAATAACTCATTCTACAATTTTGTCTATAATAGCTCTAATTGCACCAATCTCTGTTAGTACTTCAATTATAAATATTCCAGCCTACACATTACCCATTGGTACATCATTTTTGAGAAGCACATCAATTGTGAATACAGTTGGTATTTCTCTTAGTGTTCCTCCAATTAAAGCCTTTTCTACTACTCCATCTATATCAACTATTGTTTCTATTTCTAAATCCAAGGACATAAGCACTGAAGTAAAATCAAAGACTCTTCTAAAACTTCTACTTACTGGTAAGGTAATTGATGAAGATTTAGACTTGGATAAAGAAATTATTATTCCCAAGATAGACTTGGACACTACCTCAGCCAACAAAATGAGAATGGTTAGTCAGCTTTTAGAAAAAAAAGGCAAGGCAGAAGCATCTAAGAGAAGAGAGGGACAGAGAATACACAACAATAGAGAATGCCTAAAATATAATTACTAAAGCTATTGGTGTTGATGTTGATCCATCTCAACACATTTTGTTACAATTAGAAGAGGTTGTAAATAAGTTCAACGAGGACACCTTTGGGCAAAAGAAGCTCATTGAAAAGGCAGAGAAGAAATTTGATAATAAGGTGCCTGAGCACATTGCAATAAAACAGGTAGAATTAACCACAATTTTGAGCAACCTTGAGCAATCTTTTACAAATGTAACATTACTTTTTGGCAATCTCTGTGATGTTACCAAGTACACCAAGGATATTAAAGAAAAATTAAATAAGATAGATGTGGAAATGAAGGCTAGTGCTCAAAAGTTGCAGCTTGATCATATTTCAAGCTCTTCACATCACATGAATGTGAATTTTTTGTCACAAAAGTAGGCAGAGTTACTTAGAGAAGAAGGTAGGATCATATCTACACTAATTGACATCCAGAATATGATCCTTCCAGTCATGGACCAAATGCAAAAACATATTGCCTATTCAAAAAGATTGATTCAAGACAACAATTTTTCTATAGTAGATCATATGATTGAACTTTTTGCAGAAGTTCAAGTGACTCTCTCCACCTACAAAATAATTGGGATAAGAAATTGTCTCTTATTCTTAAGGTACACTCCAAATTCTCACATTTTAGTATCTCTATTTGAATTTATTTATTCTTTGGCATTATTGTCAAAAAGGGGGAGTATGAGATGAACAAGGAAAGAGAGAAAGGGGAGTAAAAGAGACATTGTGGAAAAATAAAAATAAATTGACATATGTACAGATAAGAGCTATGCATGTCATATGTATGGGGGAGATATGTAAGATATGTTTATAGCAGATTTACAAAGATCAATTTTGGTAAATCAAAATTAGAATGTTAGTCAACAGTTTTGGTTCATAAGTGTTTTTGTCACTAATTGCAAAGGGGGAGATTGTTGGCATTATATTATATTTGTTATTAGTGACAACACTTACTCAATTATGAATGCTTACCAAGCATCTAGTGGTTCCCTTGTAAGCTTAGAGATTATACAGTTTATACCGAGCATTCCTGAAGCTACCGAGTAAATGCAGACAATGTGAAGACCAGTAGTGTCTACTGAGCAGTAAGGTTGTGACATGAAAATTTAAAGCAAACTGAGCGTTGAAAGAAACACTATTTATCGAGTGAAGCAAGACAAACTCAATGTGCAGTATCTACCAAGTCACCAATGGTTACTAAGTTTAGAACTGCATCAAGTGATTAGTATGGACCGAGCCTTCACTTCTACCAAGTGCATGATGATGTCGAGTAATGTAGTGGATGTCGTGTATCAGAAGGTCACCGAGTCAGTTCAGTGAACTCGAGTTATTTACTATTGGGCCGACTCTATAATGTATTTGTTTACTTGTATTTTGGACAACCTTGCAATTTTGTAAAGTTTGAAAGGTATATATGTAAAATGTGTTGTAAGATATAAAACATCAAGGAATAGTGAAGTAATGTGAAGTAATTTTGAAGATTATTTGTGAAGGATTTCAACATCAGTTCAAGGAATTCAGTAAGGTCAATATAGAGGTAGACACATTATATTCATCACATAAGGTGATCAGTGCATAAAGGATCTTATCAGCAATCTGTTTTAAGTAGATCCACTATTTCATCTTAACTGGTGAATTAGTCCTCTAAATCCTCTAACAAGGTAGACTTAACAGTCTTTGTATAAATCTCCTAACTGAGTGCATACTTCATTGTATGTTTGTAAATCCTCTAACAAGGTGGACCTAGCAGCCCTTTGTGCTCCTAATAGAGCAGATCACCAGAAGTGGTCAATGTAAGTCTTAACAGGCCAACTTTATGCTACAGTATTGAAGTTTTGTGGGTGTCATCCCCACCCTAGTTTTACTTTCTATTTGGAAGGTTTCTTAGGTCACCAAAATATTGTGTTCTTTTGTGTAATGAATATTTTATGTTTCAGAACTAATGCATGCAGTAGCATCGATGGATGTGTGGTAAATTAATAAAAAGTTTTAAGGTTACTGATTCACCCATCCCCTCTTAGTAACCTGTCATATATTGAATATTTCCAACATTCACATGATCACAAGTTAATTTGAATAAATAAAAACTTAGTGAAATCTTGTAATAGTCAAAAGCGTTGTTTATTTTTTACTTTTTGCATGATCACAAGTGGATCTAAAGAGATGAAAATCTTGGTGTGATCTTGCAAAAGTTGAAAGTGTTGTACATTTTTTACTTTTTGCATGATCAGAGGTCAATCTGAAGGAAAAGAATTTTTGGTGTGATGGTGTGAAGGCCAAAATTTTTGTGTTTTTACACTTGTGTTAATTTTCTTTTATGGTTTTGTGTGTTTTCAAGGGAAGGAAATACTTTGTGAGAACATGTGTAGGCTGGAATTGTTGTATGTTTTTGACTTTTTGTATGTTCACAAGTAAACTTATGGGAAGGAAATATTTGTTGCAAACATACACATGCTAAAAATATTGTGTGTTTTTGCCATTGGGTAAAATGGCTTATTGAAGAAAGATCTTTGGTCCATCCTGACAAAAAATGTTACTCGATAGCTCTATCAAATAAAATTTGTTTTTTATCCAATATTCTTAGGTGGATGAAAATATTTATGTGTTTCCATGATTGGGTAAAATGACTTGTCACTGGAAGATCTTTCGTCCATTCACTCGATAGTTCTATCGAGTAATATTTATGTTGTTTCTCTAATATCACAAAAAGATTAAAAATTAAATGAAAGAAATGTAAGTTCAAAAAATTAATATCTTTAAAATATAATTAAAATATGGATGCTTATAGGTTAAAAATAAAATGAAAAATCTAACTGTATCAATCAAATGTAATAAAAATAAGGATGCTTAAAGGTTTTTTTTTAAAAATGTAATTGCATCAGTCAAATCAAAAAGTTGGGATGAGACATCTATCTATATTAGTACTTGGCAATCTCCCATTTTCTTTTGTTTACTCCATTTGGAATGGCTATCATGTGTAGGATATATGCATATTATGTTTTTGTTGTTGTGCGGAGGTACAATTTGTTTGGAGCATAGTTGTGTCCAATAAAAAATACACTTGAGAGATGGAGTGTTTATCATCTCTTTAAGATAGAAATGAATGTCCCTCGATATTTCCATTAACATTCAATGTAGAGGTACTAAGAAGTGTGTGAGGCTTCTCTTTTGCCACTTAATATGCCAAATTGAGGATATATGAATAGATTTGATATCAATGACTCTTGTCACCTCATCAACATATCTTGGCTAAATTAGATAAAAAATATTCATCAAAACTCATTGCCAATTTTGATAGGGAGTCTACTAAAATGTTACCCTCTCTATAAATATGTAACACTTTAAAGTTTTGAGAAGACAAAGTTTGTGTCAAATCATCTTGATGACTTTATTAAGGGGTAGATGCACAAAGATGAGGGACCAAAAAGTTTCCATTTTATTTTTTCTCCAATTTAAGGCATAGTGTGTTGTACTATAGTGTGCACATGCTATGGCTCAAGTTGCTCAAGCCTGAGGCTCGGGCAATTGAAAGCATATTATGTGCACACTATAATGCATATGAGAAATGTAAAATTCCTAAATTTTTAAAAAAAATACATGTACAATTCCCTTCTAAATTAGTAAGTAAAATCCAATAGCCCTTGCCAGGCCAATTTCAACACTAGGATTATACATAAAATATAACATGTAAGTATAAGTTGCATATTATACTTAAGTTTCATCTTATGTATATTACTTTTAGGATGTTTGAGAATGGTTTCAGCTTCATATGAGATAATATAAAGATTCTATATTTTGAGGGTGTTTAAGAAATTTTAGACTTAGCCAAATTTTAGGAATCAACATATTATTGTCAACACGAATCCTACTGAACTAACTATTGATTATAACCATAATCCCTTCACTTCTACACTATCATTTAAGGATCATTACTTACTATATTTATTATATTTTATTTTTAGTTTGGTGGAGAGAGAGAGAGAGAGAGAGAGAGAGAGAGAGAATTTATAATTGTAGGGTACACTTTAGGGTTCTAAGTGGTTTCAATGTGTCATAAGACCCATTAGGTCCCCTTACAACACATTAATCATTATCACAAACTAATATTCTCTAATGTGTCCTCATATATTTTAGTTTTTCCCAAGGTGTTTTAATGGGTCCTAAGTGGTCACAAGGACCCTTAGGACCTAATGTAACCCCTTGGTACCCATTCATACCCATCAACATGCATTAGGAGCTCTTAGAGAACATTACCTAATGTAACCCCTTGGTACCCATTCATACCCATCAACATGCATTAGGAGCTCTTAGAGCACATTAGTTATGCTAGGATACACTTTAGGGTTCTAATGTGTCCTAATTAGTCCTACTTTATCATAAGGGGTTTTAGTGGGTCATAAGTAGCTCTAGGAAACCTTAGCACTCATTATATCCTACTAAGACCCATTACATCAACCCATTAGGATACATTATGACCATTCGTAGCATATTAATCATTGTCGGACACACTTTAGATGTCTAGTGTATCTTAAGTGGTCACTAGGGCACATTAGGTATCCTTTTAGACTCATTAGGACACATTAGGGCCCATTTTCACACATTAGGATCCATTAAACATATTAAAACCTAATACAACCCCTTCTAACACATTAACCATTGTAGCACACATTGTCTTGATGACTCAGAAGAGGTCATAATTGACCCTAAGTGGTCCAACGACCCATTATGATCTGCTAATACCTCTTAGGATGCACTAGGACCTATTAGAACATATTAGACATTATTGATACCCCTTAGACAATCCAAAGGGGCATAGGATGCACTAATGTGTTATAATGTCTCCTAAGGGATTCTAATGTGTTCTAGGTGATCCTATGACCCCATTGGATCCATTAGGGGCCATTAGGAAATATGAGAATAAATTATTGCCCCTTAGAACACATTAACCATCACAGGATACATTATTGTGTCCTAAGGGCTCATAATGGATCCTGAATGGTTGTAGTATGTTTCAGTGTGTCCTATTGAATTTTAAGTGGTTCTAATGTACCATAAGGGGTCACAATGTGTCCTAAGTGGTCCTACAACCCCTCAAGACCTATTAGGATCCCTTAGGATTAAAAAACCACTATAAGATACACAAATGGGATATAAATGGTTCTAATGTACCATAAGGGGTCATAATGGATTCAAAGTGGTCCTAGGATCCATTATGACCCATTACAACCCCTTAGGACACATTAGGACCAATTAGTAAACATTAGACCCCATTAATACCCCTTATAACAAATTAAGGGGAACATGACACATTCATGAGTTTGTAAGGGGTCATAAGGGGTCTTAGGATACATTAATGTGTGTTAGTATATGGTAACAGATCTGAAGGGGTCATAAAATACATTAATGTGTCCTAGGATCCCTACTAACCCCTTAGGAACCCTTACCATATATACTATGGTTCCAAAAGAGTCAAAAGAGGTCTTAAGAGATGCTAGGACCCCTTATCATACACTAATATGTTGGAATATTAGGAAAGGTAGGATGTTGAGAAAGGGGAGGGGTGAATCTGTATCCTCAAAAAAATTTACTCTTAAAACAAAATCAATATCTTCCTTCTTTTTTTGTCACTCAGTAATAACTAAACTTTTACCATATTACTAGTAAATGAAAGTAATATCACTAAAAAAACTTTAAAAAAAAAATTAAAAATTAATGGTGTGCGACAAGGGAACATGTGTTGGAGCAAGAATTGGAGAGATCAAAAATTTGAATTCAGGCGTGCGCGGTTCTATTCAAGATGGAGCAGAGAAGGTCTTAGGTGTCTGCTAGGAGGAAGACTAGGGGAATATTATTCCCTCTGGGAATGAGAGCCCACAAGAATCAAGGTAGGCCCTAAGGAAGGAGGCTTTGAAATTTGGTCAGACAATTCTAGGTCTGCAAACTACTCAAAAGGTCCTTGACTCAATTTCAAAAGGTCAAAGGTCTTCTCTCTTTGGGATTAAGCCCATAGGCAAGTCTTCCTTCATAGAGATAAAAGAGATCTCAAACAAATAAAAGGGAATGTTTGCTATAGAAATACCTAATGAGCTTTTAGATCATAAAATCACTTCTATGGTGTCCTATCTAATTGGGAAGTTCATTGGTCCAAGGTCGAATATAGACATTGTGAGGACCCATGTAAGAAACAAATGGGACCTAAAAGGGCATGTGGAGATTACAGCTATGAAAAAGGGTTTCCTCTCCTTTGAGTTATCTTGTATGAAGGATCTCATGAGGGTTCTGTGTGTTGGATCTTGGTCCTTTGGATGTTCAATACTAGCCTTATAGAAATGGACTTCAAAGCTAGATCTTAATGATTCTTTCTTTGTTCAAGTGCTTGTCTCAGTTTGTTTGCCTGAACTTCTAATTGAGTTTTGGTATGAGGATTTTTTTGATGGCATAGCTGAATTATAATGGAAGCTCTTATCCAGAGACCATGTCGCAGTGTCGAGGAGTTGGTTAACATATGCTAGAATATGAATTGGAGTTAGTGAGGGAAGAGATGTGCCAGAGATGGTGTACCTCTACTCTAAGCTAGGTACCCATAGCTAGAAGTTATATTTTAAAAGTGTCCCCTTTTCTTGCTTTCATTGCAAGAAGGTTGGTCATGTTGCTAAGCTCAGCCCTAGGGTCTTGGAGGAGAAAGATAGGAAATAGTATCAAAATAAAACTAAGGCCAAGGGAATAAAAAGTGACAATATCAATAGCTCGAAAGAGGGAGGAAAAGTTTGGAAACTAAAGGAAATAACTAACAAGAAATAATCTCTAGAGTAGCAACAAGAGAGAATGGGGGTTTCTCCTCCATTGGTAGTTGAGGGAGTCCCTAGGGTAGAATTTGTAGGAATTGAAACAATTTGTAATGTATCACAAAGGCCCGTAGTTGAGGAGTAGAGGTTAGTTTCTAAACCAAAAGCTGTAGAAAACTTGTTGCAATCATTCCCTACGAGGGAATTAATCCAAGAGGATCTTCCTGGGATAGCAAGATCTAACCTAAAAATAGTAAGGGATATATCTAATGTCCCCATTTCCCACGTCCTGGTTAAGATTATGGAGGCAACTCATTCATATGGGTCAATCCTCAAGGGAGGTGCTAATCTCAATAAGGGGATTGCCTCTCCTAGGAAGATCACAAGAGTGGTGGATATGGTAAGATCCTCCTCACTGGGTCAACTTACTCAAATGGAGGTTGTGTTTGTGACTTGTATTAATGAATGCAAGGGGAAATGGAAATTTGTTACAAAGAGAAAGAAGAGCCATGATCCTTCCCTGGTCTCCCCAACTGCAATGAGAAGTAGAGTGAAGGCTAATGTTGGAGCAAAACCTAAGACTCCTAGGAGAAATAATCATAGTTAGAATAGGAAAGAGGAGACAAGAAGGAATCTAGTAGATGGGAGCTAAATCACCATCCAAGAGGCCTACCTATCAAAAAAGAAATGAAAGTCATATCCTAGAACATTCGTGGGCTAAATGGAGCCTACAAACAAGAGGTAATAAGAAACATGCTTAGGGATCATAGGTCGAATTTCATCCTTATCCAAGAAACCAAAATGAGAAAGGAGGTGGTGGAAAGAATCTCTTTTAGTAGAAGTTTGAAGGGCTTTGCAATGAATTTGGATGGGGGATTGGAAGGTTTTCTTACTTTCTATAGCTCTAATCTTTTCAAGTCTCATGTTCTATATAGTGAAGGCAATATTCTCCTCATTCAAGTTGAAAATATTAAAAATAAAGAATCCTAGTTTCTTTTAAATGTCTATGCTCCCAACACTAAGAATGGAAGGAGGAATAATTGGATAAAAATTAAGAATATTTTATCAAGATTCCAAGTCAAAATTTGTATTATCACGGGGGACTTTAACACCCCTTTAAGGGATGATGAAAAATAGGGGGGTCTGCCTCTAGATCTAGATAGTAGGCAGGACCTTTTTGACTTTATCAATGATTTGGTTTTACTAGATGTTGATCTTCAGGGAGGTCTTTTCACTTGGTCTAATAGGAGGGTGGGTAGAAAGTGCATTCAATTTCAATTAGACAGGGCTCTTATTTCTTTGGACTAGATGAATTCAAACTATTGGAATCTTTCTTTAATGGCTAGGATTGGATAAAATCACTAACCCATTTCTCTCAATTATCAAACATAACTTCCCCTTCAAATTTGAGAAAACATGGACCTCCCATCAAATGTTTCTCTCTATATCTTGGATTGGTGGAACATCTACATAGAGGGTTCTACCATGTTCAAGGTGGCTAAGAAGCTAAAAAATGTTAAGTTGAATATTTGAAAATTGAACAAGTCTAGTTTTGGTAACATCTTTCACTCCAAAGCTTAGATCTTAGAGGACCTCAGCATCATTCAAGATGTTATTTAGAAGGAGGGCTATAATGAAGAGTGGTTGGAGGTGGAAAAAACTATTCTAACTGAGCTTCACAATGTTATTAGTCAATAGGAGGCCTATTGGAAACAAAGATAAAGGGTTTTTTGGTTGAAAGTGGGGGACCAAAATACTAGGCTCTTCAACACCTCTACTCTAAAACATAGAGTTCATAATAGAATAAGCAATATCAGGAAGGAGGAACTTGTTTTGGAAGAGAAAAATGAAATAGTAGTTGAGGCTATTTATTTCTTCACTAATCTTCTTTCGAAAGATCCAAATTTGGTGGATCAAGATCAATTAGAAATCTTATTGAATATTCTAACTCTGATCCATCCTGAAGAGAATGCTATGACTGGGACTATTCCTTCCCCTCTAGAAGTTTAGCAGGCTATCTTTTCTCTTGCAGTCAACAAGTCCCCAGGCCCAAATGGTTTCCCATCTTTTTTCCTTCAAATGTTATGGAATGTGGTCCACTAGGATGTCACCAAAGTGATGCAAGAGTTCTTTGGTGCAAAGAGTCTTCTTATGCTTATTGTAAAAGTGGTTGGGGCAGATTCTATGGACCAATTTAGACCTATCAACTTGTGTAACTCTTTTTATAAGATTATTTCTAAAGTATTGGCTTCAAGGATCATCAAGGTCCTCCCTTCCATTATAGAACCTCAACAATTGGGCTTTGTCCTAGGCTGACAAATCCTGGATTCAATTATGACAATTGACAAAGTTATCCACTCTTTGGAAGAAGGTAAGAGACAAGGTTTCCTCTTCAAGCTTGACATGTCAAAGGCTTATGATTGTGTGGACTGGGCCTTTCTTTCTAAAGTTCTTAGGGCCTTTATGTTTAATTCTAGTGTCATCAAACTTATTAACAAGTTGGTGACTACTACTTGCCTAGTTGTATTGGTCAATGGCTCCCCCTCAACTTTCTTCAAACCTTCCAAAGGGCTCAGACAAGGAGATCTGATCTCACACATTCTTTTCATTATTTTGGCTAAATGTCTTTGGAGGTCTATCTGGAATCAAATCTTCTTCTAGTCTCCTAGTTTTCTCCCACCAATAATTTTTTGGTGACACTATAATGGGAGAGAAAGCCATTGTTGGTGAAGCCAGGGTGGTGAAAAAGATCCTGAGCTCTTACTCTAGAGGCTCAGGGCAACTTATCAACTAGAATAAGAGCTTTGTTTTCATCATTAATACTCTAATTGAGAGATAGAGGAAGATTTGCTACTATTTTGGGCTGTGAATTGGGAAGCCTCCCTTCTATATAGTTGGGTCTCCCTATGGGACTGAGACCCCCAAATTCTTTCTAGAATAACCTAATAGATAAGTTTAATAAAAAATTGGCTAGCTGGAAAGGAGTCACTCTTGGGAAAGCTAGCAAGATTCAGTTGGTCAAATCTATTCTTCAAAATTTCCCAACTTATGCACTAAATCTCTTTGGGATTCCTAGCAAGAATGTAGATCTCTTGGAGCAGATCTAGCAGAACTTTCTTTGGTTGGGATCAGAAGACAACAAGAGGTTTCCCCTTGTGTCATAGGATAATGTGTACCTCCCAAAATAGAATGGAGGATTGGGGATAAGGAAACTAAGACCTTGCAACAAAGCTTTCCAAGCTAAATATATTTGGAGAGTCTTCTCTAGCAAGGGGGACTAGAGGGATATCTTGGAAGAAAAATACTTTTGAAGACCTTCAATTAGAAACTTTTTCTTTGGAGGGTCAATTCCCAATAGATCAAATATATGGAATGACATTCTAAGTGTAAGAGAGATAGCTAACAATAGGGTGAAATGGAGTGTTAGGAATGGAAAGGACACCTTTTTCTAGTAGGACAACTAGTTGATCTAGGGGCCTCTTATCTAAATTTCTAATTATGAAAGATGAGCTTGCATTTGCACCTAGAGGTTTGGCAGATTTTTCAGTGATTACAGACAAGGCCAAGGTTGGAGGGATCTTACTTCAATACCAGGGGACTTAGAACCTCTAATGACTATTCTCCACTCTATGGTTTTGAATGATGATCAAGACCTGGGAGAACACTATAGATGGTATCTATTTTGTGACTTCGAGGTACCAATCTATTATGAGGTAGGATTCGAGACTAGATTGGGCTAAGCCTTGGTTCCCTAGTCTTATCCCTAAAATCAATATTTTCTTCTAGCTTTTACTCCAGAATAGGATCTGGAAAATAGACAATCTGATTAAAAATGGTCTTCCTTTACCTAATAGAAGTGTCCTTTGAAAAAATTAGGATGATTCTGTGGATCACTTATTTATACATTGCTCCTTCACTAGAGAGGTTTGGTCTATTTCTAGTCAAGCTTTTGGCTTGAGTTGGTGTGCTCCTATCTTGACTATTGAATTCTTTATGCAGTGGGATAACTCTCGACAAGGATCAAGGCTTTAAGTTATGAGTAAATGGTCTTAGCCTCATTTTAGATGGGGTATTTGGAAGGAACAAAATAACCATATGTTTAGGGATGTTAGCCTTCTTGCTAAAATTGTGTCTAGTAAAATTCAAAATTCCCTTTTGGAAAATTATATGTTTATTAAAGGATCTAGCCCTTTCACAGGTGAAATTGGTAGTAGTAATGATACTCAGACAAGAAGAAATGAGTGTCATTGGTCTTTAGCTCTAGAGGGTTGGCATAAAGCCAACTTTGATGGAGCAACCAAAGGTAACCTAGGAGTAGTGAGATGTGGAGGGTTGATTAGAAATAGTCATGGGAATAGAATTAAGATGGTTACTTTTCCCTTGGGACAACAAACAAATCATTATGCAGAGGCTTGTGCTACCCTCTAAACAACTAAGTTGGAAAAAGAGGTAAGGGTCAAAAGCTTGTGGTTGGAGGGAGATTCAAATAATATTATTAAATGCCTAAGGGGAGAACACCCTCTATCATGGAGTATTAAGAATATAATGGAGGAAATGAAAAATATCTTACTTTCCTTTGAAAGGTTCTATGTGTCACATGTTTATCGTGAGGGTAACATGATTGTTGACTAGATGGCTAATGAGGTAGTAAGGAGGGGCATGTCAAACAAATGGTTAAGTGGTGAGGGGTTTGTAGCAGCCACTAAAATTTTAATTGAGATTGAGAGAGTCCAAAGGAGGACGAGAAACATAAAGTGTAATTATGGAAGTTAATATTCTCAATCAAAATTTTAAAGTGATGAAACCTTGGCATGAGCTAAATCAGAGGTAATAATTAGGGAGCTTTGTGGAACATTTTATGGGTGATTGGTAATTGCTATTACTATTTCTTTACTAAGGAAGGAATCAAGTATAGTTTTTGGGAGAAAAACTAATGTTCGGCTCACAGTGCTTGGAGAACACAAAGTTTTTTTTCTTTTTTTTGCAACATAATGGTAGGGGAGAGGCACCATAAAGAGCTGAAGGGAGAAGTGGAGAAGTGAAAGAGGAGATTGAAGGTGTGGGAGAAGTTGAGGGAAGGTGGCATCTCGAATTTCAGTGAAAACCTATTAGCTTAAAGAATAAATTTGACAACTGAGTGTCAATACACTTAACCAAGATATGCTTCAAGATATGGAGCAGTAGGTTGTTCATATTAGGGAGCATTTGGTTACTGCTTAGGACAGGCAGAAGAAGTATGCTGATGCTCGTAGGTTGGATCGTCACTTTTCTATTGGTGACAGGGTGTTTTTGAGAGTGCGACCGAGGAAGAGCCCCATCCATTATGGGAAAGGCTCTAAGTTGGCGCCACATTTTGTCAGACCTTTTGAGATCCTTGAGAGGATTGGTCCTATTGCTTATCGACTAGAATTGCCACCTAGCCTATCGTGCATTCATGATGTTTTTCATGTTTCTGTGTTGACACAGTATATTCCAGATGTGACCCACGTTCTTGATTGGGATGCTTTGTAGGTAGCGGACGGGAAACTTACTTTGGAGCCCATTTGTATCCTACAGAACTGGAGGTTGACCTTGCAAGGTTGGGACATAGAGCAGGTAAGGGTCCAATGGGACCCGAGCGATGAGATCTCTACGACTTGGGAGGATGTTACATGACTGAGGGGATTGTACCCCTATCTTTTTGTTGGCTTCCAGGAGTAAGCCTATGCTAGTGGAGGAGGATGCAATGCCTCTCGTGTTTGCAGTTTGTACCTTGTCTATTTTGATTCGAGAGATACTGGATACTCTTATTTTGTACCTTATGATGACCTGAAGGTCGGATGTTATACTTTGATTCAGTTCCATAGATGTTATATTGCTATGCTATTTAGTTTACTATATTTGCATGTTGATGCTACTTTGAGATGACAGTAGATCTATGATGATATCTGGTTATATGATGTATTGGACATGTTGATTATATTATGAGATGAATTCTATGCTATGGTTATTTACTTCATTTATGTTCTTTACACTTTTGTGAACATGAGCGATGTAAATGGATTAAATAGGCATTTTAATACATGTCGCTTTGGCTATGATATTATATGCAATTGCACTTGATCGTGTGTTTTAGTGTGCAAGAATTATATCCCTGGCAGTGGCATATGGAGTTAGTGATTTAGCTATTCATATTTACCAATGTCATCCCTATATGGTCAACGTATCCTTATTTTAATTATTTAATTAAAACCTTTCGGTGTTTAGTAAATCCGAACTCATCTGCATTTTGTAACTAGACCAGTAAGCGTGTCTGCGCTTTTAGAAGTTTGCTTTTGCCACAAAAGTGTTTAGTGATTTTCTATGATTTTGGGTTTTAAATCTTTTCAAATTTAATTTCTGGCAGCTTTGCTTTAGGTGAATTTCCATTATGGATAATAACCTATTTTCGTTTGGGTCAATTCAGAGTTTAGCTACTCCAGCTAGCTATTTTCCAAAATTGACTATTCACTCAAAAAGTGAATAAGTATTGAAAAAGTGAATTCATAATTCACTTCTCACATTCTTTGGAAATTAAATTTGGAGAGCAAATTGGAAATCCTCTTCTAAAGGATTATTGTTTTGTTTGTTGTGAGAGCTATGAGCGTGGGATCTTCGTGAGGTTGGTCTCTTTGGATTTAGCTTGAGGAGTTTTTGCTTTTCCATTAGTTTCAGCAGTTTTGGCGGAGTATTTATTTTATTCTACAAGTTTTAATTTCGGCCCCTTTTGCTATCAGGTAGGGCCTTCCCATTTTAATGTTTTTGCTCTGTTTCTGCTTTCGTTTCTTGTAGCAATATGTTAGGAGGTTGTGAAGTAGTGTTCCCCTCCATTTCTATGTGCTAGTTCTGCCTGGTTGGTCGGGTATGAACGTTTTTCCTATTTTTGAAATGGGGGTTTGAGATTTTGAGCCGTTATGCTGGCCGTTTTTTCATATGATGTCCGATTTCATTTATTTTTGGATTTTTGGGGTTTTTGAACCCAAAGGTCAAATGGGTTTTAATTTTGAATTTTTTTCAAAATTTGGGGTTTTTGCCTCATTTTGCGTGCCACCCTATTTTCTCAGCACATTGTGGTTCATGGACTTGGATGATCTGTTTGGATACCATTCAAAACACTTTTGCATCTTTTTTTGCATTGGGATGCGTGTAACATCCATCATCCCAAATTATGCTTTCAGTTGATTGAATTGTGTTTGCATTCTCATCCTATCCTTGTGTATGATCTCTGTGATGGTGGTGCGCCACACACATGTACATCTGTCGGGTGACCTACGAGGCCTGATCTTCCATGTTACTTTTGAAATTTGTGATCATTGGGGTCAAGTCGAGAGTTTGCATGCCTACGGGCACTCATCGTTGGATGAGCATGGGTAGGGTAGGGTAACACATGGAGGGGCTTCTATCTTGCAACCTGGTGACTATTTCCCAATTGGCAGAGGAATTTTTATATACATGATAATTAAATTAAAACATTGGGTGGTAATAAATACAAGATAATAAAATGTGTGGGTTGTGCGCCTTCCGTCGTGAAGAGTAGTTGCCCTAGGTTGTGTGCCTTCTATTGAGAAGAGTAGCTGCCTATACTAGCTTGGGCTTGTCGATGGCAAGTGACTCTCCATGATGTTAGTCCCTATGTCGTAGCCCATTGAGATGTCTGACCAAGACCTGTAGTTTATGCATTGTCTTTATCTTGGATTCAGTCATCATACTGCTTGGCGTGTGAATTAGCCATGGTTGTTTTGTGTGTGTGTGGTTGGATCATCATCTCCATCAGCATGGCAGGTGTGGACCTACGGGTGCCACGTGGTTGGGAGGCATAGCTACCTTCACCACTATTAGAGATCGATGTACAGAGATGGTCTATTATTCTAGCGTGATCGTTGTTGGATGTGTCACTTGGTACTTTGATTTGCGGAGCATGCTTTCTAGTATAGCACGCCCATACAAACTGTATCGTACGATACTGTAAAGTATCATACACCTTCTTGAGAAATGTCGTGCGACACTGGAAGAGTATCACACACGCTTTTGAGAAGTGTCGCGTGACACTTTCCAGTATCGCATGCCTCTTAGAGAAATGTCGTATGACACTGTTAAAGTGTCGCACACCTTAATGAAAAGTATCGCCTAGTCCCTAAAAGTGTCGCACTCCTTCTTGAGAAATGTCGCGCGAAACTTTTCTATGCTACATTAAAGTATCGCACAATTTTTGTAAAAACTTGCACAGGCCAGCAATGGGCACTTTTCGAGTTGATCCAAACTTTTTGAGAGTTTATCTGGATACCTTTTTGGACGTTCTTCGACCCTATGTTGTTGCATTTTGATTTCAGATGGTTTCTCTTGAAATCTAATTTTCGGGTTTCTGTTATAATTCTTCGGAGTTTAAAATATATTGTTTAAGTATAAGTTGATTTCTTATACTTAAGATGTATTTTAATATATGCGACGATTCATTTGAGATGGGTTTCAGACCTCTACGGGCTAAGATATAGATTCTAGGATATTTCAGGGCTTCAAAATTTAGACTTAGCCAATTTTTCAGGAGTCTATTTTGATCTTTTAGCTTGGTTGATCTCTTATGTTTTCTTGTTTTTATTTTGGTTAGTGGTGACGTTTGGAGATCCATTGGGTGTCAGGATGGTCGTTAAGTCTTCTGTTGTGATCTGTATGATCTGTGTATGTTGTTGTCATGTGCACTTACACTTGTTTAAAAAAAGATTATTCTGGCTTGTTTTCATCCTTGTTTCCAAGGATCTCCAGGAAGGGCATTACACACTCTTCTTTGTATTCCTACTTTTTTGTAGCCTTCCATGTTTGATTGATTGACTCTTCAGGCTTTGGTATTTCATGTCATCTGCATCTTCAAGTTTAGTAGTTTACCTTTGTGTGCCTCCTGATTTGATATAGATTATAGTCTTCTCTACCTGGTCAGGTTCTATTTCAATGGAGATTATTTAGATTAGCAGTTGCTTTTGAAAGAGATTTGTAGCTTCAATATGATTCAGTGGTGTTCTTCATGATCATCTTTTGTTTCTATCTTCTATGACATTTCCTAGTTTAAAGGCTTCTTTAGTCCTTTGCTAGTTTCTTTTCAACATTATTTCCATCTCTTTTTGGAATAGGATTTTTCCCATGTTTTTTTCTCTATTTCTCCTCTATTCAAAGATTTGGTTGTGCATGGGTACCTCATCAAGCCTTGTTTGTCAGGACCCAAATCTACTTTATGTAGCAGTTTCTAGGTTTTTTAGCTACTCCCTAAGTTTATCTTAAGGGGGGGTGTTAGAGTAATTAGATATTTCCTAATCAACTCTAGTTTTCTTAAGCTAAACTTTAAGAATATAATAATTAATTCTTTTATTAATTATTATGATGCAACCTAGGTTAGATCTTTTTAGGGTTTCAATCTCCTTTATAAGGAAGATCTCTTTTTGTAATTATATAACAATTCACTTTTGATAATAGCAATCTCTTTTTTTGCTCATCACAAATGTCTCATCTATGGATTTGGCAATTTCAGCATCCAGGGTATACTTTAAGAAACCCCTCCCTTAGAAAAGGTGTAAAAAATTGGCGAAAGGTGTAAAACACCTGACAAAAAAATTTATTTTTTGTGGCAAAAAAAATAGTTTACAAAGAAAAAATAATAATCTCCATTGGCAAATCATTCATAGTCTATCAAACAATATGTAAAATTTGGGCGAATTGTGTTATTTTAAAACCACAAAAAAATTATACATTGGCAAACAAAAAATAATAATCATAACAAAATTTTAATTTTTTGGGCAAATCATTTCATTGTCTTCAAGGTTAAAAAAAACATATGCGAAGTCGATGGCATCAAAGGTTCGCAAAGGGTTTCATCAGTTTGAACTTTTATGTTACAAAGTCGTGAAAACGAGATCGCATCATCAGAGGTTTTATTCAGGCAATTAGTCTGTTGATTGCGAGACCGCAAAATGTTAATTTAGGTAGTTTTAGCATGTTCGCAGCGGTTAAAGGGAAAGGACTTCTAGCAGTCGCGAAAAGGGAGATTGCATCATCAGAGGTTTTATTCAGGTAGTAAGTCTGTTCGTTGTGAGACCATGAAATGTTAATTCAGGTAGTTTTAGCATGTTCGCAGTGGTGAAAGGGGAAAGATATGTCATCCTGTGAAGTCGCCAAAGGTTAAGATGAAGCAGTGTTCGCCACTTCACACCGGTTAGAAGGAAATGGGTTTTCACAACTATGACAACGTGATGTGAAACGTTTAAGTTATGAAGTTGCGACAGAAGGGGAATCTCATTAGAAGAGGATATAAGGCTTATTGCAAGGTCACAAGGATAAAGCGAATATTTGATTTAATGGTTGCTATAGCTCGAGAAAAGAAAAAGAAGGGTTTTGCAGTTTCGTGAAAAGATTTCAAGGTTAAGTTGAACCGATTGTGACAGAGCGTAGAAGGAAGGGTTTCACAACTCATAAGATTGTACAATGATAATGTATTTTTAAAGCTTGAAACTTTGAAAGTACAAAAGAACAGGTTTTCAAATCTATTATCTAATTTCGGACAGCTGATGAGTTGACATTCTAAGGCAAATGAAATAAAGGCAGTAGTTACTACTGGTAGTGATCGATAATAGATATCCATGCACGTGCAAGCTTTTAAACTTTAAAGCCATTAAAATTTAACAATTTAACGCTGTGGCCCATCATGAAGTTGTAGAAAACTAGAATTCTCAAGTATCTACAGCTAACAGAGCAAAAAGATTCAAGAATTTGCAGTAAGATCAGAATGGTAGAAGTAGAATCATTAGTAAAGAAGGGCATTGGAGAGGGTAGCAAGGTTTCATTGTCTACCAAATTTTTAGAAGAATGGTTGAATATTCTCCCTAAATCTTCCAATGCTCAAAGTGCTAATGTCCACATGTTTAGAGATGCTTACAGCTTCTGTAGAGATGCTCAAGTACCGTACACCAATGGAACTGAATTGTTCTGGTACTTTTACAAGAATAGGGTGCAGAAGGTTCCCGTCTCAAATCCATGGATGAGGAACTTGGGAAAGTTGATAATGTCGGAGGTGTACGTGGATGTTGACCTTATCAAGGCACTAGTAAATGCATATAATCCAACCACTCGGTCCTTTCATAGAAAGGATATGAGCATTCTCTATACGTTAAGTAAGGGTGCTTTTGTTGAAGCATTTGATTTGCAGGGTCCCATGTCAATTCCTATTAACCTGGAAAAATTGGAAGTAGCATTTGAGAAACAAAGAGATTTCTATACAACACATGAAATGTTGTGACATATCTCGAGGGAAAATCAAAACAAGATGAAAGGAGAATTCTCAAAAATGGTTACTGATTTTATACCCTTGTCATATTTGTGTGCATACTTTCAGAAAATAGTTTTCGGATTGAAAAAACTATTGGGAGTAGATGGATCCATGGATGCCTCCCCAGCATTGTATGTGATAGCTCTAGAAATTCGGGACCCACATACTAATGTGGGGTATGATTTTGGAACATTCATTGCTGATAGTATTCATCAACAGATGGTGACAGCTCAGCAAGGTGATCTTGGCAATTTCAAATTTCTACATTACTTGGTGCTTATGCATCTCATCCTGTTCTACAATGTGGGCCATGTGGATTCCAGTTTCATTGAAGATTTGGACAATTTCAGAGAGACATTGCCTGTTCAAAGATGGACAAGATTATGGCAGAGGTTCTACTCTTTTTCTAATTCCCTCTCTTTTTATAATGATTTTGTTGCAACTATTCATAGGATGTTAGATTCAAAATTGGAAAGATTACCTAGGTTAATCAGGAAGATTTCTAAACCAACTTTGTGTTTTGATGATGAGGGACCAATTGATCATGATTGGGGCAGTGCCTTTTTGTTAGCAAACTATACAACAATTAGAACTTTTGGTTGTTCCCAACCCCCTCATTTCTTGCCAAGATATGTACCAGAGAGGGTGGGTGTAGTGGAAATTTTCTGGCAGTTGTTATCCATGAATAGAGAATATCTAGGTCCAACCATTAAAAAGGGGTCTTTTGTGTGTAGAAATTTCAAAGTTGGGGATTTTGTAATTGGTAAAGAGGTCATTGAGGAAGTTGATGCCTTCCTAAGAGAGTTAAATTTCCCCATTGCCCCCACTAGGGTTTATGACCCATATAACATTGTTACAAGTGCTCTTAAACAAATGAGGGGTTATAATGTCGTCATTGGAAGGAAAATTTGGGAAGAGGATGTCATTAGGGATGTATTGTATGAAGATGTCTGTGCTGATAGGATGCGGAAGTGGAGAGAAATCCTCTCAGTAAAGGAAGAAATGAAGAAAGTAGATCCTAATTTCCAGGGCTTCTATTTTGATTTACCCTATTTTAAACAAATTGATAAGTGTATTGAGGTGTTTGATAACATTATGGCTCAAGTTCCTCAAAATGCTAGAGATAGGGTAAACCCTTCTTCTCCAGAGGCAGATGTTGTATTGGAAATTAGTGACGAAGAAGATCAGCCTGGCCCTTCAGACTGGGATAAATGGGGCAAGAAGAAACAAAAATTGATTGAGGTTCTAGAAAAGGCTAGAGAGAAAGCCTTAAAAGTGCTTCCAAAAGGAACTAGGTATTTTGATGATGCCAGAAAAAAGTTCTTAATTGATCAAGCTAATGAAGAGGAGAGGAGACACAATAGTTTAGAACTGCAGTCCATGATGCTGGATGACAGAATTATACATGCTCAAGAATTCATGAAGGATGATGATTTTATCAAGAGTGAAGAATTCAAAATTTTTTTGTATAAACTCAAACAGAATGAACTTTCTTTGCGTGTAAAACTTGGAGACACAAATGAAAAAGTAATTGAAATGGTGCAGAAGCTCCAAGCCTATGATCCTAACAGTGAAAGCCTCACTATAGAGGAGGCTAGGGAATTGGTACAAAGGAGTGGTATGATAGTTTTCCCAGGATGGGATATTAGTTCATCATTCCTACTTGATCAAATGAGGAGACAAGAAAAATCAATCTCTTATGAGGAGATTAATCCATTTGGTGAATTGCAGGGGGCAGGATTTAATATAGATACTAAGACAATGGCTATTTGGAGTGTAGCTCTAGAATCATAGAAGCCTACCCTGATGGAAATTAAAGAGACACCGGCAGGTAATGCAATTTTTTGGAATGCACATTCAACTTCTTTAGATCAAATTTACAACCTCCAAAACACGACTGCTATGCTAGGCAAGAACAAGATTGATATTCTTCAAGAACAACTGGTGCAGACTTATGAAAAGTACCTTGATGCCAGGAAGAAGTATGAAGAGGAAATGAGAAAAACATATGTTCTGCAACACGCTTTGGAGGAATCAAAAAAGGAGAATGAAGATTTGAAAAGAGAAGAAAGGTCACTAAGAGTAAGGGAGGTACAAGACCATAATATTCAAACTGACCAGATAGTAGAAGAACCACATTCAGTAACACATATGGATGTGGATGAGTTTGAGATTAGCAATGATGCAAAGATCAGGACAATGAAACAATTTTTGATTCGTAGAATCACTGCTTTAAAGAGAGCCTCTGTAAATGTACATAGTATGTACATTACTCTACAAAGTAATGAATACCAATACTCTGAGGCTTTATCACTATTATCTCCACTGTTTGCCCAGTGGGGGCCATACATTCAATTCTTTGATAGGTTAGTTCCTTTACTCACACAAAAAAAGGAACTACCTAAGGAGATCATTGTTCCTACAAGGAAAATGATACATCAAGTTAAAGAATTGAATTCATTCTTCATTGGTAAGATCAAAGCAGTAAGGGGAAAATTGAAAAGCATAGCATTGGGTACCCCAGATTTCATTCCAACAATTTTGAACAATGAAGGGTATGTCAAATCTTGGCAAGAGTGGTTTGAATCTTTTGATCTAATATTAGACCATCCAAGATTTATAGCATTTTCAAGAGGTGAATCAAGTGATCAAGTTTTATATGATATGATTGATATGACATACAAAATTGAAGCAGATATGAACAAAATTACTGGAGAGGGTAAAGCCATCACAGATGCAAAATGGACTAAAAACATCAGTGAATTAGAGGCAGTTAGAAATACATCATGGCCTCTTGTGGATACAGATATTGCCATCTGGGAGGTTATAGCAGATATCAAAGCAATCCCTTCAGTAGAAGATGATTAGCACAAAAGATGGTGGCCTTAGGGAATCAATTGGAGGACAAGTGTTGTAGAAGAATATTAAAGAGAAGTTGTTCATCATAACAAATTACCTTACCTTTGCATTATATCCGTTGTGGGTAATGCTGCAGTCAGAACTGGAAGACAGGCTTAATGATCACTTGCCACTTGTCACATTTTGTAATTGTTTCCCCTTTTTCTGTTAAAATATGTCACAAAAGGTTTCAACATTATAGCAGATATCAAAGCAATCCCTTTAGTAGAAGATGATTAGCACAAAAGATGGTAGCCCTAGGGAATCAATTGGAGGACAAGTGTTGTAGTAGAATATCAAAGAGAATTTGTTCATCATAACAGATTACCTTACCTTTCCAGTACATCCGCTGTGGGTAATGCTGCAGTTAGAACTGGAAGACAGGCTTAATGATCACTTGCCACTTGTCACATTTTGTAATTGTTTCCCCTTTTTCTATTAAAATATGTCACAAAAGGTTTCAACAAATTGTAATGATTATCCTAATTGTTGTTATCTTTTGTCTTTTGTAATGAATCATTATGCAACCTTTGTAAGCCTAAAGCTTGTTGCAACTCAAGTGATATAAATATGAGTTCCCAAGGCTTAGAAATGGTCCGATTTGTTGTTATTTTTCAGATTAAGACTTAAGTATAATTTTCTTTAAGAGCAGATATTGTTCCAACTCTATGTATTTCAATTTTCCATTATGTTTTGTAGTCAGCAATTCTTTGTGATGTTATGGGCTTTGCACACGTCTCTATTATCTCTTTTTTTATTATCAAACAACTAAATCAAGAGAAAGATAAAAAGATAACATTGTGTCAATAATATGAATAGAGTAACAAGTAACAAAAATCTTGAACTCAATTTTCATAAATTGTAATTGCAATATGACTAAATAATGAATATGGAAGAACTAAAGTAGACCTATAAATTCCTTAGAACTGAATGCTACATTACTAAATCACAATTCACTTCATTGACTCAGTCTCAAATGTGAAACTGAAGTCTGACTAGTACTAATAGGTTCCTCTTCATTCTGAATCGGGTATTCAAAATCTGTAAAATCTTTATCTTCATTTTGACTTTGAGACCTAAATTCATCATTTATGTTGGACTCAGTAGTAGAAGTAGAACCACCATCTTTTAAAGTGTTGCAAAGGCCTCATCTTTCACGTGTGGAATTCCAAATGGCCAATGACCTATCATAAGGAAAATCTCTAACATTGTATTGAGTAACAAACAACCTCAAACAAGTTTCCAAATTTTTGTCTAGTTTGTTTCTGACATTTGATTTCAAAAACCCCAATGCACTGAAAACTCTCTCATCTTCCACCAACCCTAATATCATTGTTTGACATAAATCAGTAAGTTTGAAATATTATAATATTGAAGTACATAATACTTCACTCTGACTTATCCTTTTCTAGAGCATTGTTATTGCACCAGGATCGAATGGATTCTCAAAGTTTTCCATCTGGTTTTTCATACACAATGCAAAAAGTTTACATTGATTTTTAAGATTATTTGAATCTAAGATTCCTTGTATTAGTTGTCCATTGCAATATGTATGCTTTGAAAATTGTGTTATCAATTCGTTAAGTTTATTATGAAACAAATTTGCATCAGTTGGATTATGTCCAAAGTGTTTCCAAAATTGAGGAAACACACAACTCATGGCTTCAAGAATTTCTTCTCGAGGGAATCTTTCATGAATCTCACTTGAAAGTTGGTAGGAAATAGACTTCACATTTTCACTAACAGATTTAACAATCTTGTCAAAATCATCCTTTCTAACTGGTAGTACTCTGCCTCTCTTGGTTGTTTTAGATTGGTGCATTGGTATTTGAAATCCTTTCACAAACACACGTAGCTCATTTTTCCCATTGAATTGTAAAAAATTCTCAGCATGATTGAAATCTGTAATTATCTCCCACCTTGAAAAAATTGGGCTATGACCTGAGAGATCTGAATATAAAGAATCCAGAGCCATGCATGTCATTTTACATAAATTAGAATACTCATGAATATACATAGTTCTATCTTGGGCTTTCTTAACAAGTTTGTTCATTAAATCCAGCATGGGGAGAAGACTGGCTTAAGTTAATAGGTTCTCTATATCACTTAACTTATTTAACAAATTAGGAGCTCTATCCATTATAAGGCATTGCTCATATGGAACTCCAATCAAGGATTGATATTTTGCTAGAACTCATTCTGCTAGTCTATGCAAAGATATCCATCTGGTCTCAACATCCTTGAGAATCTTATTTCCTACTGTTACTCCCTCAAAAAAAATCTTAAATTATGCAAAGCATTTAGGACTTCTGCAAAAGTACGAGTGGAGCTCATGGATTAGATCTTCAACTTTTGACACTATAGGAAAAGTGCTTACAATCTTATATGCTAAATTCATTCGGTGGGCCATGCAGTGTATGCCAAGCATATAAGGTGCAATACTAGTTTGTAATCTTGCATAAAGACTAGTCCTTTGCCCTTGCATTACTGCAACTCCATCAGCTCCAACACACACTAACTTCTTTGCAATTGTCAAGTCATCCATACCAAAAATTTCATTCAAAGCCTTCTTAACTTCTAAATATAATTTTTTTGCAATTGAATTGGCCCTCATTTTACGAACACAAAGTAGATTAGCTTGATGGACATGATCTTTTATAGTATATACATGCATACAGACCCAAGCAGTGTTATCTACCGTAGTGACTTCATCTAAGGATAATGAAATGAACTTGGATTCTTTTACTCTCTCTTGTACATTTTTTTTTCCACCTCAGCAAGACAGCTTGCCATTTCCCATCCAGCATATGTTGACCAATGTGACATAGGATAGTGAGGAACTCTCAAAAAAGATAATAAATTACCATATTCTGAAAAGTCTCTCATAAGATGCCCTCTAGATAGAATATGAAAAATAACACTCATCTGAACGGTCTTTGCCAAGTTTGCATCATTGGCTGCATGTTGAAGCCCATCCTTGATTGGATTGCCACTACTGCCACTACCAATTACCGCTATTTTCTTGAAATTCTCTTCATATTCTATGGCATACTTAACATGAAGATCCTACACTTGCATTCTGTTGGTGGTTCATCATTATTTGTGACTGGCTCAATAAACCAGTACTTTGCTACCCAATCAACTTGGAAAGTCCTTTTCATTTCCCACTCCTGCCCCATTTTTACATTCCTTTTTCTTTTCTTCCTACCAACATCAATATTATCTTCTGTTACAACATCTTTTGTTGTTCGAACATTGTTATCCTCATTTGATGCATTTTGATTTAATTGAATAACAACTTGCTCTTCTAGTGGTGGTGAGGTATTGTGATTTCCTTCTGCACTTGTACTTGCCAAAGTTGGTGGACTAGAAACATTGTCAATTCCAAAGAAAGCCTTTATGGTAGTATCTCTAAGATTTCGGCATTTTGATGTAAGATTAATCCCTTCACTGCCCTTGGGGGTCTTACCCTTGTCACTTCCTTCAGACTGAGCAATATTAGTTACAAACTCACCCTCCCCTGACATCTCAATCCACTGATAATCCGTTTAAACTTTACTTCCCTAAGAATAAGAAGTATTACTTTCAGTATCCGTTTAAAACCACAAAATATTTATACATTGGCGAACAAAAAATAATAATCATAGTAAAATTTTAATTTTTTGGGCGAATCATTTCATTGTATTCAAGGTTAAAAAAAACATACCATGGAAGGGCTAGGGAATTGGTACAAAGGAGTGGTATGATAGTTTTATCAGTTTGAAGTTGGCAATTTGGCAGTTGCAAAACCATGAGAAAGGCTTTAACAGGTCTATCGCAATGTCGCTATCAAAGTGAAAGTTAAAAGTTTGTGTGTTGCAAAACTGCAAGGAGGGCAGAGATCACATCATCGCCAGTTGAAAAGATAAAGGAGATTGTGTTGCAAAACCATGAGGAGGGTAGAGATTGCATCATCATTGATTTAAATGATGGTGAACTTTTATGTTGCGAAGTCATTGAAAAGGGAGATCACACCATCGGATGTTCGCACTTCGCAGTGGTTAAAGGGAAAGACTTCCAGCAGTCGTGAGACCACGATGGCAAGGATTTCACATTTTTGCAATGGTTTAAAGGAAAGACTTCCAGCAGCCACGAGACCGCGATGGCAAGGATTTCACATGTTCGGAGCGGTTAAAGGGAAAAGACTTCGAGGGAATCTTTCATGAATCTCACTTGAAAGTTGGTAGGAAATAGACTTCACATTTTCACAAATCCATGTATGCAAGCTTTAAAAACCATTAACGTCACCAGCGACTTTCAGCATTGCGTCCACTTTTTGAAAAATTTCTAATGAAAATGAGATAAGAAAGGAAACTGTAGATAAGCTTCTGATTAAATTAAACTACATAAGCTCAAAGAGAGTATTTTACAGCACAGCTGCACATACCAGTGTACCACCACTTGTGGAAGCTATCTCTGGAGTCTGAGTCGTGCCTGTGATGTGTCCTACGCTGCCAAAAATTTGATGGAGTGCTAGCGGTATTTAGTGAATGTCTCATTGCTTGGGCGAATTTGGATTTATACATATTACAAATCAATACATTTACCAATTTACCACACCAAATGAGCTGACTCCTCCACGACAAAATGAAAGAGTGTTGGCAAAATGAGCCGACTCCTCAACTTCCCATAACGTGAAATGAGTCGACGACTCCACAGTAAAATGAAACTGGGATGGTGAATTCTCCCATATTGCATGAAATGAAAACTTGAAACTCGGCGAACATTGTTAGGATAAATCACAGACAGAAATAAAAACTACATGCAAATATAACCAATAACAGAAAATAATAGATCACACAGAAATGAACACAAGGCACCAAGATTTAACGTGGTCACCCAATCCCTAGGCTACATCCACCAAACAGCAAGTTTGATCTTATTACAATCCAGTGATTACAACCTGATTACAATCTGTAATCCCTTACAGCTCAATACTGTCACAAGAACCAATTTCACATCACAACATAATGAAAAATACCTAACCCTAAACCCTTTTATACAAGTATTTTATTCATTGTAGGGTTACAACATGTCGGCCATAATATGTCGGCTACCATGTCGGTTACCATAATATGAAGTATGTATAGTACTTCCCTGATTAGTCACCATAATCTAACAAACATTCCACGATAAGCATTACCTAGTCGGCTACGTGAAAGGTGATACCGCCAGGGAAAAACTCAAACGTAACATTTGCCATGGCGATTACAATGCTAGGCAACTAGGTAAACCCAACAAAGCTTGGCAACTAGGAAACCATGGAAGGGCTCAGAAATCGCCAAAAATAACATTGGCAAAACATCAAATTTGCCAAAATACAAAAATTTGCCACTATATTATACCCTATCGGCCTCCATAGCTTTTTCTTCTCTCTTTCTATGAGAGATGTTTGCATGCAAGTGATTCTTGGGAGCTATGGGTTGACCTTTCATCAACTTCAACAGTGTCACCATCAATTACATTTGATATCTCATTCTCTTCTAACTTCTTCCTCCATTTCGTATTTATCTATTCACAAATTCAATCCACATTGACTTTTCCTTTACCTTTTGGATCTTCCTCTTTAGGTGTGGACTCTCAGTTTCTACAATTCTTTCTTAAATTATTAACCTTGTGACAATGATAAAATGTCATTCCATGATTTCTCTAGTTACTAGATCTTCCTCCAAAGTATAATCTTATGTAGCTAGCATCAATCTAACCATACTTTCCACATGCAGTGCAAGAACACCATGTATTAAAATCCCAATTGCTTACATTACATTTCTTTCTCAATGTCTAGTTAGACTTCATCTATGATATGCATTCTTGTGACTTTTGTCCAAACTTATTACAATTATATAAGTAACCATTAAATGCATACTTCTTAGGGGACTAGCTAAACTTAGATCTATATTTATATGCTTGGTGACCATACTTATTGCAATGATAATAATAACTATCAAACTTTGGAGCAGAATTGATCTTACTAGTTTTGATCCAACAGATATTTTTTCTATGTCCAGGCTTTCCACAATGATAACCAGTTGGTTTCTTTAGCTTCGGATTTGTGTAAACTTTCCTTTGTCAAGCTTGCTTTGATGATTCTCCTTCCTTAGTAGTAGAAAGCTCGGTATAGCCTAGTCCAGATTGTTTCTCTCAGCCACCTCTCTCCTATGAGTTATTCATCTAGTATCTTGACACTTTCTTCTGATATGTTTATTCTCTCTATGATTTCTTTTTTAGATTTTAGTTCAATCTTCATATTTTCATTCTTAGTTATTAACTCAACAATATCTTACATCTTTCTACCAATCTCATGATTAGCACGGAGTACCTAATTTATTATCAAAGTGATTTTGTGCCAACCTTGTGATTTCTTCATCTTTGGCATCCAATCTTGCAGTGATTTAGCTTTTGTCTTCTTCCATCATTTTCTTGTCATCCTTGACTTTTCTCTTTTATTATATTACTTCACACATCCTAGTAGACTGCAGTTCATGTTCTCTTTTCAATGATTTAACATGCTTGGTAATACTGTGATTTTTCTCCAACATCACCTATGGAAATCATATTCATCAAACATGTTTCCATTAGACAGTTCTTCAATAAACTCTTCTTGATATGTTGTTTCATTGGTTTGCTGGGAAATTTCTTCTCCTTTTCAATGACTACCTCAATGTATCTTTCAACTCATTGATATTATTCATGTTCATCCTTAACTCCAATATCTATTTATCAATAGTCCTATCAAGCCTATACCTTTCTATGACTTGGATCTTTACTCTAGAGTGATAAAACCTTCAATGAAGAGAACTAGTCTCTGATACCAATTGTTAGAATATTAGGAAAGGTAAGATATTGAGGGATGGGGGGAAGGGGGTGAATCAATATCCTAAAAAAAAAATACTCTTAATATACAAACAACATCCTCCTTCTTTCATTGTCACTCAGTAATAACTAAACGGTTACCATATTACTAGCAAATGATAGAATTATCACTAATTCAATATTTATCAACCATAAAATCATAAGCATAAACATAACACATAACACAATCATTTGGTATCACAAAAACCCTTGGTTAGAGGGAAAAATATAGTGGGTATGGTACCCACAAATTCATCACTACTCTAGTAAGAGGGTGCCTTGTTAGGGCTACAATGTGTTTTCACTTCTAGTGAATTACTCTATTAGGAGTATACAACAAGATCTACTAGGATTTACCTTTCTCAAGGATCATACAACACTCTTTAAGTTTGTACTCAGTTAAGAGATTTACATGAAAGACTGTTAGGTCCACCTTTTTCAAGGATTTAGAACTATTACAATGGTGAGAAAGTAGCATCAAATGATATCTTAAACATAAACTTATTTTTCTTGATTAGATCCCTCTTTTGCTCACTTAAATATCACCTTATTTGATTGATATATCATTCCTTCTCAATTTTATCTTTATCTCAGTTCTATGACTTTTGATATCCCATGTATTTTTCTCTGAGCTTTGATCTCCTTTCTTGCTTCAGTCCTTTTCTCAATAGCACAAAAAAATCAACAACCCTAAAATTGTTCTTGATGTGTCCTTATAAAGTTTTCATTTTATTTTTTGATATGTGACCTAATTGGGGTTTAGGAACTTTCTAAAATACTTCTCTAATCAAAATCAACAATCTAGAACCATCCAATATTTCTTTCCTTTTCTATTATTTATTTTCATTGGTCTTTCTCCCTTAAAGTTATCAAATAACCAATTCACATTCTTCAAGAAATCTTTGCAAATATTTACCTCAAACTATGTAAATAATTTTTTACTTGGTATGAATCAAACTTTGATGTAGCTTCTATGTCACTCAAAAAATACTCTATTCTTTGTGTTATTATTCAATGAATACTCTACTTAGTTATAAATATGTAGCTTGATAGTCTCGTTGCTCAACAAACTTTGACTAGCTTGGTAAGGTCTCATGACTCACTTATGTCTTTTTCTCAGTAAGTACATAAGCACTCCATAAATACTAAGGTCAAGTATAACTATTAAACTCATTCATTTCCTCTTTCATCACTCGGTCAATAAAATAACTTGGTTACTATGTTTTTTTTCACTTGGCTTTTTGACACTAATTGGCAATTTGATAATATATGGGAGTAACATAATATATCCAATAAGGGATCCTAGAACATATTAATGTGCCTTATGACCCCTTAAGACCCCTTATAATCCCTTAAGAACCCTTACCATACCTTAGTGGATGATTAGAGCTCCTAAAGGGTCGTAAGGGGTCTTAAGTGGTTCTAGGATACATTAATTTGTCTAGACACCCCTTATGACCCTTCAGGACTGCATATCATACACTAATACAAGGTAAGGGGTCTTAATGGGTCATGAGGGACCCTAAAGGGTTTTAAGGGGTTTTAGAACACATTAATATGTTCTAAGACCCCTTAAAACCCCTTACCATACATGATAAGGGGTCCAAAAGGTACTTACTACACATTAATGTGTCCTAGGACCCCTTGCTATGTACTAATGTATGGTAAGGGGTCCTACATTGACTTAGTGGGGCCTAGGAAAAAATCAATGTCTCCTAAGACCCCTTATAACCTATTAACACTCCACTCTCTTTAAATCTTAGGGTTCATATGGGTCGTTAAGGAGTCCTAGGACACCTTACCATACACTAATGTATAAAAATGGGCCATAAAGGGGTCTTAGGGGGTTTTAAGGCACATAATTGTGTTGTAGGATCGCTTAAGACTACTTATGACCCCTTGCCATAGACTAATGCAGGGTAAGGGATCATATGAGGTCCTAAAAAACATCAATATACCTTTGTATGTCTTATTACCCCTTACCATGTATTGGCCTTAAGGGGTCCTAAGAGGTCTTATGGGGTCATATGACATGTTAATGTGCTCAAGGAACACTTAAGACCCATTACATATATTAGTGTATAGTAAGGGATCCTAGGATCACCTATGACCCCTGTAGAACCTTAGGAACCATAATATGTATGGTAAGGTGTCTTGTGTGTGTGTGTGTGTGTGTGTGTGTGTGTGTGTGTGTGTGTGTGTGTGTGTGAGAGAGAGAGAGAGAGAGAGAGAGAGAGAGAGAGAGAGAGAGAGAGAGAGAGTTTATATTATGGTACACTTTAGGGTTCTAAGATGTTACAATGTATCATAAGGGGTTATTATGGGAATGAGCTAGTCCTAAGACCCTTTAAGACCCATTAGGACCCCTTATAACACATTAATCATTATAGGAAACTAATGTTCTCTAATGTGTCCTAATATATTTTAATGTTTCCTAAGGTGTTTTAATGGGCCCTAAGTGGTCAAACAGACCCTTAGGACCTAATGTAACCCCTTAGCACCCATTTGTACCCATCAACACTTGTTGGGACCTCTTAGAGCACATTAGTCATCATAGGATACACTTTAGGGTTCTAATGTGTCCTAATGAGTCCTACTTATCATAAGTGATTTTAGTCAGTTGTAAGTAGTTCTACGAAACCTTAGCACTCATTATAGCCTGCTAATACCCATTAGGACACATTATGACTCCTCGTAGCATATTTATCATTGTAGGACACACTTTACATGTCCAATGTGTCTTAAGAAGTCATTAGGGAACATTAGGGATCCTTTTAGACTCATTCGGACACATTAAGTCACATTAGGACACATTAGGACATATTAGGATCCATTAGGATCCATTAGGGACCATTAGGACATATTAGAACCTAATACAACCCCTTCTAACATATTAATCATTGTAGTACACATTGTCTTGATGTCTCATAAGGGATCATAATTGGCCCTAAGTGGTCCAACAACCCATTATGACCCATTACGACCTCTTAGGATGCATTAGGACCAATTAGAACGTATTAGACCTCATTAATACCCCTCAGACAACCCAAAAGAGCATAGGACACACTGATGATTTATAATGTGTCCTAAAGGGTTATAATGTGTTCTAGGTGATCCTATGACCCCATAAGATCCTTTAGGGGCCATTAGGACATATAAGAATAAACTATTACCCCTTAGAACAAATTAACCATCATAGAATACATTAATGTGTCTTGAAAGGTTGTAATATGTCCTAGTGTGTCCTATTGAATCTTAAGTGGTTCTAAAGTATCATAAGGGGTCACAATGTATCATGAGAGAGAGAGAGAGAGAGAGAGAGAGAGAGAGAGAGAGAGAGAGAGAGAGAGAGAGAGAGAGAGAGAGAGAGAGAGAGAGAGAGAGAATTAGGACATATTAGAACCTAATACAAACCCTTCTAACATATTAGCCATTGTATTACACATTGTCTTGATGTCTCATAAGGGATCATAATTGGCCCTAAGTGGTCCAACGACCCATTATGACCCATTAAGACCTCTTAGGATGCACTAGGACATTTTAGAACATATTAGACCTCATTAATACCCCTTAGACAACCCAAAGGGGCATAGGACAAACTAATGAGTTATAATGTGTCCTAATGTGTCCTAAAGGGTTCTAATGTGTTCTAGGTGATCCTATGACCCCATAGGATCAATTAGGAGCCATTAGGACATATAAGAATAAACTATTACCCCTTAGAACACATTAACCATCATAGGATACATTAATTTGTCCTGAATGGTTGTAATATGTCCTAGTGTGTCCTATTGAAGTTTAAGTGGTTCTAATATATCATAAGGGGTGACAATGTATCAAAAATAATGTGTTGATTCATGAAATTTGGCAAGTGTAAAATTTCTTAAAAACCCTTAAAATCAAAAATCTTTATTTTAACTTCTATGAAGCTAAAACCACTCTCAAACATCTTGAAACTATATGCATAAAATATAACTTAAGTATAAGCAACTTAAATGTTACATTTTAAAAATTAGCATGAGTGTGCTCTCTTTAAAAGGGGTTTATAGTATTTCTTTATTGGCTCATAGGGTATACACACTATAACACATGTCCACTATTTAATCCACTGCATTTTAATAGCGTGCACATACTATAATGTGCTTGTACTTTAGGGTATGTACATTTTGTAATGCAATAAAATTTACCAAGGCTAAGGATTGGATTTTCCTTGAAGATCCAACCTAGACAACTCAAACAAGTTAGAGACATGTTTTCCAACAACTATACAAAAGATAAATTATTGTGTGGCATTCATCATGTTTATTCATGGTTATATAATGATAAAATAAGGTTACATGATATTACAGATCTCTTTGTTAGCTATAATTTATTTTGAATCTAGATTATGTTGAGTCTTCCATATCTAGTTTATTTTTGAATGTATGTTTATTTTTAGTCCAAAACAAACATATGGTATATTGGGGTTAGATTTTGGCTCATTTATTAATTCTTGCAACAAGATAGGTTTTTAGAAACTAGACTCAATTATACATACGTAAAAAAATATTTTCATTTTTTATTAGTTTTCAATGATTTCTAAAGGTGCCACAATAAGTTTCATGTTGTTGGGATGTCTCCACTTACAAAGTTTGTAAGAAATTAAATATACATTGAAAAATTAGCAAAAAATTGGGATAAACTACATAGTGTTAGCTAACTTCTGACTAGGGCAATTATAAAATTTCAAAAAAAAAGTTAACATTTTAGAGGGAGCACACCTGACACTATGTTACATTTTTACTCAAAAAATAGGACCACTTTGTGTGCTCCCATTTTTGAGGGCCTTAATCTCCACCATTGAGCAAAAAAGTTAGTAATTTAGAAACTAGATTCATATTATTACAATTGTTGTTTTTGTCATATCTTGAATAATTGAGTCCAACTATCCTCAATTTCTCACTGAAGTTCAAAATTTGTGGATTTTAGAAAAAAAGTGGCAATTTATGTTGGAATGAATTAATGGAAAGAATGCTTCTAAGAGGGGGGGGGAGTGAATCAAAAGTACTAGCTTTTGACCTATTTTTAAACCCTTAATAACATATTATTGAAATGAACATGCATGCATATCAACATAAGCAATCATGAGAAACATATATGCATCACCACATAACACTTGAGATTTGGGTAACCCAGAAACCCTCCAGGAATAAGAAGGTAAAACTAGGGTGGGGATGATACCCACAAAATCACTGCAGCAATAATGTTTGACCACTTTTGATGGTCTACCCTGTTAAAGGCTTTACATTGTGTCAATAGTGACCTGGTTAAAGGATTTACAAACACTTTACATGAAGTGTTACCCTATTAAAGGATTTAATCACCTATTTAAAGGATCTACAAAATAGTTGTTAAGCTAACCTATCAACATAGGATTTCCTTTCTAATACAATTGCTAGAGAGTATTAGGTATAATAAACCTGATAGCTTACAATCCTTAATTGTTGAATTCAGGCACTTGATCTACTTTCTCTAATCTTGATCCTCTGAGATCTGATACTCATTCGTATCCCTTGCTTTGTTCTGATCAACTAAATATTTAACTAGTGCTCTCTTCCTCTAAGTCTTTTTACTCTTTACTATGAACTCCAGTATGATTTTCCCATACACTCCTTCATACATCACCTTAATTCAATTAGATTTCATCTTCCTTATAAAGACATTCGAAGACTTAGGGTTAGATGTGGATCTACGATCCATATTGAATCTCTGTTTGCCTCTCATTCCTTGCACTTTTGTTATTGGTTGCATGCCTTCTTCATTTTTCTTATTGGTTTCATGTAGATTGCATAGGAAATAGAGAAGATTCAATCTTATCACTTAAATCCTTCAAGATTCATCATATGTCAGCCATGAAAATGGTTTACATCTAAATTAGTGAAGTTAAAAACTCATATGTGCATTCTGTGTTACTCGGCACTTACTGATTCCTAATGCTCGGCACATATAACAAATTGGCTTACTTGGCTCTTGTTGCATTTTTATTTTGCTCGGCATCGTCTGTGACTCAACACTTAAATATCACTTGACACTTGTATCATGCTCAGCACCTGAAGTCACTCAGCACTTGATCTTCACTCGGCACCTATTGGATTTTCTGACTCGGCTCATGTTGTGGCTCGACTCCAATGTAGAGAGTGGTTAAGTGTGTTGGCATTCAAATGTCAAAACCATTCTAAGACTAACAATCTCCCCCTTTGACATGAGTGTCAAAAAAACTTAACTAAGCATTATTTATCTAACCTAATGAGTACATTCACTAATTTCCTCGGTCTATACAACGGTTTTTGAAACTTGATCAAAATTTTGTAACTTACAATATATACCTCAAAATTATTGTAACTCTCCCTGAGTTGATTGTGCCATTATCTGTGCTATCTTGGTAAGCAAAATTTTATGTTGTATATCATGCTCCCCTTTTATCTTGTCTCCCCCATTCATCATATAATATCTCCCCCTTTTTGACACTTATGTCAAAGAATGCTAAGGGTTAAGACCATATTTCGCCAAAAATGTGCTATTTACCTCCATAATCATCCTGAGAGTTGCATCACAATTATGCAAAGCAATTTCCAATGACTTGTGCTGGATGGCAGTCTCTATAGCAAGGTGAACAAGTCCATCTAAAGTAGAAAGATTAGGATCTTTCTTGAGAATAGTTTCAGCATAGACCTGTTCTTTATGGAGTACTTCCAAATGTGGGGTAATGGAGGATTGTAGTTGTATCAGTTTTGCCTTGATGGTAGCCTCTTCTGCTGTTAACATAGCTACTTCTTTCTGGGTGTGAAGCGTTTGATTAAAATACTTCTCACTATGAGCTGGATCTTTGGGTAATTGCATGCTTGAAATCTTTAGATTCCTCTCCAGGCTCATTATTCTTTGGCTTGTCTCCTGTGTGAAGTATGAAAAGTCACACAACTTTGTGTACAATGAGAATATATTCTCAAGTACCTTTTTCACTTTGTCAAGCATTTTTTCCAATTCAACCTGGGAAAGTGCAATTTCACTCGATATTTTCTCATTTACTTTCCCTTGGAATTTTCTTTCAGGCCATTCCATAAGTTTTAGATTTGCTTATTGGTCTTCATTTTTCACCTGGTCAACAATCTCTGATAATTGCTCCATTATATGCTTTGACTCATCTAGTGACTACAAACTAAAGGAATCCATAAAGATGTCCTTAATCTCATGTAATGTTTTCTTTTGTTTATATTCCTTTGTGAGTATCTCCTACCTCTTTCTTCTATTCAATGCTTCCTGCACCTCATTGATTTGTACAATGCTTTTTTTTTTATAGTCATAACTTGCTATGACTATCTCCTCATCTAATTCAAGGTCTCCATAGTGAAGTACCCTTGCAACTTTTGTAGTATTTGATCCTGGTGCTGAAATTTGCAATGACATTGCATCATTGCTTGGTTGTTTTGAAGGAGTTCCTGAGGTAGGCAAATTTATCAATGTTTGTATTGCCTCCTGCTCTTTAGGGGTTTCCTCTGCTTTCTCCTCCTACTATCTAGTACCTTGATCAATTATAGAAATTTTAGGAAGTGCACCTTGTGTTTGTGTTGTAGGATCAGATGTAATAGTATGTCCTGTTTGTTCTACTTCTTTGTCTCCTGCTGCACTCGACTTCTGTACTATGGTATCAACTATTTCTATTGAAACAACTATTTGCAGTTGAAGTTGACCACTTGTAGTTGTAGAGATGATGGAAGGTGGTTCTTGTGGATTCATCTTATCTCTAACAGTTTCTTCTACTAATTTTTTTAATTCATCTACACTGACCAATACTAGATCCGTACATAATTTTTCTTGTTGTGTGGATTGGTCAAGGATTATTTTGAGATCCTCTGTAGTAAAAGGATTGATGTTCTGAGCAGAAGTGTTAGGAACATCCTGTATAGTTATAGTGTCTGCAGGTGTGATGAGTACATGAGGAGGGCTAGAAGGTGGCAAGTGTGTGTCTCACAAACTCTGCTCTTGTTGTTGCTCCTGCTCAGCTGTTGCCATTTCATCTTGTTTTTGTGTCTCCTCCTCCTCTATTTCTTTCTCCTCTCCATCTTTCTTTTCTTCTCCCTTCTTCTCTTCTTCTTCTTTCTTTTCTTCTTCTTTCTTCTCCTCTTCTTCTTTCTTTTCTTCTTCCTTCTTCTCTTCTTCTCCTTTCTCTATATTCTTTACTTATTCCTCCTCTTTCTCACTAGGCTCTTCATGTTCTGTGTTTTGTCCCTCAAGGGGATCTTCTTCTCCATCTTTGACAGTAGTCAATCCATATATCAACTTCCATATTTTTTTTGACTTACGGACTACATTTTCAATCTTGTTTTGTAAGATATCAAAGGCTCTATGCTTTGGTGTGAAATTGCCACTATATTTCTTATTAGCCTTTGTTATTTGACCTCTGGTTAGGTTAGGCATCACTTGTGCTAAGGTAGATTCTCTTATCTCCTTTTCAATTTTTAGACAGTGATGCCATTTATTTTTAATTATCTCATATAATTCTCTAGGCATGGTATTGTCTAGCTCTAGAGGTGTGGTCTTGAATTCAGCCATCATGGCATATACTAATTCTTCTATTTTGTTTTGCTCTTCTTTACTGAGCTTGTTGAAGTCAATTCTTTTCAAATCAGTAAAATCTGCATTCTTAATATTTTCACAAATTTTATCTAAGGCTGATTTTGGAGGATGACTTACCACTCTAAATTGGCTAATATCTTCTGACTCTGTTCTTTCCTCCTCATCAGAATCTGGTTGTGCTACATATTTTTTTCTTTTTCTTGGCACTTCACCAGTCTGTTCAATAGCCTTCTTCTTCACTTTGATTTGTTCCTTGGCTTTTTTTGAAGATGCCCTTGTGGTAGCCCTTGTAACTGGTATTTGTGGCTTGGCTTGAGTTGGCTTAGCACCCTTCTTTGTTTTGAGCTGGTCTGGAGGCTGTACTGTTTCCTTTCTTTTCTTTGGTTCGGCTTGGGTTGGTGCTTCCTTGGCTTCTTCTTCCTTAGCACCTTCCTCCTTGTCTTCACCTAGGCCTTGAGTTAATTCTATTTGGCCTTGCTCTTGTTCATCCTCATCATCATCATCGTCATCATCATCTTCTTCTACTTCAGCCTCAATTCCTTCACCAAATTTCTTCTTAATTTTCTTCACCAATTTATCTTTCTTCTTCATTATGGATGTAGTCTTTAACTCCATATTCACCTTTGACCTTACCATATCATAAGTGCCAAAGTGTGGGGCACTCTTGTCTGTCTCTTCTACCAATAATGCAGTTATTGTTGTAGATGCTTCATCTATGTTGATCTCATAACCAAATGGCCTTAGCCATCTCACCCTTGGAATTGCTGCTTGGATATAGGTGAAATCAATATCAACTAAGAAGCATATATCATTAGTATGTCTTTCCACTAAGGAAATTGGTATTCTTACCCTTTGCTTCATGGATTTTTTGAAATCCTCAAAATAGCTTGTCATCAGTGTGTCAAAATTGTCTCCCATTTGTTCTATATATTCATTAATTTGGGATATGATAGTTCTATCATTTCTCCATGTAACTTTGCCAAAAGAAGGAATTTCATTTTGAACATAAAAGAATATACAAACCAAATTTGCACCAAATTTGCATTGGGCACCCTTTGTTCTTCTTATAGCTGCGAGGTTTTCATTAATCTATTGGTATGATCTTTTTTCACCAATTTGTAGCCTACATCTACTACAATACATGGCACACTGTTGAGTCTACTGGATTGATAGAATTTATGGGCAATAACTCTAATAGCAAATTCAACGAGAGGATCTTGAATGGTGTGAATTGTCATTCCTCTTTTATTCCACTGGGCACCTGTGTGTTTCTCAATAACCTCCTTGGATTCACTTCTCAAGGTCTTGTACCGATCTAGGGTAGGATATCTAGTTACCCTATGAATTATTATTTTTGTGATCTTGATGGGAACATCTTCTAGCCACAGACTACCATCATGAATTCTTCTTAACACAAGTCTGATCCATTCTGTCTTAAATACGGTGGGAAAACTCAAAACTCGTGTTAAACCCTTCCTTTCAACAATTTTGTATTCATCCTTCAAAATTCCATCTACACACAACTTATCATAGGCTTCCCTTATTTCCATATCTCCTATGGCTCCTATCTTACAATTATAACATCTTCTTACGTCTTGAACCATTACAACTTTTGGGGGTATGTGAGAAAGGGGTCCAACGGGATCGTTCTTGTATGCAACATCAGGGATGGGATGAAAATCAGGTTGCTTAACCTCATTAGATACTAGTTGGACTTCAAACGACTCTTTGTCATGGGTTTTCTTAGAACTCAAAGCCATCTGTGCAAACTAGGGTTTCCTTTACATAGAAATATGAAACTGTGTAGCTCAGCACAAATGGAAATACCTCAAGATCGATGAAAATGAGTTGTAAGAGGTTGGAATCTACTTGGAATATTGGATTCTCTACTATGAAGTCACTCCTCTCTCTTTCTCTTCTTTGCTTCTTGATTGCGATGAGGAAGAATGATTGAAATCACGATATTATACCCTATTTCCATCTCATTAAATGCTCAACTACCCACTCGGCTTCTGAAAGAATTTTAACATTACTCGGCTTGCACTATATTTCTACTTCACTCAGCTTCCATTGGAGTTATTTAACCCGGCATCAGTTATCAACTCGATCGTTGTTAGGAACTTGGCATCCACTAGAATTTTACACGGCATCCAAAGATAGCTCGGCATCATCATTTAAAATTTAGTCTTGGCATCTTGTCTCATGTAGATTTATACTTTGCATTGCTTCTTCATGGTTTAGGGTTGATGTATGATACTTCCTTATATGTATTAGCCCCGTAGGCTCATCTTGTGATTAATTGGATGAGAAATGATCACTTGACCCTTTAGGTGAAGTGACCTTTCCATTGGATGTACTTGATTCATTCTTTTTCTGCCATGTCTTCTTCGTGTTTGTTCTGATGTGTTCCACATCAATCTTTACTTTGCCCTTATTTACTTTAGTCTTGGGTGCCTTTGACCTTGTAGGACAGTTTCCGCTAATATGACCAATTTTTAGGCAACTGAAACATGTGGTTTGGTTCAACCATCTTTTATAGTTCCCCTTGAAATGTATTCTTATGAACTTCTGGGGTATATGCCCATATTCTTGACAATAATGACAGCTATACATGGTGTTATAGTCCCAATAGTAGTGGTTTTCTTTTGTTTTTGTTGGTTGATTTGATGTCCACATAGGCTTTGATCTGCATTCAAATGCTTTATGTCCATACTTCTTACAATTATGACAATGTCCATCAAATTTGTGTCCTTGTGACTTTGGATCTGCAATCTTGTGTCATATGTCCTTGCATGTTGCACTTGTGACAATAACCCTTGCTTTTGGGTGTGTTTAGCTGATTGATTCTTCTACTCCTACAAACATTAGCAATATGCCCCTTTTTATTACAGTAATGAAAAGTGGGTTTAGAATCCTTACCTTTTTCAGTTCTTTGCTCGCCATTCTTTGATGATTCTCCAATTTCAGTGCTATTGTATCCAAGTCTTGATGTATCATGGGCTAATCTTGGGAATTTCATCAACTGTTCAAAGTACTTGATGGCTTCACTTGACTTGTTCAGATTCTCTACTATCTCTTTTTCTCTATTCAATTCATTCTGTAGTTGTTCATTTTGCATCTTCAAAGTAGAGATCTCAATATCTTTCATATTGAGTTCATGATGAAGGTTCATCATTTGGGCACGTGTATCTATCTACATGTTTGAGATCTTTGTTAATTTAGTACATTTTTCTTCAAGTCTGTTTGCAAGATTCCTTTTGTCATCTTCCATCATGACTCTATCCTCAACTGCTCTTTTCTTTTGTTCAATGCTTTCACATAACATTATGGCCTGTGATTCATGTTCCATCTTGAGAGATCTTATCTCTTCTGCTTGAACTTTGTTTTTCTCCATTAGTTATGCTATTGTTGCATCAAAATCTTTAGTGTCTCCATTGGCAGACACTTGTGTGGTATCAATCTCCCTGTAGTTTATATCATTTTCAGCTATGGCTGTCTCTTTTCTTCTTTTCAAAGATTTTCTTAATTCCACTCTAGCTTCTTCTACCTTGTGTAGAGCGAGATGCACATCTATCACCTGGTTCTCAATGATCTTTCCAAGTTTGAAAATTTCCATCTTTAGATCTTTTCCTCCAAGCTGTTTGGCTTCTTCTTGAGAGAACTAGGCTCTAATACCAATTGTTGGAATGACTTAATGGAAAGAATGCTTCTGAGGGGGGTGGGGCGGGGGGGGCGGGGGGGGGTGTGAATCAGAAGTACTAGATTTTGACCTATTTTTAAACCCTTAATAACATATTATTGAAATGAACATGCATGCATATCAACATTAAGCAATCATGAGAAACATATATGCATCACCACATAACACTTGAGATTTTGGTAACCTAGAAACCCTCAAGGAATAAGAAGGTAAAACTGGGGTGGGGATGATACCCACAAAATTACTGCAGCAATAATGTTTGACCACTTCTGATAGTCTGCCTTGTTAAAGGCTTTACACTGTGTCAATAGTGACTTTGTTAAAGGATTTACAAACACTTTACATGAAGTGTTACCCTGTTAAAGCATTTAATCACCTATTTAAAGGATCTAGAAAATAGCTATTAAGCTAACCTATCAACATAGGATTTCCTTTTTAATACAATTGCTAGAGAGTATTAGGTATAATAAACCTGATAGCTTATAATCTTTGATTGTTGAATTCAGGCACTTGATCTGCTTTCTCTGATCTTGCTCCTCTAAGATCTGATACTCATTTGTATCCCTTGCTTTGTTCTGATCAACTGAATATTTAACTGTTGCTCTCTTCCTCTAAGTCTTTTTACTCTTTACTGTGAACTCCAGTATGATTTTCCCATACACTCCTTCATCCATCACCTTAATTCAATTAGATTTCATCTTCCTTATAATGACATTCGAAGACTTAGGGTTAGATGTGTATCTATGATCCATATTGAATCTCTATTTCTCGCTCATTCCTTGCACTTTTGTAATTGGTTGCATGCCTTCTCCATTTTTCTTATTGGTTGCATGTAGATTGCATAGGAAATAGAGAAGATTCAATCTTATCACTTAAATCCTTCAAGATTCGTCATATGTTGGCCATGAAAATGGTTTACATCTGAATTAGTGAAGTTACAAACTCATATGTGCATTATGTGTTACTCAACACTTACTGATGCCTGATGCTTGGCACATATAACAAACTGGCTTACTCGGCTTCTGTTGCATTTCTGTTTTGCTCGGCATTGTCTGTGACTCGACACTTAAATATCACTCGGCACGTGTATCATGCTCAGCACTTGAAGTCACTCGACACTTGATCTTCACTCGGCACTTGAAGGCTGCTCGACACCTGAAGATCACTCAGGACCTGTTAGATTTTCTGACTCAGCTCATGTTGTGGCTCGAATCCAATGTAGAGAGTGGTTAAGTGTGTTGGCACTCAAATGTCAAAACCATTCTGAGACTAACAATTTATACCTCATTTTTTGTACCCCATCTTTGTGCACATACCCCAAGATTCCAAACTTGTGCACTCCTATTTGCAGTTGTATTGGCTATAATCTAAAAATCTCCTTCAAGGTGTAATCAATCTACATGAAGTTTTATCACCCAATCTGTTGTAAGAAATGTCGATTGTACCTCAATATTATTGTTTCTTTGTATAAACAACTTTGTGGTCTCAATTACCAACATGTTTCCCTCAACATCATAGGCAATGCATCTAGTGAATGAGGGATCCAAGTTCCCTAATGATACCTTATCAACATTAATCTAAAATGAACTTGAATCTAGTTTACTCCATTGAATCATGTCCTTGACCCTAGAAGAAGGATGAACCTTGAAAGACCCATTAACATGTAGTAGATATAATAATAGTACCGTCAAGTTGAACCTTCACTTTTGAAGTCTTGGGAGAGGGATGTAATCTCATTTTCTTTGGTATATATGGATGAATGAATCATGTTTTGTATTTACTATAATGGTGAATAAGATTGTTGTGTTCTTACTTTCCTTGTAAAGGAGGAGGGGAATATAAGTTATTACTTAATTCTTTATAGTTCCCTTAAAAGATATTGAAGAGGCTTCATTCACTCCTCATTTATTCCTTTCAATCTCTCTTAAGTCTTTTTGTGTTGTTTCATTTGGTATAATTAATCAATCATATTTTTTTATTCACAAATATCTTCAATATGGTTTTCTTTACCTTTATATTTGAACAAAATATTTCTCTAAGAGTTTTAATATAATTTTCAAGTGTGAATGGTTTGAATTAAAGATAGCTATATACACATTTCTCTTTGTTTTCAAACGTTATTCTCCATTAATATATTATAAACATTAATGTTATTAAAAAGGATGGGATTAGTGGTCACTAGTCTAACCATGTAAACTAGTAAGCATTTATAATACCATCAAATTCATTGGAGAATGATCAATTGGACCCAAGTATAGTCCCTTAGGAGTTGGGCATTGTAATTGATGATTCTATTTTTGAGTAACATGATTAGATATAATAAAGATAATAAATGGTGCAAGAGCTAGGTAGAGTGATAGGAAATTGACGTTAATTGACATAAATAAAAAATTACATAACAAAAAGACAACCTAGAACCACATATCTAAAATGAAGATGAAAAAATTGCCTATCGTTGAAATATGAGGTTGAAAGTGTCATTCTATGGAACCAAGTGCCAAAGATCTAAGGTAGCATTTGTCAACTAGGAACTATGGAATTTGGATCATGATGCATAACAGATTATTCTCAAAAAATTTAGTGAAAAAATGTCATCTTGTTGAGTGAAACATTTTAGACTAGGGATTTCAACCTATTTAAAAATCTAGAATTGACCATCTCAATTTACTTTGTATGAACCTACAACTCTCTACCATTGTATCTAGAACCTACATATCTAAAGAGGTAAAAGGTATTGTGTTTTATCGAGGTTTGCGCAAGTCAAACCCTGAGTAGGGATTAACCTCTTGTAAAATAATGGTGATTAGAAAATAGAGCTTGTAAGGAGTAAGATAAAGCTAAATTAAAAATTACATATTAAATTGAAATGTTACTACCTCAAGATTAATAATGTTGGTAATGTAATGCTCTTTAGATACAAGGGTTGATACAAAAAGATGATATGACAAACATGTAATGATCCCATCTTTTAGCTCTCACGTTCTCCAAAGTCTAAGTGGAGGATAAGAAGAAATTAAATTAATTTCTTATAAATTCATTCAATTAAAAATTAAAAGGTGACTTTGTATTTAATTAATTTAATTATTATTTACAAGGGAGTAGTTTCTAGGGTATGTATTAATTATTGGAAGGACGGAAGCCTCTCGTGATTTAATTAATTATTCCTAGGGAGGAATTTTTGGGGTATGCATTAATTATTGGAAGGAGAAGCTTCTAGCTCTTGCAATTAATTAATGTTTAGTTCCTTCCAAAAGGATGAAGAAAAGGATAAATAGGGCTGAAAGTTTCATTGTTGATCATCGGATGATGCTGACTTGCATTTGATAAGAGCTTGGATGTGTGAATCACACTCCCTTCTTTTGGCAATAGAGGACATTCATTCTCTGTTGTAACATTCTAGACATCATTCCCTTAGGGTTTGGCCTTTGGAATACATCTCTTTGTAATTGATTGCAGCATTTTCAGCATTAATATAATTTCAGCCTTGGTTCAACTTTTGGGCATTCTTGGGTGTCCATTATAGTTTGTAATGATCCCATCTTTTAGCTCTCACGTTCTCCAAAGTCTAAGTGGAGGATAAGAAGAAATTAAATTAAATTCTTATAAAGTCATTCAATTAAAAATTAAAAGGTGACTTTGTATTTAATTAATTTAATTATTATTTACAAGGGAGTAGTTTCTAGGGTATGTATTAATTATTGAAAGGACGAAAGCCTCTCGTGATTTAATTAATTATTGCCAGAGAGGAATTTTTGGGGTATGCATTAATTATTGGAAGGAGAAGCTTATAGCTCTTGCAATTAATTAATGTTTAGTTCCTTCCAGAAGGATGAAGAAAAGGATAAGTAGGGCTAAAAGTTTCATTGCTGATCATCGGATGATGATGACTTGCATTTGATAAGAGCTTGGATGTGTGAATCACACTCCCTTCTTTTGGCAATAGAGTACATTCATTCTCTGTTGTAACATTCTAGATGTCATTCCCTTAGGGTTTGGCCTTTGGAATACATCTCTTTGTAATTCATTGCAGCATTTTCAGCTTTTGGGCATTCTTGGGTGTCCATTACAGTGGTATCAGAGCTATTACTCCTACCATCCTGTGGAGTTCTTTTAGGGAATTTGGAACAATGAGATAAAGGGAAAAGAGTTTGACAAAATGTATACCAGTCCAGATCAAGAAAGTGTAATGTTCAAGATACTAAATACATTACAGGAGGGGCAACGGATGCAACAGGAGCATAATAGGCAAATGGATATGATGTTGCAGCTTATGGCTAGACAGATGGGCATCAATATTGACAATCTATATGTTGTTCCAGTGTAGAAAGAAGTTATTTCCTCGGGTGGGATTGAGACACATATAGAGCCACCTAGCTATGATGCTAGTGATATGGAGTCCATTGATGTGGGATTAGAAGAATGCAAGGATACTATCATATCAGCAGCCACTTCTATGTCAGTTAAACCATCCAACGAGGAGTTTGGCAGTATGCATGCGGTTGTAGATGTGTGCTCTAATGATAGTACACTTGTGATTGCTAATGAGGTGAGCAATATAGTGACAGAGTCTTATTATACTATCGATCAACAAAGTGTTAATGTTCACTCTTGGGATAGTACTATGTTCAACATGGATGCAACATTGTCTTATGACAATCTGATGTTTGAGGCTGATGTTGATCATTCACCTGAGTGGAGTTGGGCTCATTTTTCACCATCTACGAAGATTCAGTTTTGTGTTGCAGCAGTTGGGAGGAAGAGGTTTCTAGATCTTCTATGGAGCCACCTTCTGGTGACATCCAGACTTATACTTCATCAACACAAGTTTTGGGAGCTAACTTGTAGGACATGTGGTTGGTCTTAATGATGTTCATTTGCAATTTTTTTAATGTCTATATGGATATCACATATTACTTCAATTGGGATCCAGGTGGAGGTTGGAGTTCATTATGTTACTTAATTGCTTGAGGACAAGCAATTTCAAGGAGGGCGGATTTGTAATGATCCCATCTTTTAGCTCTCATGTTCTCCAAAGTCTAAGTGGAGGATAAGAAGAAATTAAATTAATTTCTTATAAAATCATTCAATTAAAAATTAAAAGGTGACTTTGTATTTAATTAATTTAATTATTATTTACAAGGGAGTAGTTTCTAGGGTATGTATTAAGTATTGGAAGGATGGAAGCCTCTCGTGATTTAATTAATTATTGCCAAGGAGGAATTTCTAGGGTATGCATTAATTATTGGAAGGAGAAGCTTCTAGCTCTTGCAATTAATTAATGTTTAGTTCCTTCCAAAAGGATGAAGAAAAGGATAAATAGGGCTGAAAGTTTCATTGTTGATCATCGGATGATGATGACTTGCATTTGATAAGAGCTTGGATGTGTGAATCACTCCCTTCTTTTGGCAATAGTGGACGTTCATTCTCTGTTGTAACATTCTAGATGTCATTCCCTTAGGGTTTGGCCTTTGGAATACATATCTTTGTAATTGATTGCAACATTTTCAGCATTAATATAATTTCAGCCTTGGTTCAGCTTTTGGGCATTCTTGGGTGTCCATTACAAAACATGTAAGTTTTTGTATCTTATTGCTCTGTAATCTCATATTTGAAGATGCTCAATAATGTTTTCCATGGAATTATCTCAATAATACTTAATTGAAAATTAATTAGAGATGATTCCTTTATAAAGGCATTACATGATATTTCCTATTTTTGGTTAACTTCCAATGGTTCTGTTTTATTTTTATTTTGGGTCTTTTAGGAGGGATTTTGGTGCTAGGTGTCCTAGTCCACCTAGAAAAGGGTGAACTCAAGACAAATACATAAGATCTCGTCACCAAATAACACCTAGAAAAGGGTGAACTCAGGACAAATACATAAGATCTTGTCACCAAATAAGTATATAACCACAACTTGGTGGTGACAAGGTCCAAGATAGTTTGAAAATGATATATGAAAGGGGATACTAAAACAAGGGTCCAAAAATGAGTGAATTTATAAAAGGTTACAATCTATGACATTACAATACCATAGTGGATAACACCTTTAGTTGCTATGACCAAGTGATTTTTTAGGAATTGTGTGTTGTGTACATTGCATAAATTTTATAATGTTTAATTCATTTTTAAAGTGTGTGGTGCATCATTAGAAATTAGAATTCTTGTGGCCACTTTATGTGTTGTATGCAACATTGAAAATTGTGTTTAATGTGCAGTCTCATATGGTATTTGTGTTTTGTTTAATAGTCTTTTTCTCCATAACTACTTCATACCCTCCACAAGATAGCCTTGTTTTTCTATGTAAAGTAGAATACCACATAACACCACAAATCAAGTAACATCAAGTGAGAAGAGGCCCAACAAAATAGATCAAAATAATTGAAACTAAAATATGAATTGTAGAAAACTAACACATATAAATGTCAATTTAGAGAACCTTCAATTACATATCTTCCCCATCTTTAAGAGATTTGTTCCTTCAAGTTTGAAATAACTAAATATCATCACCAATATTGAGAGAATGACTATCAACAATCATGTCAATAAGGTAATCTCTTGGGATTGTTTGACACAATTTTGGGGCTTTATCAAAATTTTCAACCCTAGTCTTCCTAGAGGAGTTCAATTCTTATTCCAACATTCATCTAGGCCAATAAAACTATACAAAAGCTTTCAAAATTTTGTTCCTTCTAGTTCAAAATAACTAGACAACACTATCATTGATATGAGGGAATGGGATTGTCACTAAACATATCAACAAGGTAATCTCTTAATATTGCTTGACACAATTTTGGGACATTGCCAAAATTTTCAACCATAATCTTTCTGGAGTTAGGAGTTCAATGCTTATTCCAACATTTAGCTTATTCCCGTCATCCCATCCACACTTCACACCATCACTCCAAATCTAAGTTAGGCATTTTTACCAAAACAATTAACACATCCATGGAAGATATTTTATGATTGTCACCATCTTTCTACAATTCAAAATTTTCTTCAACCCAAGTATAGTTATATAAAATTCAACATGTACCTTTTGATGTTTACATATAACCTTATTTATTGAACCTCATAGCATATCCTCGTCAAATTTTGATTGTACCTCCCTCTTCAAATCATTTCTCTTTTCCTCAAATAAAAATTATTTCTTTCCTAATTAGAATTCCATTTTTCTATTCAATCTCAAACATAGCTTTGCTAAAGGAAACAAAGATAGTGCTTTAAATGCTTCTTCCTCTCTTCATGATTTTAAGATCCTTTTCCTTATGTAGAACATCCTATGTAATGTCTATACCTCAATGGATTGCATTTCAAACATATTGCCAAGGCGTACCTAACAACAAATGACATACATCCATCAATACACATCATAGAACACTTCATCCTATATTGACTTATCTTCAAAACAATAAGACAGTTTATCCACAAGCACATTGATTTTTTTAAGCCAAGAAATCTTGTAAGGATTAGCTTCTGGAATGTCAACAAGAAATAACTTATCAACAATTTCTATATTGACCAAATTTTGAAGAAAGCGAAGATCGTTGATCACCTTTCTCACCTTGTCCTTGCATTTAAACATTTTGTTCAAAAGACATTCTGAAGGCTCATTTTGAACTTGAATAGTTGTGTCTGAGTAGCGAGTAATAAAAACACAAAAAAATTGTTGGAGCCATGAATAACAAAGGAATTGCTTCCAAACTGCTCAATTTGGCGAATGTCATGGATTTTATGTGGTCATTGCAGCGCATGAGATATTTTCTCCTTTTTGAAATTGTATCAGACGAGTTCATAAACAATGTTTAGAGCTTCTATTTGAACGCAGGTGGGAGATAACTGGAAAATATTGTGAAATTTGGCTCTTAAAATGTGATATTTACATTTCCTAGAATTTTCTTAAAGAAAACCATTTTTGGGCATATTCTGCATTTGGCTCATCTTGGCTCAATTTACTTCCAATTTGGTTGTAACTGATTTATTAATTTTATGCATTCTGTATGCAACCTTGGCAATTTGAAATAGGGCATCGTAATTCATTGAGGGCTCCAAATCTGGGTCCAAAATAAACCTTGTTTGGGCCAATTTGATCAGCGAAATGGCCCAGTCCACTGTATTATCATTTTCCCCTTTGTATTTCATGTTGATTGCCATCTGAAAAAATTGTCTCTAATCCTCAACAACTCATAACACTGGGGGTCTTCAGATGAGAGGATTTGATGGCAGGATTCCACTAAAGCGAAAGCCCTCTTTTCTCCTTATTATTCAAAATTAATCACACTAATAGAAAATGGGGAAATAAAATATGATGCAATCAACATGCCTACTCCCAAAGACATATTGCTACCTATTTCTGAGAGCCAGGTCGCTCCATTACTTTGCTTGCATGTCCTCAAGCTATTTGTCATAGCTTCATCCCACACAAACCAATGAAACAACCACCTCTCAAATAGGAGAAAGCGCCTCAAAACTTTTTCTTAGTGTTTAGACTTTTTTTAACCCTCTTTCACCCTTTCCTCTGTGGAAGATGAGTTTGTTAGCATCTTTGTTACAACAGTTATTAATGGGCAATACCCAATAAATTTGTTATGAAATATCACAATGACAAGAAGCTAATAAATTTCAAACTGGACAAATCAACAAATAAAAACATAAAAATAAATTATTGAACTTTTTTTTACTTTGTATCATATTTTTGTTTTTTTTCTTGTAAATGTTTGGTGACGTAATTGACACCTTTTATTAAGTTGTAAGCTTGGGTCATAACCAAATTCATATTATGACTAGTATATCTATATGATTTTTATTTTAAGCTTGGGTCATAACCAAATCCATATTATGTTAGCACATGTTCTATTATGTCAAGTTCATCGTTTTAAATTTTATGCACTGCAAAAATTGAAGCTCTTTAAATACTTCTCTTGTATCTCCTACTTCCACTCCCCTTCGTTTCTTCTCCCATTAGAGTAGAGGTCACTCCATCCTGGTCCTATGGGCAGGTGGGAATAGTATTCGCGTAAGGACATGACTGGTTCATGTGACCTGGTATTTTTTGTATTCACCTTAGGTCCTTGCAAGAGTTCCTTAATGTGGCAAGAAGATTGGGAAAGTTAAAGCATTCAAGTCATTCTATGCAATTTCTTGTTGTTTGCAGATGTTTTGTATGCTTAAAATGATTTATCAGTTATTCTTTGCATTTTCTATATACTATTTTTCGTGTTCAGAATATTCTTAAGTATTTAAGATTATAGGAATATATTGATTCATTATGTATTTTAGCATTTTATTACTGCCTTGCCTTTTGCATAATCTATATTTTCTCCTTCTTTATATTTGTATGTTTTAAAAAGTTAAACAAGTGTCATATAGTGGCTTAATACTTATCGTTAGTATTAGTATAAATTTAGTTTTCATTTAATAAATTTATTCTAGTATATAGAATATTTAAATTAATAAAAATATTGTATAGTATTTTTAGAATAATAATATATTTAATAATATTATTAAAAGATTGTATAATATAAGTATATATTATATTTTTAATTAAATGAGAAAAATTAATTTGTACAATATTATGAATCTTAAAAAGTATAAAAGTATCACATTAATTAAAATATAACTCTTAAGAACTATCACGTTTTACAATCCAATCTAACCCATATAAGAGTTCAAATGATTCATCTAATCAAATCATAGAAAAGCATTTTATAGAAATTATTAAGTTAAAAATCATGCATATGCACAATATATTGATTTTATAATTAAGTTTTAAAATGATAAATTTAAACTATTTGAAAGAGAACTTTTAATCACACATGAAATGAAAAAAGTATCACAATAAAAATTTTGAATCATGTCATCCAGGCAAGAATGGCGACCTTCGAGACAGAAGCTAGGGTTTGGTGGAGATGCCCTAACGGCGCCCTACTCACGAAGAGATGGCAGAGTCAAAGGGAATAGGTTGTTTTAGTCAAGGGCACAAGGGAAGACTGGGTTTGATGGCAGGGTGTATGGTGGCTCAAAGGCAATCTTTTAACATCCCACGGGCTACACATGATAATGATAGGATGCCTTCACGGTGGAGTGGTAAACAATGGGGTTGGGTTTTTCATAGTGATCAAAGGCCTAAGAAGAAGTGGAATGAGGCTTCTCAGCATTTTAACAAAGATCTTTCAATACCTCATCACTTTGATTTTGAGCAAACTGAATGAAAGTTTTGGCGACTGAAACATGTGCAACAAGAGAACACGGCAACAACGGGTATGTCGTCTGATGCCCTAAACAAAAATATATGTAGGGTTTCCACTCTCACAGTGTAAAATCCTTCCTGGAGTGAATCTATTAAATGTATTCAATGTAGGGCTTTGTTTATGAAGTGATTAGGACCTTGGCCTTCTATAAGGAAAATCCAAAAATGGTTGAATGCTAACTGGGGTGAAAATATTATGCTTAAGCCTTTAGCTAATGATTTTTTCTTGGTGATTTGTCCTACACCTGATGATAAGAGGGTCATCTTAAATGGAGGCTCATATAGATTGGATGGGAAAGGTTTCTATGTTTGTGGCTAGTGGCCAACTTTTAACCTGGAGATTGAAAAGGTGAAGGAAGTTTTGATCTAGGTTAACCTAAAAAATTTACCATGGGAATACAAGGACGAGGAAACCCTGCATATGATTGGGAATAATTTAGGGGTTTTCATTAAATTGAAAGAATTGTTGGAAAAGAATCATATGTATCAGTAGTCTAGGATTCTAGTTAAGATGCAGGACTGTTATTCTATGCTTGACCAAATAGCTATTCAAACTCTAGAAGGGGAATTTGTAGTCATCATTGATGCTGATTGTGCTGACCATGTTATTCTTTAGGAGAATATTGGTAAAGGGAAAGGACAAGTGGAGAATTTTTGTTTGGATTTGACGAAGTATATTGAGAGGTAGAAGGAAAATATTCCCCCACGGTCTATTTCTTTTGAGGAGGAAATAATCTACAAAGCTGAAACAAAAGTGGATTTTAATGATGGCTTGGAGAGTGGTTCTAGTGATGGAGGTCGCAGTCTAGGTGCAGATTTAAGTTGTTGGAATGCTACCCAGTCTATACAGGCTATGACAGAGACCTCTTACTCCCAGTTGTATAATATCCAGGGGGGCCTAAAGATTGTTTCTACCCCTCAAGGTTAGAATTTGTATGTCTCGTATACCTTTGACAAGAATGTTGGTGAGGGTGGAAAACAAGTTTTGGATGAGAGAGAGTTAGTGCCACAGAGGGAGGAGCGTGTCAATGAGGTGGTGGGGGAGGTTTCAACACCAGTGGGCAAGGATTGGGTGAAAGATGAAATCTTTAAAGATATACAAATCTCCCCAATCAGAACTCTGGATTCTTTTTTTGATAGTGAGAAGGAACGAAGGAGGGATGCCCTAGATTCTGAATCTGAGCTTTCTTGTGATGATGATATTGGGGCAAATGAGAGTGGGGTTACGGATTCATTGGTGATTGAACAAGAGCGTTCAGTTTGAATGACACCATCAGTAATTAGTAAACCTAAGGTCTCTAAGAAGAAAAAAGGGGCCCTAAATTGATGAGTGTCAAACTTGCCATTGCTAGTAGCACAATAGACCAAGCTAAACTGCTAAAATCGAGAAGAGGATACACTGCTTCCTAGAAGCCATGAAGTTTCTTTCGTGGAATGTCAAGGGTTGTAATGCCCATAAAAAAATTTGCTTGATCAAATGTGTGGTTGATCAAGCTAATTATGATGTTGTCTTTTTACAAGAAACAACGTTAAGTGGTGAAGGTAGTGTTTTTCTCTCTAAGAAACTTTCGTCTTGGCAGTGTATGTCAGTGGACACTGATGGTGCATTTGGTGGTTTAGGTGTCTTCTGGAAAGAGGCTTCAATTTGTGTTTTTTTGGTGGATTCTGGTTCTTATTGGCAACTGGTGAATATTTCCTCTTTTCAACTACATATGAGTTTTTTGGCTTTTAACATATATGGTCCATGTCAACAGACCCTTAAATCACAGTTGTGGTCACTCTTGACAGATAAATTGAGACATTGGGATGGAAAGCTGGTGGTTCTAGGTGGTGGCTTTAATGCAATTTTGTCTCCGAGCGAGAAACTAGGTGGGTTGGTTAAATTAAATAGAAGTCATCAAGAGTTTGTTGAATTCATTCTAATGAACAATTTACAAGATTTACCATTCTCTAATGGAGATTTTACATGGACTAATTGGAGGAAAGGATTCACCAATATTGCTGAGAAGATTGTTCATTTTTTATTAGGTGGTGATTGGAGCAGCATAGAGTGGTTGTGCCAAGTTGACATCTTGCCCCTTACAGGTTCTTATCACTTTGCTATTTGTTTAAAGATAAGGAATGATTCAACATTGGAGCATGCTTCTTTTAGGTTTGAAAAGATGTGGATGCATGAAAATGGTTTCTTTGATATGATTAAAGGATGGTGGAATTTGGCTCCTAAACATAAATGCACATTTGCTTTTAAGTTTTTTAAGAAACTGCAGTTTGTGAAGGAACAACTGAAAGTGTGGAATAGGGTAGTGTTAAAGAATATCTTTGATGAAAAGTTTAAGTTAGAGAAGTAGTTGGTGGAAGTGAAAGAGGTGGTGATGGCTGGTGGTATGGACGATGCTTTATATCAAAGAGAGTTGAATTTGAGGAAAGAATATGATGTAGTTTTACAGAAGGAGGAAATTTTTTGGAGGTAGAAGTTTCAAGAGTTGTGGCTTAAGGAGGGTGATTGAAATACTGAATACTTTCATAATTCAGTTAAGGAAAGGAGAATAGTCAATAAGATTTTCTCTGTTAAGAACTTGGATGGGGTTACTCTTACAGACCAAGCACAGATTAATGGTGAGGCAATAAGGTTTTTCAAGATTTGCTAGGTGTCCCACAAAATGAAGCCTTGGTGGAGGATTGTCAAGGTTTGTTGGGTGGTATTAATAAGTTGATTTTAGATGCCCAGAATAACATGATAACTCAATCAGTGTCTTTGGAGGAAGTTTAAAAACTGCCCTTTTTAGTATGGGAAGGGATAAAATGCTTAGTCTGGATGGGTTTCCAACTCTTTTCTTTCAAGAAGCCTGGGATTTTGTTGGGTAGGAACTCTGGGAGGTTGTGGAGGAATCTAGAAGGAAGGAATTTGTGTTTAAAGATCTGAATAATACCTTTATCTCACTAATACCCAAAAAAAGGGATAGAGAAACTTTTAACGACTTTAGGCCTATTTCCTTATGTAACACAGTTTATAAGGTGATTTCTAAGGTAATTGTGAATAGGCTTAAGTTGGATTTGCCCACAATCATTTCCTTAGAACAGAGTGGTTTTCCTCTTGGAAAGTCTATCTTTGAAGGAATTATTATAGTCCATGAAGCCATACATTCGTTGAGATTGAACAAGGATGTTGGGATGATGATAAAATTGGATATCCAGAAGGCTTATGACAATGTAAACAGGCTTTTTTTTTTAAGGTTCTTGATAAGTTTGGTTTCAGCAGTTGCTATTGTAAATGGATCTTCTCTTGTATTGATTTCCCCTACATCTCGATGTTAGTTAATGGCAGCCCTCAAGTTTTCTTTGGAATGGAGAGAGGTATTCGTCAAGGAGATCCTTTATCTCCTTTTCTTTTTATTATTCTGGTAGAAGTGTTGGGGAGAGCAATTTCAAAAGCAAAAAAGGACAGAAGGTGGAAAGGCTTGTAGGATGCTAGAGGTATTGATTTGGTTACACATTTATAGTTCATGGATGACATTTTTTAATGGGTGAGACTAATGTTAGGGAGGCTTGGTGTATTAAAAATGTTATAGATGAGTATGGCAAAGTGTTGGGGTAGTTCATAAATTGGCAAAAATCTGAGATCTTCTTTTTCAATACTACAAGCAAGATTTAGGCTAAGATATGTCAAATTTTTGGGGTGAGGCATGGAAAGCTACCTAATAAGTACTTAGGAATATCGTTGTTTCAGGGTAGAAAAAACTCTAATTTATTGGAAAGGATTGATTGATAGTTGAATTAAGCACTTGGATGGTTGGAAAGGGAGGTGGTTGTCCTTTGTAGGAAGAATTTTATTTCTACAGACAATGATTTCAGCTATTCCAACTTTTTCCATGAGCTGTTTGAAAATCTCGGTGGAGGTGTTAAGGTATATTAAACAGAGGATGAGGAAATTCCTATGGAACGAGACTCAAAATGAGGAGAAAATTCATTTGGTTGCATTGGAGTCTTTGTGCAAGTTGAAGAAATAGGGGGGAGTGGGTCTATGTAGATGGCAAGATGTCAATAAGGCATTGGGAGCAAAATTGATTTGGGATATGTATGAGCATCTAGAACAATTATGGGTCAAAATACTACATGCTAAATATTTAGACTCTAGGGACCCTTTGAGGATTCTTACTGTTAGGAACCCTCCAAAAAGATCAATTGTTTGGAATTTCATGTTGGATTGCAAGCATATCATCACTAAACATATCTCATGGCACATTGGAAATGGAGAAAAGGCCTCCTTTTGGCATGACTCTTGGAACAGATTGAGTAGGTCGACTGATCTATAGGGAGTTGAAGATCATATTCCAATAATGGAGGTTGCATGGGGCGACATAGTGGATTGTTATGTGGAGGAGAGGCAATTGGAGGTGGGCTCTTGCTAGTTTTGGAAGGACTTCTCCAATTTGCAATTGTCAAAGGAACATAAATTGAGATTAAAAGGTATTTCAGGAAAGGAAAATTAATTTGAGTAATAAGGAGGATAGGATTATCTAGTGTGCTTCCAAGAGTGGATGTTATTCAACAAAGTTGGGTTATCAACTTAGTGAAAAGGTGACTGTTTCTGATGGGTGGTCCCATAAGTTGTGTTGGAATAAATTATGTTTGCCCAAGGCTAGAGCATTTGCATGGTTAGCTTTGAAGGGCAGGATTCTTACGGATGATAAGAGGTATAAGTTCAGGTTTGTGGGCCCGTCTCATTGCACTCTCTATCTGAATGCGATGGAAACTGTGAATCATCTTTTGATACAATGTGATTTTGCTCAACAATGTTGGATGCGTTTCAAGATGCATCTATGTTGGTCTACTCCCCTACCAAATTCTCTTCAAGGCATTTTTCAAAGTTGGCCTGGAGATCTCAAAAAATCTATTTACTCAAATATTTGGGTTGTTAGTCGAGCTTTAGTCATTTGGGAAGTGTGGAAGGAGAGAAATAGACATATCTTTCAAGATAGATTGGAAAGCTTGGATCAGATTTGGGAAAGAATCCACCAAGCTATTGAAGAGTGTATGAATGCCAATGGAATGTTACAGTACCCGAGGAGAATTTTTAATTGCTGGGACAATAGGGTACAAAATTTTTGGCCCGAGATCAAAATAAAATGGGCTAATGATGGAGGATTGGAAGGCAAGCTGAAAGTTCATAGGAAGGAGGTAAGATGGAACCCACCAAAAGGGGACTGGATTAAAATTAACTTCGATGGTGCTTCAAAAGGGAATAAAGGCTTATTGGGTGCAAGGGTAGTGGCAAAAAATGGACAAGGGGATATTATTGGTTTTGTGGCTAAACGGCTAGTGGATGGTACTAATAATGCCACCAAGATAGAGGCTACACTTCTAGCAGTAGTATTAGCCAAAAAATTAGGTGTAAATTATCTTCACCTTGAAGGGGATTCAAAAATTGTGGTAGATGGTATTGCTAAAGGTTCTATGCAGGCATGGTTTTACTAGAATCTGATACAGACGATTAGAGTGGAGCTTGAAACTTTTAATAATTTTAAGGTGAGTCACGTGTATAAGGAGGGTAATGTGGAGGCAAACAAGCTGGCAAATTGGGCAACAACATTCCCCCAAATTAATACAACTGCATTTGATGACTTTCGAATGGTACAATTGGATGGTTGAATTGGAGGTGGCGATTGCTTGTTATACTGTTGTCAGTTATTTATTGTTGGCTGGTGAAGTTTTGATGGATTTGATGGGGTTGCACGTGAGAAGAACAGTAAGAGTGAAGTTTTGTAAATTTTTTTTGGCTTTTAGATTTGTGTCAGTAGCTAGTATCATTTTGACGATGGCAGCCTATGGGACTCGATTTTGAATGGACGCTTTAAGGGTGCAAAGCAAGTGTTTTTATGTGCAATGAAGTTTGGTTGTTTCATTTAAGAAACGTGGTGTAGGTAGTTGTTTGTCTCTGGTTCTCTTATTGGTGCATGGAGAAGATGACTATAATGGAGCCTCTTTAGCCATGGACTCAAACAAGAAGCTAAAAGCATTTAAAGGGCCCGTTAGTAAGGAGAGATTGAAGGGCTTACTTAGGATAAAAACCAAAGGGGTGATTGAAGTGGTTTTGGGTGTAATTGGTGCCCAGTTTCAGGAGTGAATGGTGAAACGTCACTCAAATCTAGATGTCATTACGATGGTAGTGGCGTGGGGGCTAGAGTTAAACAACACCATGGAGGAAGTCAACTATGTTGCCAGATCACTATTTGAGGAGGACATGTTGGGAGGCCTAGATTCTATCCTTGAGTGGTATGTTCCAGGCATTGGGTTGGACTTTTTTGAGTGTTTCAAAGACGAGGATGAAGGAAGGCGTTATAGTTACATCCCCTTTCTGCGATAGAAGGCGAAGGCAGATAAGCCTTCTATGTATAAGGCAACCAAGGATGCCTAGGAGAAGCTACGAGAGGAGTTAAGCTGCGTGGAAGGTGGGGAGGATTAGCTAGAAAATGAGTGGGTAAATTTCCCACATCGAAGGCACAGTCCACAAGGCTGGAGAGCTATTTCTAAAAGTCAAGGTTAGGCGTTTAAGGATTGTTGGTATGCTATGGGTTTGTTTTTTGTTGGGATAGTATGTTGTGGTTAAAGTTTTTTTTTTGTTATCAGGTGACAATTATTTATGTAGATTTTTGTTGCTATGAAATAGTGTAGAGAGTTAGGCCTAAGGGTGGGATGGTTGGGGGTATTTTTGGTTATGGCTACTGTAATATATCAAAATTCTGGTAGGCAGTCGTAGGTTGGTTTTTAACGCTGGAGGGCTTTTTGTTAATGGTGTTTCAATGCTTTTTGAAGGACTTATATGTAACTATTATGTTTATTTTTGCATTTAATATATATAAACCTTACTGATAAAAAAAAAAGTATCACAATACTTAGCCTACAACAAATACTAATAATATCACTAACAATATTATTATTATTAAATTACTAATTTGCATTCTAAATAGATATATCAAAAAATAATCATATAAATATTATTATAATTTAAATATTATTAATTTGTTAATTTGTTATTTGACTAACAAAAAAAGAAGTTTAGATTCTAATTTTATTATTATTTTTGCTTAATAAATCTATTTCAACTCAAAGAGCTCTTGTTTAAGATGATACCACACAAGTAGCTCTTTAAGAATAAAGTCTTGTAAAAGTGTCTAATCTAAAGTGCTTGGTAAGTAGATGATACTCGAACCTAAGCTTGTAGATGCTATGGTTACCATGCTTGAAAACACTCCTTCACATATTCATTTCTTTGGATTCTTTTGGGGTTAAAGATGCCTCCACTTGACAACATTTTAGAGAACGATTATGGCAACATTATTTTTAAAGCAAACATTTCTATTTAGATAAATACAAAATACTTTTTTGTGATTATTGAATACATATAGAACAATCAACATCACCTAAAATATTTTTCAATTTGTTTATCTCAATTTTTGGTATGTTTCCACACTTTTTTAGGACAATGCAAGCTCTTGAAAGGCTTGTTTTTCAAAGCACAACTAAAGAAGTTTCCAACTTAATTCAATGTTGTTATAGTTTTTGTTGTCGAAGTGCTACTTTGAAAGGTCATATGCTGACACTAGAATAGAATATCTTCATGGAATGTATAAACTTTCAATGCAAAATGAATTGAAAGAAAGAAAATGTGGAAGCAAAGACATAGCACATGGAATTGTTTGACACAATGCCTTCAATGTAATATGATGGTTGCAGTCTTTGAAGAAATGGAATAGGTGAAAAGGCTTTATAAACTTCCAGCTAACAAGTAGCAGATACAAGCCAATGACCAAGAGTTGTGCTAAGAGCCAAAAAAGAAAACAAAAGGAAGAGAGAATTTTTGCAAAATATAATACTTAATAAGCATTTGTAAAATATATTTAAAAACTTTGAATAAATATTACTTGATTTATATATTTTGGTTCTCTCTATTGGAGCAAAATGCTTTAGTTTTCTATGCCTGGAAACAGTCTTTCAACATGTGCAACATTGAACAGGTTTGTGACCATAAACAAGGGAAGAGAATAATTTTTGTTACACAAATGCAAATGTATTGTTGAGCAAATTTATTAATGGTTAATGCAGATGTATTGTTAAGAAAATTTATTAATGGTTTCTCTAATAGCTTTCAAAATTCATGTTAATAATCTTTGATGTGAAGAAGATAAATGTTGCTTTTACATTAATATTCTTTGTGATGGTTGAAAATACTTTGGCAATACTTTTCTAATGCTCTAATAAATATGAATTTCAATGTTGTCTCATAGATACAGAGGTGTTAGTAAAGATCTAAATTCTTAACAAGTCATTTGCTATTGTTACAATATACTTCTGCATGTAGAAAAATTATGAAAAATCAAAGCATATATGTATGCAATAATCACAAAAAAGTATTTTTTATTTATCTAAATAGAAATGTTTGCTTAAAAAATAATGTTGCCATAATCATTCTCTAAAATGTTGTCAAGTGGAGGTATCTTTAACCCCAAAAGAATCCAAAGAAATCAATACGTGAAGGAGTGTTTTCAAGCATGGTAACCATAGCATCTACAAGCTTAGCTTTGAGTATCATTTGCTTACCAAGCACTTCATATTAGACACTTTTACAAGATTTTATTCTTAAAGAGCTACCTGTGTGGTATCATGTTAAACAAGAGCTCTTTGAGTTGAAATAGATTTATTAAGCAAAAATAATAATAAAATTATAATCTAAACGTTTTTTTTCGTTAGTCAAATAACAAATTAACATATTAATATCAACAATCAACAATTAACATCACATGAGACAACATTGAAATCCATATTTATTAGAGCAATAGAAAAGTATTGCCAAAGTATTTTCAACCATCGCAAAGAATATTAATGTAAAAGCAACATTTATCTTCTTCACATCAAGGATTATTAACCAGAATTCTAAAAGCTATTAGAGAAACCATTAATAAATTTGCTCAACAATACATCTGCATTAACCATTAATAAATTTGTTGAACAATACATTTGCATTGTGTAACAAAAATTATTCTCTCCCCCTATTTATGGTCACAAACCTGTTCAATGTTGTACATGTTGAAAGAATGTTTGTGGGCATAGAAAACTAAAGCATTTTGCTCCCATAGACATAACCAAAATATATAAAAGAAGTAATATTTATTCAAAGTTTTTAAATATATTTTACAAATGCTTATTAAGTATTATATTTTGCAAAAATTCTCCCTTCCTTTTGTTTCCTTTTTTTGGCTCTTAGCACAACTCTTGGGCATTGGCTTGTATCTGCTACTTGTTAGTTGGAAGTTTATAAAGCCTTTTCACCTATTCCATTTCTTCAAAGACTGCAACCATCATATTCCATTGAAGGCATTGTGTCAAACAGTTCCATGTGCTCTGCCTTTGCTTCCACATTTTCTTTCTTTCAATTCATTTCCCATTGAAAGTTTATACATTCCATGAAGATATTCTATTCTAGTGTCGGCATATGACCTTTCAAAGTAGCACTTCAACAACAAAAACTATAACAGCATTGAATTAAGTTGAAAACTTCTTTAGTTGTGCTTTGAAACACAAGCCTTTCGAGAGCTTGCATTGTCCTAAAAAAGTGTGGAAACATACCAAAAATTGAGATAAACAAATTGAAAAATATTTTAGGTGATGTTGATTGTTCTAGACTCAAGATGCTCATGCATCAAACGTCCTAAACTATCTTATAGAAAACTAACTTCCAACTAATTATCCCCTTCATAACAATATGTAAATTGTCCTAAAAAAGTGTGGAAACATACCAAAAATTGAGATAAACAAATTGAAAAATATTTTAGGTGATGTTGATTGTTCTAGACTCAAGATGCTCATGCATCAAACGTCCTAAACTATCTTATAGAAAACTAACTTCCAACTAATTATCCCCTTCATAACAATATGTAAACCTTCATTTTCCAACATCCCCCTAAGATTTACATTAAAAAATAACAAGAAAAAAATAGAAACTCTACAATATGGACTTATCCTATCCCATCTTCAAATCTATTAAAGTGACTTCACCAATCTCCTTATAACCCCTCAAATGTTTCTCTAGGGAAATGTCCTTACTAATAACCAGATTTACATAAAACATCAAGCTACTCATGTCTAGGCAAATTTCCAGGCAAATGTCCAAGTTGTCCAATGATACATGTGAATAGAGACATACTTGACTATTCACAAGTACACTGACCTTTTTTGTGAATCAAGATAGCTATTTATCAAGATCCATAAAGACACTAATTTTTTGGGTCAGGACATGCTCAATCATCTACAAATCATAAATTTGTTGGACTCCCCGTTGTTCCATTAAGGGACACACAAAAAATGGTATTTCGCATGCAAGACATAGTGAGAAGCTAACTCAAGACAATAATATTCCTCCAACCTTAGTGCATCCAACATCCAATATGACCTACTTAGCTTACTTTGTAATTTTGAATAAAATAAAGACCCCAATCCTAACCAAAAATGCACCCAATACATGAATAGTTCTTTTTACTTCATTTAAAATTTAAAAAAACACCTCATATGAATATTATGAAAAGAAATATATATATTATAAACTCGTTACATTTGAACCTCAAGTCTTCTACCTACTATTGAAATTATTTTTAAAAAAAATTAGAGTTTTTTTCCAAATAAATATTTTTTCAGCATCTAAACATCTTCACTGACACATGTTTCGAATACCTCTAATGCCTTTTTTAAGATGAAATGTATTTGTATTATCCAAACATCTCTTTCAGAGCATTTTTAGTCTTACATGTTATCAAATGCCTTTAATGCCATTTTCAACCTTAATAGTTTTCCATACATTGAAATGGTGAAAAAATCCTTTTAAAGAGTGAAAAGTATCTTGGTACTTTTTAATTCACATATTTGTCACCCTTACAAATACATCTCAATTGTTTAGAATATCAATACTAATTATCTTTCTTCTAATGAAAACATTTCAGCAACCCAATCATAGAGAAAGTAGGGGAAAAAACTAATAAATATTTTCCCTTCTACCAATACCACAATCTTTATAAATGTCTTACATCATCTAGTGTAGCCATACAGATCAGTTGTCAACATTGTGATTGTTGAAAAACCATTGTTGATACAACAATTGAAATAATAAGGTTGTATTTCTTTAAATAAAACATCAAATTTTATATCATGTTAAAAATGATTGCAGAAATAAATATTGTAAAAGCTAAACCATTTTGCTCATGAAGCGAGCACCCATATATTAAAAAAATTTGATGTTTTATCTAGTTTTAAAAGATATTGTGCAATGGCTTAACAAGTATTGAATTCCCAAAATAGTTTCCCAACTGTGTTACCACGGACACGTCCCCAAGCTAAAAATCCCTATCTCTGTAAGGGAAATATTTCGAGGACTTGGTGACGACTAGGGGGTGTCACCATCTCGTCCCCCTTTTTCTGAAAATTCCCAAGAAACGTCTTTGAAACTTGAGGACTTCAATTTTTTTGAGGGGGTACATTCGTACATTCGGTGATGGTTAGAGACACCTTGTAAGTCCCAAGGACACATGGGTGTCCCTAATTTTATAGATAACATTAGCACTTTTAAACATTTTTTTAAAAAAATTAAATTGAGCCCCTCCTTCCAAGTTCACCCTAACATGCTTATTACTGTTTGAGAGTTAATTCGTGTTATTTGGGGCCTTTTGATTATTATTTAACAACATTACATTAAGAATCATGGAGTTAATATTGTTATTATAGTCACACACTACTCTCAAAATTATATAGCAAACTACAAGGTGTTGGGAAAGTCTGAAAAGTGCATTATAGGCCTAAAACATTCATCCTTATGTCATTTTTTGGCAATACATCAGTGCTTGGTTGGTCTTGGATTGATCTTGGTCCTTTGTAGAAGATATGGTGAATATTGGGAGTTGCATCAAGATACCATCTTATTGTAACAAACCTATCAAAACTATATAGATGACTTTTTTGTATTAATATTAGTCTACTTCCAATGAATTGAAAGTGTAGTTTCAAAATCAAATGATAGCTGTGTGTTTTAATTTGGAAGGTGGTTATTGTTCGTGTTGCTATTGAAAGTGAATTCTAAATCATGTTCTTACATATATTTCAAATTTTTGTGTTATTATTTTAATATCACATGCACATTGACAATAATTCCAAACTATGAATGCAGTACAGCATATTGAGTATTGAGTTTGATTATTGAAATGTTGTATGTTAACTTTCTATGATGTTTAAATGACATAGTTTATCCATGTCTTCGTATGAATGTAATGTATATATGCAAATTTCTCTATATATTTTATATTTTTCCTCTATTTATATGATGTCCTAAAAAAAAAAAATTGAAAATTTTTTACCATCCCAAAAATCCATCCCCTGTCATCCCTGTCCTGGAAACTTGAGGGAACATAGTTTCCCAACAATTCCTTAAACTACCTTGCAGGAAGCTATCTCTTAACTATTTGTTAATTAAATCTAGCACAAAATATCTTTTTATTAAGACATACAAACTTTAACTTTCTTAACATAATCTGTTTCTTCTTTTTTGAGGGGGGCTGTGGGGGGCGGGCAGTAATAATGATGATTTTGTTTAGTTATGCATCGTGATTAGAATTGGCTGGAACCATGGGTAGATACATCAAAAGGACTCCACCTCCCAAAGTAAGGCACTATTAACAGACCAGATTCAAGATTGACACACAGCTCTGAAACACCTTCATTTTTTTTTAACATAATCTATTTCTTTGTAATGAGTGACTGCAGTTGTGAATATCAGTATCTTCCTCATATATGGCCCCATAGCAAGTCTTTTAGAGGAAGAACCAGCATGCTTTCCCATATAAGGTACTTAGAGGTAAGAACCCTAAGGCGTGTGACCGTTGCACCCAACGATTGTGAAAATTTTAGTGATACCTGAGGCTTAGATACTCATTTATATGGATTTCATGTACTGCATCGTCATCACTGAAAAGAAAATTACTGTTAACTCAAACCCATCAACTATATTTCCCAATTACAGCAATAAAACTCCAGCAGCAGTTTTGAATTTACAAGACTAAATAACAAAACTTTATCAGTAATCCATAGTCATAATGACATCAAAGCAAAATAGATAATTGAGAGTATGGTTATATGATACTAATTATCATCAATATCAGTAAGTTCTAGACTCGTAAGCAAAGAAAGATAACTAAACTCAAGGTTAATAGCAAAAAAAACTGAATTCCTCTCTACATTATACAAATACTCTTGTGGCATTTAATATCTGCAATCTATACATTCAACTTTATACAGCTCGATAGCCTGCTGAAAGATGCAGACATAAACACAATTCCAACTATTCGATGCTTATAATGTTCTCTAGTTCCAGAAATTCTTGATCTTCTCGAAGAAACTCTGATGTATAATAAATATCATTTATTCATCTCCATGAAAATGTGAGTATGTTCAGATTTACAATATCTGTTTTTTCTAAGTCCCCTGATAGGAATTTTAATTTTTCTAATACTTTTCACCTGAGGATAATTTGCAAAACTAATCTATACATTTGAAGACTGAATTAGGCAGTTGAATCCAAACAGAAAGTATCCATGTCACTTCTAGATTTTGAAAAGGGATATGGCCGGGTGGAGTGGTAACTATACTCATGATGCTACAAGGGTTGGGTTTATCTCCACAGTTTTGTAATATGGTTGTAACACTATGAGGGATGCCCATGCAATGGTAGAGGTAAATGGGATGCAATCTTAAGCCTTTACCTTATCCAGATGGTTAAGGCAGGGCTGTTGTTGCATCCCAATTTTTGACTTAGCTTGAAATATAACCGTTGAAGTCCGCATGAAGTCAGTTGGCAATTTAATTTGACATAATTTGGCAAAATGGTAAGATAGTCATCATGATTTCTAGTAAAGATGACATGTTAGTTGATCGTTAATTGCGAATTCATGGAATTACGAGGAAAGGTTAATTGTTATGATTATTTATGATTATATAATTTATATTTTAATTATAGAGAAATTCCTTGCAGGGAGCATGTCGAAAGGGTGGAAACATTGTCAGAAAAAAATTAGGCAAAGCATCACCATCATTGGGTAGACGGGTAAAGGATCCAACGATTTGAAATAGAATATATTTGCGGGACTTGCATGAGTTATTTAATAATTTAATTAAAATAATTGAGTTAAAATATAAAACGTATCTTAAAGGATTTTAATTTATCGTTCATTATATTGTTTTTAATAATTATTTATTACATACATTTTAAATATAAAATCATTTAGTACCATTATAATTTATAATCAATTAAGTGATGTATATATTAGGTTTTAATGATTATAATAACCTTTAAAACTTTTCATCTTCTTTCTTTCTTTCTTTTTCTTCCTTTCTTTCTTTATTTTCTCTTAAGTCGATTTGAGGGTATTTGAATTGAATCTTGTAACCGATGGTAGCCGAAAGGTCTGGCCCCATTCTATATTATGGATTTCTTATGGTCTTTCGACATTCTTTTTCATATACTTCATCAGCTTTTCTATTTTCTCTAGTAGTTGAGTTTCCCTGAAAACAATAGAGACAGAACCAATTCTGATATTAACATTTTTGCCTTACATCAGTACCAACTCCTGCGGGTTACTGAAAGAGATAGGCAGGTTAAACAAGTGAGGCCTTCTCAACAATCAATGACAGAGATTGGGTCACGTAAGGAATTTAAATTCAATATGTATGGTCATTTGTACTTCCCTTTTCATATTACAAATGCAGAGTTTAATCCATGTGCCCGCAGATCATTTCTTAGTTTCATATTAATAAAACTCGACTTGTATTTAAGGCTGCTGATTTCTAATACAGAGAAAATTGTTTTTCATTTATGGTTTATGACTGTGATCAAAGCTTGAATCCTGTCATCATCCTTTTTAAGTTCTCATGATCTTTGAAAGCTTGCCGTATTTCCATTGCAAAGTAGTTGTTTCCTTATGTGGTTCTCTAACAACAATAAATGCTTGAAGTCTGTTGAAAACCATTGACAGTTGATGTCTTTTCTTTTGTTATAACATTACAATGATATAATGCCTGTTGGCAGTCGGCTGAGATTGAAACAAATATGTTATTAAGGGCATAACTCCTTTCAAAATTCGAATTGAGTATCCATCCTTAGCCGGTTATTCCTATAGACTGAGATAGGTTTATGGTATTACATTACTTGATTTACTCCATGCATACTATAGAGGTATCTTTTGTTCCTTATTATGGCTGCACATAAGCTTAAGCGTTGAATAGTCTGAAATAAATGAGAATATTGATACCATAATAGAATATAGAATTTCTATCAAATCTTTGTTAAAAAGAAGTCATATCAGAGCAAGCCTATACAAAGTATTTTCCATATGTCTATGAGATAAGGGATAGTGCCCTCAAGAAGAGCCAGTAAATAATTTAGAAAAGCAATTGTATTCTTTGCTAAGCCATAGACCCGGGTCGGACACACTATAGCTGTGAATATAAAATGTATCTGTGTTCTTATGAAAAACAAGTGTTATGAATCTTAGATTGAAGCCAAGAAAAACATTGTACAGATCTATAACCATTACATCATTTGGATATTAGACTTAAACAATCAAAATTCTGGAATCTTAAAAGAACATGTTTATATAATCATAGATTATGAATTGCTGGATGCATGTAATCTTCTTGTATAGTTGATAGAGTCATTTGCTCTGAGAATTCCGATTACCTGAACTCACTCAACTGTGTAGCCAAGAAGATGGGTGATGAGGTGTGAGAAAGGAATCACCAATAATTGGAATCAGTATCAGTTATGGCATTTCAATAGTTATCATTAAAATGAATTAATTAATAGAGCATGCATATTCTTGTTATGGTGATCTCCTGCTGCCAAGTTGTATGGTGTTATATATCATGATGCACAGTGGATGGTAAGATGTTTCCTGTCAATTCTAAGTAGGGAGGGCCTTTCTCGTTAGAGATCATGTGGGGATATGTTGTGGTCCAAGGTTGGGTGGTTAAGCTCCTAGCAATGTTCACCTATTCTCCAGATGTCAGACATGCGTCAAACGGAGATAAGCTATCCATTCATTTGATTATCGGAATCAGGTAATATCATTTTTATTTATGAGGAGGTAAGATTAAAATGAGTTAATTTATTGTTACCGTTATTTTACACCTAGATGCAAGATATAGAACCGTGGATTGTTTTTCATTTATATGGATATCAAATATAAGTATAATTCTAACCTTGAGTTACTATCACAATTAAGCAATCGGAAGGAAGGGAATCTGAAGCCCTAATTGAATCCGTGATCGCAGAAGCCCTAAATTGAATCCGTGGTCGTGAAAGCCCTAAATTGAATCCATCGTCACGAAAGCCCTAAAATGAATCCATGGTTGTGGAAGCCCTAAAATGAATCCATGGTATTGGAAGCCCTAAGTGAGATAGCAGTATCGAAAGCCCTAGTTGAATCCGTGGTAGCGGAAGCCCTAAGTGTGACAGCGGTATCAAAAGCCCTAAATGAACCGAAGGTAAATGATGCCCTAATTGATACGGTGATATGTGATGCCCTAATTTAAAATATATAGTGGTATTTAATTGTAATTATCATTTGATTTTAAGGTAGCGGTTTGTAGATGATAGTCACTATATGAAATTGTTATAGTGTATTTGTGGACTAACCTGGGTGGTTGCAGAAGCATCACTAGTTTGATTTCGGTCTCAGTTTTTCGAGGTATGTGGTTTTCAACTTTTGTAGTGATTTCAATTGATGGCATTTCAAGTTTTTAGTTAAGAAAATTTTGTCTAACTGCTTTTAACGGTAAATTCTATTCACACGAACAAGAATGATATAATTGTCTTCCTATCAAACGAAGTAATAACTATATTCTTTGAGTTGATAGTTGTTAATTTAGACCCTGGAAATCTGGATGTTACAATTGTCAACTCACCCTAGCCACCTTTGTATTCGAAAAAGACGCTTTGCTTTACTTGCTGAAAGACGAGCAACTATAATCTAAAAACAAAGGAGTGATCCTTCCAAGATCCAATTAGTGCTAAGTGTTCCATTCATTATCATGGGAGATGGATTCATGTTGAATCACTACTCATGAAATATGGGTCAATGAGTTAGCCTCAAAAACTACAAAATTAAATCTTGATAGCAATATCACAATTTGACTTGCTGTGGAAATTATCTCCTATCAATTGATGAGCTTAAGGGGCTTTCCAATGAATGGTTCATAAGGCACAACACTTGGTGAAGGTTTTGCAAATGGGGTTGCAAGCAGAGTGGGTTTAACCATGGAGGAAACTCCGTAGTTAAGCACACTCAATCTGGAGTAGTACTAGGATGGGTGACCTCCCGAGAAGTTCCGGTGCTTCACCTCTGTGAGCATCAGCTAGATCCAATGAGTGCCAAGTGTTCCATTTATTATCATGAGAGATGGATTCATCTTGAATCACTTACTCATGAAATATGGATCAACGAGTTTGACTCAAAAACTACACGGTTAAATCCTGATAGCAATATCACAAGAAATATCGAATGTTCATGCTTCAGACACGGCAATACTGATCCAATTAGAGGAAGCCAATTTTGAGATCTTAATGACTAAGTTGAACCTATTTTGTTCAGCATCTGGTAGCAAGATTCCTTGTCCAAATTTTTTTTACTAGGTTGAGATTATAGACCTAAATGATTCAGCAGATACTCTATTGACTGGGGTGGACTTAGTCATCAGGTGATATATCTGGCATCCCTTTTGCCGTTCACCCATATCTTAAGGGTACGTGGAATTGGATCAAGGAGAAGATTGAAAGGAAACTCAAAAGATGGAATAAGAACTATCTCTCACTATGGCAGGTAGAATCAACATATGTCAAAACAAAATGTCTTCATACAATATCTATTATTCCTCTGTCTGGTTGTTTAGTCAATATCAATTCAAAATTTCAATCTCATCCAAAAACAAACCAAGTATGTCTTATGGTCTGATGGGAAGGGTAACAAGAAGAGACATGCTGTCAGATGGGTATGGTTTGCTATGAGAGAAAAATAATGGAGGTTTGGCTCTTGACTCTTAAAGACCTTAAGGTTACAGGGCATTGCAATACCTGCTAAAAGGATTTTCAAGACTCCGGAAGGAGAAGAGTCTTGGAAGGTTCTTAGCAAACACAATATATAGATCTGTCCCCAAAAATAATCAGCACTAGAAAGACATCCCTTTTGGTCATTTTCCAGTCAAAGCAGCAGGGTCTATTGTTTTCAAATCCATTTGGAAGGCTTGGGAGGCTGTTAGGGGTCATATAATGCAAAATGAGGTTGTGGATAAGGATGGCAGTATCAATGTATTCAAAGATACAATCAGAGATGGACAGCTGATAACCTAAGATGAGATTAGCACCAGTTTTGACATTCCCCTTACCAATTGAAGACCCTATACTATTCTGAGAACAGCCTGTGCATCCTTGTCCCTTCGTAGCCTTGTTTTGATGATCTCCAGCCCCTCTACCTTTAAGTGGACTAATGACACTCCTCTTCCCCATATGAAAGCAAAGTTCATATATACTGTGCTTGCTGATTTTGATGACATTGCCTAGAATATCTACTCTACTTGGAACACCAAGATTGACAATATTGTATGGCATATTTTCTTTGAGAACTTTGAGTCCACACCTATTAACCCAAGATTAAGTATTCTACTTGGAGTTTGCTTCTGCAGAAACTCCCCATTACTGCTGCTAATGGAGAACTCGATATTTTCCTCTTTATAGGCTGCCTGAAAACACCATGCATATCATTTTTCATGCTTGTTTGGTAAGGAAATCTGGAGCATTTTAGGCCTTAAAATTAGTGTCCATATTAGTCCCTAGGAGGAAGGAAGCTACTGTTTTTTGGTCTATTCTTTCAAGTGAGATTTCTTTGGTTTATATGGAAAGCTACAAATGATGATATTGTTAAAGATTGTGTTAGATTGCTTACTGAGTCTCTCAAGAGACTCATTTTTGGATAATATTTCTTGGCAGGTAACAGTGACTATGAGACTATCTAAGGAGATATTTGAAAAACTTCCCAAAGACGAACAGGTGAGGGTGTACAAAAACGAGATTTGCTGAGGCCATACTTGGTCTCGAAGAACTGCAGACAGGACCCCCTTTAGATAGGACTACAAAACTTTGTGGCAGAGATAGAAAAGCAAAGGCACAGGTAACAGAAGAGGTTGTCCCACTTGTTGTTGCTGTCCCGGAAGGTGTTGTACTTCAACAGAATGCTAATGCACAGATCCTAATCTACAAAAGCTCAGATGGCCCTCTTCCTTAGGCTGCATGGTTCAAGGAGAGGTGGGATGTTTAACTGTTCAGTAATTTTGAATATGTTCACACGATAGTTTGAAAACTTGCCATAACCAAAAACTTGCTACGGCCTGAAAAAATATTTGTGAAAAGCTTGGCCAGTTTCCAGAAAAAACACTTGGGAACTTTAAAAATTGCTTAAATTTAATTATAAGTACATTGTTTTATTGCAAAACACAATAAGAAGATGCACCAAATGAGTCAATAACTGAGAACACAAAAGAAACAAGCTTAGTCTAGATATATTTAAACATGAAGTGGGTACAAAATTGCATTCTCATGAGGATTGCTGATGGCTGGAAGCAAAATAATAAATCATTTATGAAAAACCTAAAAACTAAGTTACCGGATTGGGTTTGGGTAAGAGAACCCGGATCATGGGTTTGTGAAAAAAATCATTATGGTTTGTAGAGGTCGGTGTGTGCGTGTGTATACAAAAAAAAGAGAAATAAACATAATTGTAAAACTAAATCATTTCATTTATGAATCTATGATGCTTGACCATTGATGAATTCCAAATGGGAAAGATAAACATTAAAAATTTGAATAATTGATCCACAAGTCCGAAAACAGACTGTGTGAATCCAGGACTGACCGATCTGTGAATCCGAATCCAATTTGTACCCGGCCTGGTTCGAGGGTCCAGGGTGTTAACCTGGTGAAGTATACTAAAAGTAAATACATCATTACAATTAGATCTTCCTCTTCACCTCTGGTAAAATTTAAGGAGAGGTAGAACTAGAGGGACTAGTCCTAGAAGTCTACATGGGCATGATTGTGCCTCCTTGCTCGATATGTCTGACTTCAGCCTGTGGTTCATCCTCCATCAAGGAAGTAGCTCTGCCTCTAGTTTCTCCTAGCACTAGCAATGACTACTCATTCAACTCAATGCCATCCAATGTGAAAACAAATCCACCCCCCTCCTCCATAGCCTGCCTCTTCAAATCATTGATGTCATTCTCTTCAAAAAAATCTGCCTCAAGTCCACTTCAAATCGATAGAAATCAATTTGCAAGTGTTTGGAATACAAGTGTTTGAAAGACTATTTTTCCCTTTTCAGCAAAATACAAATTAATTTGGGTCATTTTCTGCCTTTAAGTTATGTTATAAAACTATGATCAAGATTTTGGCAAAATTTTGACTAGGAGTTGGCAAGTTTTTGCCAAAAATTCATGAGATTTTGGTGCCAATAAAAGTCCTTAAAACTCGCCAGGCTACAAAATTCAACCAATTTTTGCAACTCGGCAAGTACTCTGCCAGTAGTACATCTATGGTGCATATTGCTGACAGGTGCATTATGATGTACAAAACACTTGATATATGATGTAAAAATACATATGTCTGGATATAAGTGGGACTGTAGTACTGCACTTCAGTCATATCTGGGCATGATCAGTCAGCCAGAATTGTAATGGGATCGCTTTATATTTAATAAAAAAAAAACTTAAGTGTCAACTATCTTTTCTAAATGCTCCCTTTTTCCCTGTGGCAATTGATAGTTCAAATCTCCCAGCATGTCCTCATCTTGAACATCTCCATTATCTGAATGATGAGGGTAAAGATTGCGAACTGCTATCAAATTCTTCCAATAAGTCTTATCAGATAGGTATTCTTGTATCTTGTAAGGAACATCTCGACTTCAATTTGTTCTTCTTCTTGGCTTACCATTGTCCTCTGGAGGTTGTTAGGGTATTCTATGGTCTGATAGACTTGATCAAAAATGAAAAATCTAAAGGTCTTCCAATCTCCCTGTCGTCGTCCTCCAAATCCAACTCCACATTTTCTTCCAGCTCTTCTTCTTCAAATCTAGATGAACTTCTCTTTCCTTTGTTCTAGTTGCCATCACCCCTTTTACTCACCATTTTTCTTTATCACTTCAATATCTCCTTTGCCTTTAAGGCATATTCACATACTTCATCTATGGTCCATACCTTCACCATGGAGATCCCATCTTGAAGTTGAATCTTAAAGCCATTGACATGCCTAGCTAATGTTTTTCCTTTTCTGACCTTTTATATCAATTTAGATTTGAAGCCTTGTAACTTGCTCAGTACATGCTTGCACCTACTGATTTCTTTATTTTAACTTTCTTTTAATACTTTTTGTTTGTAATCAAAAGTAAAAATTGAGTCAATAGATGTTTTAGTATCTTAGACCATACCCTAGTTTATCCTTTCCATTCCTTCTTCAAGAAATCTGCAAGTTCTCTCACTATATAGCGGCATGAGACTTCAATTTGGATGCTGCAATTTTTAATATTTTAGGTTCATACTAGTAATGTCTTCCATCTCAAATACTTCTCCAACTCTTGGACCTGGTCTAGAAATAAATCTGGGCTGAGTTCAGCTTTAATGTCTAACATATCAACCTATATCAAAGCCTGCCCACAGCTTCAATTAGTCCCTCTATAGCATATACTGCTCTACTGGACTACTCGCATTTCTCATATTCTCATGTTCCTCGTTGGACCCACTAGCTCGATGGTTTCTATCCTCTGATGCAATTCATTACCATTCTTTGAGGTCCTTTTTTCCTGCCTACCCTTCTCAGTTCATGCAGAGTTCCCTCTAGGCTATCTCACAAATTACCTGATACGGAAACTAATTAAGATAAATCTCTGTTCGTATAGATTTTAACATATCCAATTATTTAAATCTGCGACTCCTAATTTCAGACTGGAAACCACAACAAACAAAATAGAACAAAAGATTCTTATTCATTATCTTATTTAGGTGACAAAATATTAAAATTCAAACTCAGAACTAGAAATCAACTTCTTAAAAAAGGCTACAATTTTCTTAATGCAAATATCGAGTACACAGGCAAATCTAAAAACAGCTTACTCTCTATTTAAAGGACTATAGAAATCTCTTTGCATTGAATTAAATATTTACCAGTCTAAAAAAACCTTCAACCCAGCGCACACCCACTAAAAATGAAACGGAAAATCTTTAAAAAATTGCCCTAAATGACGACTAAAGAAGCCACGAAATGTAGATACAACCAGAATTAAAAAACAGCTAAGCGTGAAGAAAACTGAAACTAGCATAGAAATGTTGCTAAAAAAATGTCTGCGATCACATTTTACAAAATATAAGCTCTTTCAACATGAATTGAACCCGGGACTTGCACTTAAATTTTTCATTTTAGCACTTTGCAGTGTTAAAATTCAAATATACCAAATGTATCATGTACCATTTATCAAGTTGAAGAGGGGATTAATTGTGTAGAAGAGAATATAATATACAGGCATTTTTTTAACATAATCTTCTCAAACATGCATGTACAATTCTTTAAAACACCATGTTTTGGATTTGACCCTATGAATGGGTGTTTAATATTTATCTAGTTGATGCCCATGAATACAGATGACACTCTTTAAACATCCTTGAACTACACCAAGACACTTGATGTCACGGCAAAATTGTTTGATTTACATTTTATCTTTTTTTAAGTAATTTAGTCACTGATGAAGGGATAAAAAATTGAATTGAATTGTCGAGTTCTAAAGATCATTATATTAGTGCATATCATATACATGCTGCTAATGGAAAAGAATAAAAACTGATCAGGCTACAGAATGTGTCCAACAAATTATAATATTTTGAATGTCATGTCAGAATTGTCATATGGAGCAAGAGGCACACTGTGACATGGCTGACAGAATGGGATAAGTTTAGTTTATAATTTATTTTCCCATATTCGAAGATGGTCATTCATTCTAAAAGCAAAATCAAGACTCCAGTGAATCTTGAAATCCTCCATAAGAGCATGCTCAACACACTTAATAGATCTCTCCCGTGCCCGGGGCTAAGAGGAGCGGACAATTCTGCATTTTGTTTTAGAAAACTATTAAGATCATCAGAATGCATGCCAATGGAAAAAAAATGAAACATCGACACATTTGATATCGTCAACAAATATTTGTTATGTTTTAGCACAACAAACTACTAAGACTCAACAAATGGTCATAATGGGTTCTGACTATTACCAAACTATTAAGATGCTCATACTGCATTGTGACTGTCACCAAAATATTAAGATTCGGCAATTTCATTTTGGGTTGTGACAATTACCAATTATCAAACTACCAGATTTTCAGCAAGCTCATCTAAGCTTATGGCAATTACCAGAGCTCAACAAGCTCATTACCAAACTACCAAGATGCTCATATTGCATTGTGATGCAGGAGCATCCAGAGGTATAAGGGCAATCCTGTGTCACCCAAAAAAAAATGTACTTAGACTTAGTTTCTGTTTCAGGTGTTTTCATTTTTGGATACCCATTTGGGTCAAATAAAGGTTCCAACTCTCACAATTTCACTATCAGTGTGTTAGAAAATCCCGAAAAAATAGGAGCATGTAATTGAGCCATCATTTTGGTAAACTAGAAGGTGTGAATTGGCCAGATGAATGTAATTGTGATTTAGAGCATTCCAGAAAAAGAATCAAGTCAAAAGGCCCCATGGTTTGAAAGTTATTGCAGTTTTTCGAGTTTTGGAGACCTCCTAAGAATGCTTCAAAGTCAAGTTAGGGGCATTAAATGACCTCGAAAAGGGCCGAAAACTGGGGGACGAGCGAAGCTTGTCCATAGGGCTATAGAGCGCTTCAAGAGCTTTCCGAAAATGTAAACAGTTCGTCAATCGGAGCTACGGTTCAAAAGTTATGCCTCCCAGAAGTTCGGTTACCGTTTCTGGATTCTTCTAGATTTGCGCCGACTTCTAATGCAGCTTCTGAAACCTTCTATTTGGTCGGTGGATGCCTACTAGCACTTTCTAGAATGTACTCCTAGTCCTTAACCCTCCGGGGTCTATTTAAGGAGATTTTTGGCATTGTAAAAGGCAGTTCGGAATGGAGTTTGAGAGGAGGTATTGAAAGGAGAAATTATCTCCAGATTTATGCTATTGTAAGCCCTTAGGGCATGTTTTGAAGTTTATTTTCTCTATACTGAATGTATTAGCTTATTTTTCAGTCAATACAATTTCCCTTTTTCTGTTGTGTCCATTCTGTTCTTGGGTTGTGTCCCCATCAAGTGGTATCAGAGCTGGTTTTCCTGAGTGTGTAGACAGAGCGCCGACTGTGAGGCAGTTTGCACCAGGACTATGTGGTTGTGGGTTTGGGTTAAGAAGATGCCTCCACAAAGAGAGCGTGGCGGAAGGGCCAGAGTTATTAATCCTGAGGAGGTTAGAGCCCTCCAAAGGCAGGTACAAGCATTGCAGGAGGAGCTCCGTAAGGGGCAACTGTGGCCGCAGGTGATGAAAGTGAAGATGACAACGAAGAAAATGAAATTGGACCAGAAGGGGAATTTGAAGGGGAAGTTCTGAATCATGCAGAAGAAAGGCTTTTTAGGGCCATTACTAAGTTTGGGAAAAGACCTACAATTGAAGTGGGTGTATTTTCAGGAAATCTGAAACTAGATGAATTGATCGATTGGATCAATGAACTGGAAGAATACTTTGAGTATGAGGATATCAGATACCCAGATAGGGTTAAGTTTGCAAAGGCCATGCCAAAATCTGGTGGCAAGAGGTCCAATTGGAAAGAAACAAAAGAGGAAAGGAGAAGATCACAAGATGGGATCGCATGGTGGACAAATTGAAGAAGCAGTTCATTCCTGTGGACTATGAGCTTGATTTGTTTAAGAAGATGCATGGGTTAAAGCAAGCAGGAAGATCAATCCAAGAATATACAGAGGAATTTTACCGACTCTTGAGTAGAGCGGGGCATGCAGAAGCAAATAAGGAGAAGGTTGCTCGTTATATCAGTGGGTTGCGACCTAGCATCCAGGAGGAATTAAGTCTGGTAAGAATGACCAGCGTTGAAGAGGCATACCAGTTTGCCCTACGAGTTGAAGAGAAGCTGAATAAAAGGTTTGAAGGAAGACAAAGAGGACGCGGTCAAGGAGGAAGGGGAAGCGGTAGATCATCTGGAGGCCGCAATGAAACCCAAAAGAAAAATGAAGATGTGGGTACTAGCAGGAACCAGAGGAATGAGGGTTTCAACCGCTCCCATGATCAAGACTTTGGAAATCAGAGAGGAAGAGGTAGAGGACGTGGACAAGGAAGAGGAGGCTTCCGTGGTACCTGTTTCCATTGCAATGAAGAAGGTCATCGTGCCTTTGAATGCCCTCAACGACAAGGAAGGACAGATAAGAGAGTTGAGGGCCAAGCTAGGGTTGCTCATGTGGATGAGGATGCACAATCATCACATTCAGAGGATGCAGAAAGAGGAGAGACCTTGGTAAATGAAAGAGTCCTACTAAGTGGTGAGATTGAACCAGGACAACGGAGGAGTTTGTTTCGTACCAGATGCAAGTGTGAGGATAAATGTTGTGACGTGATCATTGATGGTGGTAGCACTGATAACTTGGTATCAGAAGAGATGGTCTCTAAGCTGAAGCTCAAGAGGGAGAAACATCCCCAGCCCTATCGGATTGCTTGGGTAAAAGATGATCATAAGGTCCTGGTAAGTGAACAATGTTTAGTGAAATTCAAAATTGGGAGTTACCATGATGAAGTTCTCTGTGATGTTATTTCGATGGATGTTTGCCATCTATTGTTGGGTAGACCATGGCAGTTTGATAGACATGCAGTACATGATGGACATGCAAACACATACTCTCTGACAAAGGATGGAGTTCGCCACAAATTGAAGCCCATGAAAAAAGAAGGTGAAAAGGTATGTAGCAGTGCTAGGATTTGTCTTGTTGATGAAAGGAAGTTTTTAGATGGCATGAAACATCAGCATATGTGCTATGCTTTGATTCTTAGGAAAGATAAAGAAGGTAGTAGTGAAATACCACTTGAAGTTTTAGATTTACTAGGGGAGTTTGGAGTTATTATCTCTGATAATGTTCCAGATGGATTGCCACCAGTAAGGCAAATCAGTCATCAAATAGATCTGATTCCAGGAGCTAGTTTGCCTAACAAGGTTGCTCACAGGATGACTCCTACTGAAACAGAGGAGCTAAATAGACAGGTTCAAGAGCTGTTGAGGAAGGGCTTGATTCGAGAGAGCCTGAGTCCATGTGCAGTACCTGCAGTACTCGCACCAAAGAAGGATGGAGAGTGGAGGATGTGTACAGATTCTCGAGCTATAAATAGGATAACCTTCAAGTACCGATTTCCTTTGCCAAGGATGGATGATCTTATGGACTACTTGAGTGGAGCTCAGTACTTCACAAAGATAGATTTGAAGAGTGGTTATCACCAGATACGGATTCGAGAAGGAGATGAGTGGAAAACAGCTTTCAAGACCAAGGAGGGTCTTTATGAGTGGTTGGTCATGCCCTTTGGATTGACGAACGCCCCAAGCACCTTCATGCGGCTCATGAATGAGGTACTTAAGAAGTTCTTGGAAAAATTTGTTATTGTTTATTTGGATGATATTTTAATTTTCAGCAAGACTTTGGAAGAACATTTATTGCATATTCGTAGTGTCCTTGAAAGGCTAAGGGAAGAGAAACTGTTAATTAATCTGAAGAAGTGTATCTTTGCAAAAAGGGAGTTAGTCTATTTGGGGTTTGTTATATCACCTGAAGGTCTCAAAATGGATCCAGAGAAAGTAAAAGCCATCTTGGAATGGCCTACTCCAAGGTCTGCTACTGAGGTAAGATCATTTCATGGTCTAGTTAGTTTTTACAGAAAGTTTATTAAGAATTTCAGTGGCATATGTGCACCCCTAACTGATACAATAAGAGGGGATAGAAAAGAGTTCAAATGGACTGCAGCAACTGCGAGAAGTTTTGAATTGCTGAAGAAGAAGGTGACAGAACAACCTGTGTTGGCACTTCCAGATTTTAGAAAAGTGTTCTAGGTGGATTGTGATGCTAGTGGCAGTGCTATTGGAGCTGTATTAAGCCAAGAAGGTAAGCCTATTGCATATTTTAGTGAAAAATTGAATGATGCAAAGAAGAAGTATTCTGTTTATGATCAAGAGTTCTATGCAATAGTTCAGGCCTTAAAGAAATAGAGGCATTATTTATTGCCAAAGGAATTTGTTTTGTATACTAATCATCAGGCATTACAGTACTTAAATAGCCAAGGTAAATTGAATCAGAGGCATATGAAGTGGGTAGAGTTCTTACAGAGCTATACATTTGTGTCGAAGCATAGAAGTGAAAAATCTAACAGGGTTGCAGATGCACTAAGTAGGAGACAGTTGTTGCTTACAATAATGCAAGTTGAAGTAGTTGGGTTTGATGAACTCAAGAATTTGTACCCTGAGGATCTTGATTTTGCTGAAGCATGGAAAGCTTGTAAAGAACCTGTTGTTGTAGATAGAACCAAATGGTTAGACTATTTGATTCAGGATGGCATATTGTTCAAGGGTAGTCAATTGTGCATTCCAAGGAGTTCCATGAGGGAAAATCTGATTAAGGAGAAACACAGTGGAGGGATGGCAGGACATTTTGGTCAAGATAAGACCATTGCCATTCTTAGAGAACATTATTTTTGGCCTCAAATTTCACAGGATGTGAAGAAGTTTGTACAGAGTTGCCAAGTTTGTCAAGTTGACAAGGGGTTTAGTCACAATACTGGCCTATATCAGCCATTGCCTGTTCCATCAAGGCCATGGGAGGACATAAGTATGGATTTTGTTCTTGGATTGCCAAGGACACAAAGGGGTAATGACTCAGTATTTGTGGTGGTTGATTGGTTCTCCAAAATGGCACATTTCATTCCATGCCACAAAACTCATGATGTTGTCCATATTGCAGACTTGTTTTTCAAAGAGGTGGTAAGACTACATGGTCTTCCAAGGAGTATAGTTTTTGACAGAGATACTAAATTTGTGGGGTATTTTTGGAGGACATTGTGGAAGAAGTTGAGAACAAACCTAAAATTCAGTTCCACGCATCACCCATAGACTGACAGCCAAACAGAAGTGGTAAATAGAAGTCTGGGCAATTTGCTGAGATGTTTAGTTGGGGATAAGCCCAAGGGATGGGATTTGATCCTACCACAAACAGAGTTTACTTACAATAACTCTATAAATAGGAGTATTGGAAAATCACCATTCCAAATTGTATATGGGAATAGCCCAAGGACTGCACCAGAATTGAGGAAGATAGAACAAGGGGAGAGGACAAGTGCTGAAGCTGAGGAATTTGCTGAACATATCAAGCGTCTACATGAGGAGGTTCAAGCACACATTACCAAGATGAATAAAGAGTATAAAGCTAGGGCTGATCAAAGGAGAAGACATAAGGAATTCCAAGTAGGGGATCTAGTCATGGTGCACTTATGAAAAGAAAGATTTACAGCTGGTACTTACAACAAGTTGAAAATGAAGAAATTTGGCCCCTACAAAATTTTGAAGAAACATGACTCAGGAAATGCATATGAAGTGGAGCTGCCAGATGGTATTAACATTTCTCCCATTTTCAACGTTGCAGATTTAACAGAGTATCATGATGATGGTGCAGATGAACAGCTGGTGTTAGAGCCATGTCCAATTCCTACTTCTAAGAAGGAGATAGAAGACATTCTAGATCATCGTGTGGGTAGGAGTACCAGAAACAGGCAGTATGAAGAGTATTTGGTCAAATGGAAAGGACGACCGATCGAGGACTCAACTTGGATTTCAGCAGCTGAGGTTTCCCATTTGGGATTCCCCCTACCATTTATAAAGTGACAGGGTCACTTTTCAATCTACCCTGGGTGTCTGATGCAGGAGCATCCAGAGGTATAAGGGCAATCCTGTGTCACCCAAAAAAAAATGTACTTAGACTTAGTTTCTGTTTCAGGTGTTTTCATTTTTGGATACCCATTTGGGTCAAATAAAGGTTCCAACTCTCACAGTTCCACTATTAGTGTGTTAGAAAATCCCGAAAAAATAGGAGCATGTAATTGGGCCATCATTTTGGTAAACTAGAAGGTGTGAATTGGCCAGATGAATGTAATTGTGATTTAGAGCATTCCAGAAAAAGAATCAGGTCAAAATGCCCCACGGTTTGAAAGTTATTGCAGTTTTTCGAGTTTTGGAGACCTCCTAAGAATGCTTCAAAGTTAGGTTAGGGGCATTAAATGACTTCGAAAAGGGCCAAAAAATGGGGGACGAGCAAAGCTGATCCATAGGGCTATAGAGCGCTTCAAGAGCTTTCTGAAAATATAAACAATTCGTCAATCGGAGCTACGGTTCAAAAGTTATGCCTCCTGGAAGTTCAGTTACCGTTTCTAGATTCTTCTAGATTTGCTCCGACGTCTAACACAGCTTCTGGAACCTTCTATTTGGTCGGTGGATGCCTACTAGCACTTTCTAGAATGTACTCCTAGTCCTTAACCTTCCGAGGTCTATTTAAAGAGATTTTTGGCATTATAAAAGGCAGTTCGGAGTGGAGTTTGAGAGGAGGTATTGAAAGGAGAAATTATCTCCAGATTTATGCTATTGTAAGCCCTTAGGGCATGTTTTGAAGTTTATTTTCTATATACTGAATGTACCAGCTTATTTTTCAGTCAATACAATTTCCCTTTTTCTGTTGTGTCCATTCTGTTCTTGGGTTGTGTCCCCATCACATTGTGGCTATAACCAAATTATTAAGATTTGGTAACTTCATTTTGGGTAGTGACAATTACAAATTATCAAACTACCAGATTTTCAGCAAGCTCATCTAAGCTTATGGCAATTATCAGAGCTCAACAAGCTCAACTTGAGTTGCAAAAATTGTCAGACTGCTAAAATGTAGGTCAAGTTGTGTAGAATAGAGCATCTAACAAGATCACCCAATAAACTTCATCTATAAGAAAATGTAAGAACAGAGATCTGCCTCTTCCGACACCATCCTGGATATAGCTAGCTTGATCGCATGGAGAAAACTCTTTTGTAACCACATCTTTGAAGAGTTTAGTTTGTCCAGAAGATAAACTGGTTTAAGCATATTATTCTCTCACTGTAATCACAGAGCTTATCACGCTCAACTGGAGTTGCAACAACTCTCAGTCCGCTAAGATGTCAGGTAAGTCATCTAACTGGTCAACCCAATCAAATTCATCTATAATTAAGTGTAAGGGCATAGAGCTGCCTCTTCCAACACCATCCTAGTATATCTAGTTTCATTGTATATAAAAAACTCTTTTGTAACTACATCTTTGAAGAGGTTAGTTGGAGAAGATAAACAACCTTTGGTGCATGTTAGTGCACGCTTGTCTAATTGTAATCACAACACGTAATTCACGATTGTATTTAAACTTCACAAATCTTTATGTCAGTGCTTACTCTTATTTTTCTTTTGACATCCCTTCATTTTGGAATCTCTCCATCTCAGTAGCTTGGGCTGAAGATTTTGCTTTTCTTTTTTCAATCTCTAATGCTTCACAGACTCATGTAACTTGGGCTGAAAATTTTGCTTTCTTTTTTTCAATCTCTAATGTTTCAAATCAGTAACTTGGGTTGAAATCCATTTTTTCAATCTCTAATGCTTCACATCAGTAACTTGCGCGGAAATTCATTTTTTCAATTTCTAATGCTTTACATAAGTAACTTGGATCGAAAAGTTTGGTTGAAAATTTTGCTTTCCTTTTTTCAATCTCTGATGCTTGACAGACTCATCAGCTTATCATGACAGCTAAAAAAATTGTTTTTTTCTTTCAATCTCTAATGCGTCACAGACTCATCCGCTTATCACGACAGCTGAAAATTGGAAAAAAAAAAAAACGGTACTTCAATCGCATAGAATTTCTGCAAACACTTTTAACAGAGGAAAAAAGGTCTTGACAAATGTTGCACTGTAATCTAAGATGATCTATCCAAATGCCTAGATTAATAATTCCCGCTGCTAGGGCGTTTACAAACTCTTAAAAACGTATCTAATATGATAAATCCAGAGCACAAAGTATCGACTTACTGATGGTATGTCCGTTGAGCTTGTAGCCAAGAGCACACTGAGGGCTTCTTTCCACTCTACAAGTTTGTTGGTCGGAATGCCCTTCTTCAAATATTGCCTCAAGGCATCTACATAAATTCCACAGTTCAGATCGGATGGCGTCACATCATAAAACATAACAATACTCCTGAACTTTGTTTTCAACATAGAATCTAGCTCAGATGAACGCCAAGGGGACTCTGCGTCTCTTCTTGAGAAGATGACAAGCTGAACTGGAAAGACACCAGAAAATGAAAACAAATACGAATCAAAAAAGGCCTTCAAACCCATACCAAAAAAATTGTGAAGCAGGGTATTGTGCAGGAACAAGGATGACAAAGTGAACTGGAAAGACACCAGAAAATGAAAACAAATACGAGTCACAAAAGGCATTCAATCCCATATGAAAAAAATTGTTAAGCAGTGTATTGTGCAGGGACAAGATGAAATTGAAGATTGTTGCCGTCTAGGGTTTCAATTTCTAAGTTTTATGCTTTCACGTGCGTGTAGAAAAGGAAGAAATTAGCGTGGTTAATTGAGTTTGATTTATTTGCGACTTTCATTTCATCTCCGGTTGCTTGTAACATTGCCTAGGTATAGAGCTCACTTCATTTTTTTTTTTTTCTCAAAGTGTATTTTTATTTATTTTTATTATTAATATTATGTGTTCGTAAGTGCTTAGTAATATTATAAATAATTTTTAGTTTACTGTTAGAAAAAAATGGAGGAGCGATGAAGGCGAGGAACTTAGAGAGGGTTTCTAGCAAACAACAAGAATTCTGGATGGTTTGGAAGGTCAAGAATGTTGGAAATATTCAGGATAAGATATATTACTTAGAGGGGAGGGGTGAATTAGTAACATATAAAAATTTTAAGCAATTCAGCATTTCTAACCATTCATCATTCATTCATCTAATCTACTGCATAAATGAAAGATCAATCATTCATAACACATGAACACAATGATTTGGTGACCTAGAAACCTTCCAATTAGAAAGTAAAACTGGGGTGGGGATGATGCCCACAAAATTTCGTTACTGCAGTATGAAGTTGGCCGGTTAAGGCTTACAATGATCACTTCTGGTGATCTGCCCTGTTAGGAGCAAGTAGGACTGCTAGATCCACCTTGTTAGAGGATTTACAAACATACAATGAAGTATGCACTCTGTTAGGAGATTTACAAAAAAATTGTTAAGTCTACCCTGTTAAAGGATTTATAAATTGATTCACCTATTAGGATGAAGCAGTGGATCTACTTACAACTATTGTTGATAAGATCCTTTTTGCATTGATCACCTAATGTGATAGATATAACTTTTCTGCTCCTATGTTGACCTTGTTGTATTTCTTTTACTCTACTGCTGATAGCAATACCTTCTTCACATGCGAACATCACTATCTTTTTTTTCTTTTTTCTTTTTTTTCCATACATCCATACTATAGTGCAAATGATATCATAAATTACATATATACCATTCCAATATTTACAACTGCAAGGTTGGCCAAAACACAAGTGAGCAAAACATTATTGAGTCGGCCCAATAGTAAATAACTTGAGTTCACTGAACTAACTTGGTGACCTTCTAATGCTCGGCATCCACTATATTACTCAACATCGTCATGCACTCGGTAGGAGTAGAGGCTCGGTTCATACTAGCCACACAACATTGCTTGGAACTCGGTAACCATTGGTGACTCGGTAGACATAGTGTCACTTGGTAGAAACTAACTTCTTCATTTACCTTGCTTTACTCGATAAACACTAAGTCCTTTTTTTACCTTTTTCACTCGGTAAACACTGTTGAACTTCTCATTCACTTGGTGTCTTCTGGAATGCTCGGCAAGAACTATTTACCTGCTAAACTTATAAGGTAACCACTGAATGCTCGGTATATACTTGAGACTAAGTGATGAGCTAGATAAGCATTTAGAATTGAATAAGTGTTTGCACTAATGACAAATATATCATAATTCCAACAATCTCCCCCTTTGGCATTAGTGACAAAAACACTTACGAGTCAAAACTTATGTGCAAAATTTGATGTACTGATTTACATATGTCTCCCCCATACAATATGCACAAAGTATTTACAAATATCTCTATCTCTTCTCTATTCTACTCTATCTCCCCCTTTTTTACAATAATGCCAAATTAAGCAATATGTATTTACATAGAGACACCAAAATGGGAGATAAACTCAGAGTGTACCTTGAGAATAAGAGCCAAAGTCTTATCCCAATTTTCTTGTAAAATTTTGCAGGTGGAGAGTGCTATTTGAACTTCAACTGAAAGTTCAACCATATGATCTGCAACTGAGAAATTGTTGTCATGGATCAATGCTTTGGAGTAGACAATGTGTTTTTGCATTATATCCATGATAAGAAGGATCATGTTCTGAATGTCAATTAAGGTAGACCTGATCCTTGCTTCCTCTCTCAACAATTCTGCTTACTTTTCTGACAAAAATCTGATTCTGAAATGATGGGATGAACTTGAATTTGGGTCAAGTTGCAGCATTTGGGCACTGACCTTCATATCCTCATCAATTTTATTCAAAAAAAATTTGATCTCCTTGGTGTACTCGGTAACATCAAAAAGTTTGGCAAAAAGTGAAGTTACATTGTTAAAAGAGTTTTCAAGATTAGCCAAAATTGTGGACAATTCTACTTGTTTTATTGCAATGTGTTGAGCAATGTGCTCAAGCACCTTATTATCAAATTTTCTTTCAGCCTTTTCAATCAATTTTTCTTGACTAGAGGTGTCCTCATTGAATTTATTTACAACTTCTTCTAATTGAATCAAAATGTGTTGAGTAGAATCTACTTCAACACCTATAGCATCTGTAATAATATTCTTGGCGTTCTCAATTATTCTGTATTCCTTATCCCTTTCAGACCTTAACTGCTTCTGCGTAGCTTTCATCTCTATTAATTGACTAGCATACCTCATCTCTTCAATGGTAGCATTTTCATAGTCAATTTTTGGAATTACTATCTCTGTTTCTAAGTCAATATCTTTTGGAATTTCCTTTCCAATGATCAGAAGTCTTAATGGATGCTTTTGTTTGACTTCTGTGATGATTGGTTTGATCTTAGGAATAGACACAATAGTAGAGATGGAAGGACTAGCAGTAAAAACTAGGATAGGACTTGAGGATTGAGTGTCAATAGAGATATTTACCGGATCAAAAACTGGAATACTACCCAAAAATGATGATACACTCGTTATAGCAGTATCTGAGCTAATTGGATTTGAAGTAGATGCAGATAATGCTGACAAAATTGTAGAATAGGCTAGAACTGACAAAATTGTGGAACTTATTGTTATACTGATTGATGATGATGGAGCTGAGGAGGCTGGCTCAATAGTTGAAGAAGAGGGCTGCAGTTCGGTAGGTGAAGTGGTACACAGTTCCATTGATGATACCTGGAGCTGTGATGTGGCAAGTGCAGATGATAAATCTGATGTAGATGCTATCAAACCTGCTAAAGCTAACTCCAACCTTGATGATGTGATGGTTTTAGGTGGAGAGTGAGGAAGGGATGCAATAACTACTGCTGCAATTTTTACTGGATCATCTTCCTCCTTATTTTCCTCTTCAACTTCTTCCTCCATTTCTTTTTCTTCCTTGTCTTCTTCCATTAATGCATGCAGCTTTCCTGGTGAGACTATGATGGATGGAGTGTCATTAATATCATCATTATCACTGTTGTCATCATCCTTGATTTCTACTGGGTCTTCACTGGGCTTATGCAGATGATAGATGTTTTTTCACATGTTTTTTGCATCATTTACAACTCTCTCAATGTCTTTGATTAAAATCAAACAAGTGTGAAATATGATCATCATTTTACCTTCATGATTTTTCATTGCAGTTTTTATTTCTGCTCCAGTGAGACTCGATTGAAGATTCTTTAGAGATTGCTCATAGATATCTTTTACCATTTGGGTGGCTGTCTCCCATCTCGGTTGCAATCTTTTCAGTAGTTCCTTGGAGATTTGAGAGGCAAGCTGGTCTGGGGAGTATTTCCATTTTCCCATCTTGGAGAGTGTCAGTTCCTCAATCTGCATTTTCTCAGCATCTGTTCTTGTTTTGAATTTCAATGCCTTGAAATTTGTGATGCCTGCTCCTTCTAGTTGTTTGAGCCTTTCCTCAAATGTGGGTGGAGGCCTGACCAGTACAGGTTCCTGTTTCCCTTTTCTAGTTCTTCTTGTGAATATTGTGGTAGGCTTCTTCTTAGGTTTGGTAATGATTGCCTTACCTTTCTTCTTTGGAGGTTCTTCTTCAGACTCTTGTTCTTCTTTTTCTTCTTCTCCCCCTTCTTCTTCATCATCTTCTTCATCCTCACATTTTCCTTCTGTTAGCATGAGAGAACCGATTGTAGCTTTCATTTTGGCTATCTTCCTCTTACCTTTGCTTATGGCCTGTGGTAGCTTGATTTCAAGCTCAATTTTGGCCTTTGCTTCATCATAAGTTCCAAAGGCAGGGATGTTAGGGATAGCTGGTTCATTCACCAGTGACTCAATGATGTCTCTTGCTTCATCAATTATATTTAATTCATAAGGCAATAGTTTTACCCATGCCACTCGGGTTATGACTGCCTATATGTACACATGATCACAGTCAACCATGAAACATATATCATCTTTATAATCCTCAACAAGCTTAGGAGGAATTCTGAACCTGTTATTCATCCTTTCCTTGAAGTCTTCAAAATAGTTATCCATGACTTTGTCAAAATTTTCACCCATTTCTACTATAAACTCATTAATCTGATATAGAATTAGAGTGTCTTTTCTCCATACTACAAATCCTTTGGATAGAAAAAACTTTTGTACATAAAGAATAAGCAAATTATCAAAGAACCAAATTTACAAGGGTTATTTTTTGAAGTCCTTATGCTTTCCATATTTTTATTCAGCTGTCTTAATAATAATTCTGACAGATCAAATTCAAGATTTTTCTTTACAATTTTAAATGCTAAATCCACAGCCTCACACGGTACACTATTCAATCTATTGGAATTGTATAGTTTATATGCAATTACATAAATGCCAAATATGAGTTCCATGTAAGATATATTGTTAAGTTTTAGTCCTCTACTATCCCATTCTGCTAGGGTTTTCTTTTGCAACTCATCCCAACCTAGGGTTTTAGTGGTTTTGGCTTTATTAAGCATAGGCAAACCCGTGATCTTATGAATCATCTTTTTGGTTATCAATACGAGTTGCTCCAACCATAATTGACCATTGTGTACATGACTCAAAAGATATCTTATCCATTTAATTTGGAAATTCCTTGGTAGGTGCGGAATGTGGGTCAAACCTTTTTCTTCTACGTGCTTATGCTCAGGTTTTAGGGCTCCATCAACACATAATTGTCCTAGGGCATTTTCCATATCTAATGTACCAATTTCTTGAACAGTGCATTTAAAATGAGCACAAATATCATTAACAAGAAGTACCTTAGGTGGAATTTGTGATTGAGCTCTGTGTGGGTCAAGTGATTCAACAACTGCAGGAACTAGTTTAAATTTTGGGGCTTTCCATTCAACTCCTTTCACTAGTATTTCAGAACCCCTCTTTGCCTTGCTACTACTGGTGCTTGTGGATGCCATTGCTGCTCGGTGGATGATAAATTCTTCAAACAAATTCTTTGCAGGAATCTTGCTTCAAATCGCTTGGCATGCAACTGGAAATCTTTTGGCTCGAAGTATTCTTAAGTTGTGGTGAAAAATGAAATCAAATTCTACCCTTTTGATGAAATACTGTCATTAAAGCTTGGTACGAAGATAGATGAGATGACATAGTGCATGCTAGTCTGTCATTGATTTACTCGGTAAAACCTATCAACTCGGTGGTCTAACAAAATCTTTGATACTCCTGACCTAGCTCAGTAAGGTCTTTAGCCAACCTTGCTTGATAAATGCAACATGGTGAATGATAACTTTTCTTTGATCCTTGTATCTGAAATACTAATTTGATCATTTGCACTCTTTCATTCTGGAACTGTTTAAGATATGGCTAGAAGATGCAGTTCCTTAATCTTCTTAAATCTAATTGGAAATGGCGGAGTCACCCACTTCTTGAGTGACATGACCTTTATTTGAACTGTCTTGCTCGGTAGATTTAGGAATCCACTATTGTCTCATCTGCTTCCAAATGTTATCAGCTTTAGCTTTCTTTTCATCTTCAATTCTTCCAATATTCATGCAATTCTTAGCTATATGACCAAGTTTAGTACATGTGTAACATCTTATGGTTGTATCCTTCTTTCTTAGGTGATGTCTTGCACAGTTTATCCCAATGTGTCCATATTCTCCACAATAGTGACACCTGCACCAAGTATTGTAGTCCCAACCAAATATTTCTTTGATAATTTGTTCTACTGGATTGAATGTTTTTTATTTGCATTCAAATGCCTTGTGACCTTGTTTCTTGCATTTGTGACATTTGCCTTCAAATTTTGGTTTTTCTTTGCATTCATTAGCTTTGTGACCATGTTGATTGAAATTGTAGCATTTACCATTGAATTTACCTTTTCCATTGCTCCAACACTTGTTTGATGTATGACCGATCTTGCCACAGTGATTACAAGTAGGCCTTTGATTTCTTTGTGCATCTTGTTTGGAAGTTTCACCTTCTTCCTTGTAACCAAGTCCAGCTTTGTCTTTTTGTCTATGAAGATTTTGCTTACCTAGCTGATTTAATTGAGTCATGTTTGCTTGTGATTTCATCATTCTCTCATTGATTTGCTTTCAGTGTTTAGGTCATTTTCCAAACTTTCATTGATTTGTCTTTCAGATCTCAAGTCGCTTTTTAAGCTTTCATTGATTTGTCTTTCAATGATCAGATCATTCATCAGGTCTTCATTTTCAGATCTCAGATTCATAATTACTTCATTTGCATTGGATAGTTGATTTATAAGATCTTGATGCTGAAGGGATTGACTATTTCTTACCTCTAAGTCTTCATTTGCCTTGTTTCTTTGTTCCAAGATTTCACATAGCCTGGTTGATTGGATTTCTTGTTCTCTTTTAAGTTTTCTTACTTCTTCCTGTAGGAAACCATTCTTTGCTAAGAGTTCCTCGATTGCCTCATCAGCTTCATTTGAACTGCTTGATGGTAAAAAGATCTTCAATCTTTTCTTCAACATACTAATGATCATTCATTTGTCTTGCAAGTTCTTTCCTTCTTTTCAAGGATTGAGAAAGATGCTCCTTAGCTTCTTTGAGTTGAGCCATGACCATTTCCAGATCTAACTTTTCATTTTCAATAGCTTTGTCAAGTTTGAATATCTCCATTGTCCTTGATCTTTGCTCAAGCTGTCAAACTTTTTCCTAAGAACCAAAAAGCTCTGATACCAATTGTTGGAAATATTCAGGATAAGATATGTTACTGAGAGGGGAGGGGTGAATCAGTAACATATAATTTTTTTAAGCAATTCAACATTCTAACCATTCATCATTCATTCATCTAATCTACTGCATAAATGAAAGATCAATCATTCATAACACATGAACACAATGATTTGGTGACCCAAAAACCTTCCAATTAGAAAGTAAAACTGGAGTGGGGATGATGCCCACAAAACTTTGTTACAGCAATATGAAGTTGGCCGGTTAAGGCTTACAATGATCACTTCTGGTGATTTGCCCTATTAGGAGCAAGTAGGACTGCTAGATCCACCTTGTTAGAGGATTTACAAACATACAATGAAGTATGCACTCTGTTAGGAGATTTACAAAAAGACTGTTAAGTCTACCCTGTTAAAGGATTTATAAATTGATTCACTTGTTAGGATGAAGTAGTGGATCTACTTACAACTATTGTTGATAAGATCCTTTTTGCATTGATCACCTGATGTGATAGATATAACTTTTCTGCTCCTATGTTGACCTTGTTGTATTCCTTTTACTCTGCTGCTGATAGCAATGCCTTCTTCACATGCGAACATCACTATCTTTTATTTTTATTTTTCATACATGCATACTATATTGCAAATGATATCATACATTACATATATACCATTCCAATATTTACAACTACAAGGTCGACCAAAACACAAGTGAACAAAATATTATTGAGTTGGCCCAATAGTAAATAACTCGGGTTCACTGAACTAACTCGGTGACCTTCTGATACTCAGCATCCACTATATTACTCGGTATTGTCATGCACTCGGTAGGAGTAGAGGCTCGGTTCATACTAGCCACACAACATTGCTTGGAACTCGGTAACCATTGGTGACCCGGTAGACATAGTGTCACTCGATAGAAACTAACTTCTTCATTTACCTTGCTTTACTCAGTAAACATTGAGTCCTTTGTTTACCTTTTTCACTTGGTAAACACTACTGAACTTCTAATTCACTCGATATCTTTTGGAATGCTCGGTGAGAACTGTTTACTTGCTAAACTTATAAGGTAACCACTAAATGCTTGGTGAGAACTGTTTACCTATTGAATTTATAAGGTAACCACTGAATGCTCGGTATATACTTGAGACTAAGTGATGAGCTAGATAAGCATTCAAAATTGAATAAGTGTTTGCACTAATGACAAATATATCATAATTCCAACAAGGAAATGGCTGGGAACCATTTAGGAAACATGAAGGAAGGCTTTGTTAGGAGAATAAGAATGGGAGAGGGAAAAATGGGAATAGAACTTTTAGAGAAAGCTTTCAATGGAAGAAAGTGGGACAGAACAATGAAGACAAATGGCAAAATGGGAGAGCAAGACAGAATGAAAATGGTTGGGTAACACACTCGATGCAAAGATTTACATCAGTGAATTTGGGCAGGAAGGTGGTTTTTGAAAATATAGCAAAAAAACCTAAGAAAACCATAAGCAGTAGAAAACCTAGAGAAGCAAATAGTTGAGGATCAACAATGGACGTGTTGTGCAGTAGAGAAAGTAGTGCTAGATAGGTTTTTGATAAATGAGAGATGTGACTTTTTGGAGAAAAATGTTTTTTTTCTAAAGTGGGGAGGGCCAAAGTTTGCAATAGAGAAGGTCAAAAAGTGGTGTGATGAGAAATGGGGGGAAGTGAAAGATTTCAAAACTCTTGAAAATGGTTTCTGCATGGTGACAGTGGATATAGCACAGGATAGGGATTGGATTATAAACAATGGCCATTATTTTATGGATGGATATGGGTTCTATTTAAAGAAATGGACCATAAATTTTGATCCAACATGTAATGAAGGAACTCCCTATATGGATGGGGTTAAGAAATTCGCCCCAAGAATATTGACAGGAGCAGTGTTACAGAGTGATAGGTAACAAACTGGGAACATATATAAAGGCAGTAGAAATGGTGGACAGAGAAACTCTGCAAATGTTCTCAAGAATATGCATAATGTGGAAGGACTACCATCTAATCCAGAAAATGGTTGAGATCTTTATTGATGGGGTTGTGTGGAGACAGTCGGTGTTTATGGAGTACGGGCTAAGGTCTGTGAATTCTACCTATGTGAGGAACATGACTCTAAAGAGTGCAAACAAGATGGATGTAATAAAGAAAAGGAAAAGGAAAGGCTACTCAAAAGGGCAATAGAGATAGAAAGGATATTGGAAGTGCAAGGATGTTAGTGAAAACAAGTGGAAGAGGGATAATGCAGAAATAGAAAATGTTATGATGGCAAAAATGAGAGCAAACAACTGTTAGGAAAATGGTTGTAGGGAATGTTAGTTCTTAAAAGGAGGTCAGGTTTTAGGTGAGGATATGGGAAATGGTGTAGGAGGCAAAAACTTACAGCAAGAAAAACAAAAGGGAGATGTAGGAAAGCAAGGGAGGGAGGATTGGAGACTGGTGACATGGGGAAGGATGCAAGGTCCAGAGTAGAGGGAGAGGAAAGGTTGACAGGTAGAAATATAGAAGGAAAGGAAACAAGGGTTAACAGGGTAGGTGAAGAAACTCTAGAACCTTAGGAGTGTGATTGTCAATTAGCATTGGTGTCTGAGAAACTAGCAGAAGCACATGGAGAATGAGAGGAAAATGAAGAGCATATAACTAGGCAAGAAGGTGATATGGAAGGGGGGACTCAGGATTTTTTTAAAGGATATTGAAATTTCTCCAATCACAAACTTGAAAGGTAGATCAGGGGAATCAAGTTTGGAGGAGAATCTAAATGGAGAGGAAGGAGATGGAGATGTAGAAGAGGATGAAGATTTTTTTGGGATGGAGGAAAATTTGATCCTTAGAGAAAATAGAACCATTGAGAAATCTGAGAGCAAAAATTATAAAGTAACAGTTGGGGAGAGTTAGAAAAGGGGAAGAAGAACAATCAATACATTGATTAAGATAGTAAGAAGTACCAGAGGTTAGAGTAAACTAAAATTGGGGGGTAAGAACCCTTTTGGAAGGGATGAAGATCCTCTTGTGGAATGTCAAGGGATGCAATGCCCCTGACAAAATCCGCTTGGTCAAGAGAGGCCTTGATCAAGCAAAACTTGATATAATGTTCATGCAAGAAACTAAGGTAAAGATGAAAGATGTGGAAGGATTGAGAAGAAAGTTATGTAGATGGGAAAGTGTATGGATAGTTGCTGAGGGAGACTCTACGGGTTTATGTGTCCTTTGGAACAAGGAAATAGTAAAGGGAATTGAAATGTAGTCCAAAAGGAATTGGCAGTGGTTAAATGTTTCCTCAAAACAATTGGGATGTGACTTAAATGTCATTAATGTATATGGCCCAACTCAGAGTAGAGAGAAGAGAGAACTTTGAGAAGAACCTCCTTATAGCAATATCGTGAGAATGCTCGAAATAACAGAATACAAAGTGATAGCAGAACTCAGAATAAATCTACTGATCGCAGGCCACTTCGAGGGGGTAACCTCCTTTGAGCAAGCTCAATACAATAAATTCGTCCCTCCCATCAAGGGCCTCAACCTATTCTTATATACTGGGTACGATCTAGAAAAGTAATACTACCTATGCATGTGGGATAATAAAATAAACTCACGGGACGACTTACAAAGCATATGCGTCCAACAACTCTACTCTAACAAAATAAACAGAAGGAACACACAGGTTCCTAACATCCCCTCTCCCTTAGAAAAAAGCTTTGTCCTCAAAGCTTAAGGTGTGGAAATTGTTGTTGAATCTGAAGAAGGGGTTCCCAGGTAGCATCCTCTGGTTGCATGCCATGCCACTGAATCAAGACCTCAGAGATGGAGCGAGAGCGAAGCTGGCGAGTGCGCTGGTCAATGATTGCCACCGGCTCCAGGATAATGGATCCTTCCGTATCCATTTCAGGGAGAGTAGTTTGTGCTCTGACAGTGGTACCCAGAACTTTCTTTAGACAAGAAACATGAAAGACTGGATGAATGCGGGAAGAAGGAGGAAGTTCCAGTTTATAAGCAACTGAACCAATCTTCTGCAGAACCTGATAAGGCCCATAAAATTTTGGGGCCAGCTTATGACGCCCTTTCAGCTTTAGGGAGGATTGTTTGTATGGCTGTAGACGAAGAAAAACCATATCCCCAACTTGAAATGAGCGCTCAGAACGGTGTTGATCTGCTTGTTGTTTCATCCAATTACGGGCCATGTGAAGATTATCCTGTAAGGTACGAAGAATCTGATCCCTACTGCGGAGAACTATGTCAACTGCCTGGACTGGTGAGCTGTTGGGAGTGTAGGGAAGGAGCACTGGAGGTGCCTGACCATAGACTGCTTCATATGGAGTCATCTTAGAGGCAGTGTGGTAAGAGGTATTGTACCACCATTCAGCTAAAGGGAGCCACTTGGCCCACTGAGGTTGCTGTTCGGAAGTGAAGCAACGAAGATAAGTTTCCAAGCATTTATTGACAATTTTCGTTTGACCATCAGTTTGTGGGTGATAGCCCGAACTCATCTTCAGTTTGGTGCCAGTTTTCTGAAACAGTTCAGTCCAAAAATGACTGGTAAAAGTTGCATCACGATCAGAGACAATGGAAGAAGGGAGTCCATGAAGACGAAATATCTGGTCCATGAAGATTTGTGCAACAGAGGAGGCAGTATAGGGGTGGCTGAGGGCACAAAAATGACTATATTTCGAGAGACGATCAACCACAACCAAGATCACTGTCTTGCCACCGGAGTTAGGAAGCCCTTCAATGAAATCCATAGAAATATCAGTCCAAATCCGTGTAGGGATGGGCAATGGTTCGAGCAAGCCAGGAAGGAGGGTCGTTTCACCCTTGTGGCGTTGGCAAGTATCACATTCAGCCACCATCTGTTGAATCGTCTGTTTCATTCCTTTCCAAAAGAAGTTTCTCCTTGCTCGCTCATAAGTTTTGAGGAAGCCTGAGTGCCCTGCTGAAGGAGAAGCATGGAGTTCATAAAAAATAGCCTGATGTAGAGCTGGGTTCTGAGGAAGCACTAGCCGACCCTTGTATCGAAGAGAAGCACCATCCCAAGAGTAATGTGGTATAGCAGAAGGATTATTGGCTAGCTGGTGAATGATTTGAGATAAAGAAGAGTCACTGTCATAGCCCTGCTGAACAGACGCTAACCAATTGGGAATGGGCTTAGAAATAGCGGAAAGGGAAGCTTGATTATCAAATGTGCGAGAAAGAGCATCTGCCACAATATTCTCCTTACCCTTCTTGTAGGTGATCTCATAATCATACCCCATGAGTTTGCTGACCCATTTCTGTTGTGTAGGAGAGGATACCCGTTGTTCCAGGAAGTATTTCAGACTTTGGTGATCGGTTCTGATGCAAAAATGACTCCCTAAGAGGTATGGCCGCCACTTCTGTACAGCATGCAAAATAGCCATCATTTCTTTTTCATAAGTAGAGAGGGCTAGATTCTTACCAGAGAGGGCTTTGCTAGTGAACGCAATAGGATGGTCATCTTGCAGGAGAACAGCACCCAATCCATTGCCGCAAGCATCACTCTCAATAGTGAAGGGTTTGGAAAAATCGGGCATCGCGAGAACAGGTGTACTGCACATAGCCTGTTTCAGTTGTTCAAATGCAGTCTCAGCAACAGGGGTCCAGGAGAAGGCATCCTTTTTTAACAGAGCTGTCAATGGTGCTGCAATTTTCCCGTAATCTTTGACAAACTTGCGGTAGTAGCCAGTCAACCCCAAAAAACCCCGAAGGCTCTTGAGAGTTTTAGGATGCGGCCAAGTTTTCATGGCATCTATTTTTGTAGGATCCACCCGCACTCCATGGTGTGCAACAATATGCCCGAGATACTCCACTTCCTCCTGGCCAAACACACATTTAGATAGTTTTGCACAGAGTTGATGATCAGAGAGAAGTTGCAAGACAAGCTCCAGATGATGGAGATGCTCAGCCCAAGTTTTGCTATATATGAGGATATCATCAAAGAAGACTAGAATGAATTTCCGGAGGTATGGTCGAAATATGTTATTCATCACTGCCTGAAATGTTGAAGGAGCATTCGTGAGGCCAAAGGGCATGACTAAAAATTCATAGTGACCATCATGTGTGCGGAAGGCAGTTTTAGGTATATCCTCCTCATTAACCCGAATTTGATGATACCCAGAACGAAGATCTAACTTGGAGAAAAAATGAGCCCCATGAAGTTCATCAAGAAGTTCATCAACAACTTGCTTCAGTAAGTCACAGACAAGTATCTCGATTTCGGTCTTCTGATGAAATGGGTAGCGGTAGGGCCTGATGTTGGGCGGAACACTGCCAGGAAGGAGCTGAATACGGTGGTCCTCTGGACGAGAAGGAGGTAATCCCACAGGTTCAGCAAATATACCAGAATACTTGTCCAAAATGTGTTGGAGATCGGCAGGAGTGCTAGAGACTGCTGATGGCTGCATCTGAATGGAATGGAGCTGAGCGATGACACCATGTGAATTCTTCTTAAGAAGTTTTTCCATACGGTGTGAACTGATGATGCTGAGAGACCCTGGTTGTAAGCCTTTCAAAGTGTGTTGGTGCCCCTCGGCTGAAAACTGCATCCAAAGTTCAGCAAAATCCCAAAGAATGGGGCCAAGAGTGCGTAACCATTGGGCACCCAAAACCACATCACAGCCACCTAAGGGTAAGGCAAACATGTCAGAGCGCATGTTATAATCTCCAATAGAGAGACGCACATTGCGACATTTCCCTTTACAAGGTAAAGTGCCCCCATTGGCAATCATGACTTCAAAGCTAGAGCAGGGATGGATAAAGCAATCAGCCTGTTTGGCTATTCGTGGATCAATGAAGTTATGAGTGCTACCAGAATCAATGAGTATAGTAAGAGGGATCTTCTTGAAGAAACCCTGGACCCGCATGGTTTGTGGAGTAGTGACTCCTGCCAAAGCATGGACAGATATCTCTGGTGGAGCTTCTGGGGAAGGAGGTTCAGGCTGGTGAGGCTCAACCTCAGCATCCACTGATTCTTGAGCATCTACATATTCTTCCAGTTCCGGTGGAGAATCCACATCCAAGAGATAGAGCTTTTGCTGAACACATCTATGGCCCCGAGACCATTTCTCATCACAATTATAACAAAGCCCTTTTCTCGCCTAACTCGCATCTCTGTTTCAGACAAGTGCTTGATCGGAGTAGGTCTGGGAGCTGGTATGACTGGAGGGTTGTGAGAACCTGTATTTCTGAATGGAACAAAATTAGATCTGGAGCGTTGTAGAGCACTAATCTTGTCTTCCGCTAACTTAGCCAACCCAAGGGCTTCCATCATTGTAGTAGGTCGAAACATTTTGACTTCTGAGCGAAGTGCATCCTTCAGACCACTGACAAAACAACTACGGAAGAATTCATCAGACAAGCCCTCTGTGTGATTAGCTAATTTTTCAAACTCTGTCTGGTATTCTCTTACAGTGCCTGTTTGACGCAGTTTAGTGAGTGCTCCTGTGAAATCATCAAAGGAACTAGGGCCAAAGCGCTCCAAAATGAGGGTGCACAATTCGCTCCACGTTGGGCCTACATTAGCCTTGATGTACCAACGGAACCATTGAAGAGCTTCATGTTCCAAATGAAAAGATGCAAGGGAGACTTTGTGGTTATCCAAAGTATTATGCAAGCTGAAATACTGCTCTGCCCTATAGATCCATCCAGTCGGATCAGAACCATCGAAGCGTGGAAAATCAAGCTTTGGTCCACGGAAATTGCCAGAAGAGGACCCAGTATCTCCTGAATGGTTTCGGCTCATGGCTGACTGCTGAAAGTTAAGACCCAGAATTTTGTCATCCAGATCTTGAAGTCTGGTTTTGAGGGATGCAATTTCCTCTTCCATGATTTTTGCTCCTGTACGCGTAACAACCATAAAACAAGGTTGTTTTTTTTTTTTTTTTTTGAAATGGGTAGAAGATGAGAAACAAAAACTTTTTTAGTTACGGCAAACTTGGATTTGGGTAAAACTCATATAGGAAATGGGTGTTCGACGGGTGGTGGGAGACTATCTGGGGACAAGGGAAAAAGAAAAATGAGGGTTTCAAGGGTAGGGAGGCGAAATGAGGCGAACAGTCCAAGAGGGATAAGGGAGCAAAATGAGGAATTGAATCTTGTGGCTCAGTTTGGTGGCGATTGGATGAGAGGTGAAAAAGATAGGGCAAACCCTAAAATTAGATAAATGAGGGATTTAGGGCTTTGATATGTAAAATTTGGGGTTGGGTCGCCAAGGAAGGAAGTATGCGAAATGATATTGCAGACGTTCTGTGGAAGTATGAGCAGAAACAGAAAGCAAACAAGGAAGCTACGACTAAAAAACAGAAAAATTTTTACTCTTTTTTTTTTTTTTTTTTTTTTTTTTTTTTTCTGAACAGTCGACTTAGAAAAATTCACTCACAGACAGAACAACTGAAAAGAGTTATTGCAATAACAAGAGATATTAGAAGTGAGAGGAACCTGAAGGCCACGACAGAAAAAAATTTGATGTAATTTCCACCCAGCGAGCCCAAGAGAGTGCTCTGATACCAGATGAGAAGAACCTCCTTATAGCAATATCGTGAGAATGCTCGAAATAACAGAATACAAAGTGATAGCAGAACTCAGAATAAATCTACTGATCGCAGGCCACTTCGAGGGGGTAACCTCCTTTGAGCAAGCTCAATACAATAAATTCGTCCCTCCCATCAAGGGCCTCAACCTATTCTTATATACTGGGTACGATCTAGAAAAGTAATACTACCTATGCATGTGGGATAATAAAATAAACTCACGGGACGACTTACAAAGCATATGCGTCCAACAACTCTACTCTAACAAAATAAACAGAAGGAACACACATGTTCCTAACAAACTTTGGAAAACACTTATAGATTTGCTGGAAATCTTACAAGATGAAATCACCATAGTAGGAGGGTATTTCAATGCTATTTTATACCCAGATGAAAAAAATAGAGGTAAGGGTTGGAGATCAACCTCACAAGAGGACTTTTCATCCTTTGTTATGGATAATGGACTTATTAATATTCCCTTCAAACAAAGGGAATTTACATGGAACAATAGGAGGCAAGGGTTTCTAAATATTGTTGAAAAATTGGATAGGTTCCTTTTAGGGGGGGTGATTGGACTAAAGTTGATTGGTCTATGGAAGCTGAGATTCTGCCTATTGATGGGTCTAACCACTTTCCCATTAGTCTAAGATTACAAGAGGAACTAACCCCTAATTGGTACCTTTTCAAATTTGAAGCTATGTAGATGAGGGCAGATGGTTTCAGGGAGATGGTAGAAAGTTGGTGGGAAGAAGCTCCAAGGAGGGAAGGAAACATGGCTTTTAAGATATTAAAGAAGCTTCACTTTATAAAAGGAAAATTGAAGTTGTGGAACAGAGAATCTTTCCAAAACATCTTTAAAAGAAAAGAAGACTTGGAAGTAGAATTTAAAATCTTGAATGATAAGATAATTCAGGGAGGAATGAATGAGGAGGATTTTAAAAATAAAAAGAGGCTAAAAAAAGAGTATGATGAGACCCTGTTAAGAGAAGAAATATTTTGGAGGCAAAAGTCAACGGAAATGTGGCTGAAAGAAGGGGATAGGAACATTAATTTTTTCCATAATTTAGTAATGTTGGTGTAAATAAGTATTTACTTATTACACTTACTTAAGTTTTACTTAAGTTAATGCATTATTATTGTGCATTATTTTATTATTATTTTAGGTGAGACACTTAGGAGTTTGTGTACTCTCATTGAGTTATGCAACTCTAATTATGCACATGGTGTCTACAACACAGGAGTATGCATCATTCACTGAGTTGTCATGATGACAACATAGTTATCCGCACTCCTTATTTAGCACATGTTGTCTACACTACTGGTTTGCATGCTACACCATTGTAGGCTTATCCTCACATCATCACACTTAATCCCATGCTTAATGGAGGATAATCCATATCTGGTGGACATGTGCTTGGTTGTATGACATATCATGATGCTAACTTATATGCATTCTAGAAGCTCTCCTAAGGCTTTTATATTCAGGCACTCCGAGTGTACTCTCATCCAGTTATTGAATGAATATCATCATTCTGATCATACTCTATCTATTTTGGTCTACTGTGTGCTTGTGTTGAGTTCTTTAGTTCTTGGGTGAATTTTGGCCTAAGCCAAATTCTTACAAGTAAAAATCAAAAGAGCTCACAATCAAATCTTCTCAATTGAGAATGGAGAAGGTGAGGTAATAAATGACCCAATCTTGATTAAAAAAAAAGGTTGTAGTTAAGTTCTTCAAGGATAGAGTTGTATGCTAAAGAAAGTGACCTATTGGGAGTATGAATCAACAAACAAATATTAATTTAAATCACATATGCATCAAGTACTTATCAAAATAAAAGAACTGATCAATACTTGCTTGAGTTTTGCACCTCATAGCAACCAACAAACCAAATCCTCAAGCAACCTCAAACAACTGAACAAAGGCACCTATAAGAGGCCTTGTTGGTGTGTTAAGATTGGAGGTATGTTTGGTGTGCTCTACCAAACACAACTAAATTTTGAATCTTTTGAATGTGGAAGTGCAAATGTGAGTGATAATGAAACTATGAAACCTAAGCTATATGAAATGGAGAATACCTCAAACAATGGCTATGGAAGAAGCCATGTTTGAAGGCATTCAAGGATGAAGATGTGAAATGCAATTAAAGACACTAAATTGATGTGCAAGCTACACCAACATGCAAATGAAATGAAGATGCAAATGCATAAGCAAACTAGACTAAGAATGCAACTACAATCTAAAAACTAGCTACCAAGAGTTAGTATGCGATCTAGAAATCACTATAAAAGGCCTAGCATGAAAACTTAAAACTCAAAATGACATGATAACAATGTAATTATGGGAGATATGAAAATGCTTGAGACAAGGGCTCTATTTATAGGCTTGAGAGAGACCCTGGGTGAGGTGGCATCTATGTGCCATCTACATAGTGCCACAAGGGGACACATAAGCAAGCCATGCAAGTGGTCAACATTCAAAGTTTTCTCACACGTGTGAGAAAATTTGGAGAGAAGAGTGGGGCAAAAAGCTTCCAAGAGGGAGTGGTCTCACATGTGTGAGCACACACTTAGGCTTAAGGAGGGATTAGTAAGATGATTAAGGGTAATTAAGTGGGATTAAATGGTGGATAGGCTTAAGAGGATGAAATGATGGGTGTAGGCTAGGTTTAAGATTAAATTAAATAATATTTAATTTAATCATAGGTTTAGGGGAATTAATGAGGTGGAGGGATTTAAATAAATAGAATTTATTTAAAAGGGGATTTATGGAGGATCATGCATTAAATAAATTTAACACATTAAGGCTGGAGGTATTTAAATTAAATTTAAATACCTTAGGAAAATGAACCTATGTAATTAAATAATTAAATAGGTAAAAGAATATGACAAGTATAATTAATTAATAAATAATTAATTACAATATCAAGGGCAATATTAAATAAATTAATATAGTGTTTAAGACAATTTTAAGTGTCTACAGAGGTAGAATAGAGGATAGGGGGGAGGATTTAGATGAGGAGGTTCTGAAATGTATTAAAAATGCATTACTAATAAGCAAATCGCAAGGTTAAATGTTGTAGTCTTTGAAGAAGAAGTGAAAAAAGCACTATGGGGGTTAGGGAAAGACAAGAGTCCAAGGCCTGATGGATTTACAGGAAGTTTTTCTAGACTTATTTGGGAATGTATAAAAGATGAAATTTGAGAAATTGTGGAGGAATCAAGAAGAGGAGGGTTTGTTCTAAAAGATTTAAATAACACTTTTATTGCACTGGTTCCTAAAAAGGAGGAATGTAACTCTTTTGAGGACTTTAGACCTATCTCTTTATGTAATATTGTGTATAAAATCATATCAAAGGCTATGACTAATAGGCTAAAAGAGGTGCTAAATAATATAATCTCAGAGGAACAAAGTGGATTTGCTCCATGAAGTTCAATTTTCAAAGGGGTGATTATAGCTCATGAAATGATCCACTCAGTTAGAATAAACAAACTATGCAAAATGATGGTCAAGCTAGATATAAAAAGAGCATACGATGAGGTGAGGTAAATAGAGTTTTTTTAATTTAAAGTTTTGAAAAAATTTGGTTGCAAAGAGGATTGGATTAGTTGGGTAAAAGGTTGTCTAAATTCAGTTAGGTTCTCAGTGTTGGTTAATGGAAGTCCCCAAGGTTTTTTCAAATTAGAAAAAGGGATAAGACAGGGAGATCCTCTATCTCATTTTCTATTTATAATTTTGGCTGAAGTTTTGAGGAGGCTAATTACAGAAAGAAGGGTTAAGGGCCAATGGAAAGGGGGTTAAGGTTACAAGGGGAGTGGACCTAATTTCACATTTATAGTTTGTGGATGACACCTTTTTTACACGAGAAGCCTCAGAGAGGGAAGCTAGAGTTATAAAGAGAACTCTAGAAATTTATGGAAAAGTCTCAGGACAAAAGATAAATTGGGTAAAGTCCAAAATTTTCTTCTTCAACACCCCTCTTTCTAGAAGAAGAGATATAGGAAGAATTCTAAATATAAGACAGGGATCTCTCCCAAGTAAATATTTGGGAATCCTTTTATTCCAAGGGCAAAATAAAGATGAAGTTTGGAAGGGATTAGCTGAGAAATGTCTAAGGAGAATGGAAGGCTGGAAAGGTAAATGGCTAACTTTGACAAGTAGGATTTTGATGTTAAAATTTGTGGTTTCAGTAGTGTCGATTTTCTCAATGATGTGTTTAAAAATTCCAAAGAAGGTGATAAATTTAGTGGAAAGACAGATGAAGAAATTCTTCTAGACTGGGGTAGGGGAGGGAATAAGTGGCCTTTACTAAAATGGGAGAAAATTTGCAAGCCTAAGAAGTTTAGAGGGGCAAGTATTAGAGACTAGAATACAATGAATATAGCTTTAGGGGCTAAGTTGGTGTGGTAATTGGCAAATGATGTTGAGAAATTGTGGATAAGGATTCTAAAGGCAAAATATTTGGATTCTAATAAGAATTTACAAATTTTAATTATTAAAAATTTGGTAAGAGGCTCTGCAATATGGAATTTTATACTTTCATGCAGACATGTCATTACTGACCATATCTCTTGCATCATAAGAAATGGCAATAGGGCAAAATTTTGGGACTATTCATGGAATGAAAACAAATCTTTAGATGAGGAATGTGGTGATGTAGAAATGTCAGAAATTATATGGTGGAAAATGATGGGGTTTTTGGGAAAATATGGCAATGGAAAGATGGGCGAGTGGAGGGTCTTTCAAATGGACAACAAAATTCCGTCAGGGAGATCTTCAAGGGTAGAAAGGTTTGCATAGGTTTGCATATTAAATAAGGAAGATAAGATTAGTTGGTGTGTAACAACCTTAGGTAAATACTCAGTTAAGCTGCGATATGAAATTTTGGATTCTAGGATGGATGAATGTTTTGAGGTAGGGGATTTATGTTGGAGTAAAGAAATTCTCCCAAAGGTTGGCACATTTACATGGCTAGCAATTCAAGGAAGAATCTTAACAGGGGAGAGAAAATAAAATTTTGGTTTTCAGGGCCCTACAAAATGTTTTATGTATCAGAAGGTTGTGGAGAATGTGGATCACTTGTTGCTAAACTATGATATAGCAGCAAAATGTTGGAGTCACCTACAGGGAAAACTAGGTTGGATAGGACCATGGAACCCCTCTCTCAAGGCTTTTTTCATTTTATGGCTGAGGGGAGGAAATTTTTTTTATTTAGAATGCATTTGGAGGATTTTCCCCTCAATTGTGATATGGGAGGTTTGGAAGGAACGGAATAGGAGGATATTTCAAGAGAGATCAGAGACAATAGATCAACTTTTAAAATGAATAGATCATTCTATTGAAGAAGTGGTGAATGCAATAGTCTTTAGGAAAAAAATTCAAATTGTGTGTTCATGAACTCTAATAGGGTAATTCATAATAGGTGGCTAAGGATTAAAATTGGAAAGGCTGGAGATATAGGAATAGCAAATTCCAAAGCCAAGAAAAGGGAGGAGGCAAAATGGGTAGCTCCTGAATTGGGTCGGTTAAAAGTAATTTTTAATGGAGCCTCTAAAGGAATCCCCAGGAGCTTAGGTGCAAGATGCATTGCAAAGGACAATTTAGGGAATATAGTGGCTTATGTAGCATTAAAACTAAAAGATGGGACAAATAATGAAGTGGAGTTCCAAGCTACATTGTTAGCCTTAAAATGTATAAAAAGATGTGGAGGGAGAAAAATTATTTTCAAAGGAGACTCAATGGTGGTGGCGTAGGCGATGAGTAAGGATTCAACCCATGCATGACACCTAGATTTTTTTTTGGAATCTATTACAGAGGAGTTAAATGATTTTGGGGAGTTTATAATATGTCATGTTTTTAGAGAAGCAAATAGAGAGGCAGATGCTTTGTCAAAGTGGGCAGTAGGTTTAGCAGATGAAGGAAAGCCAATTTTTGAATTTTGTAACCGTTGGGTAATTCTAGAGGTAGTAGAAATTTAGATTTTGATTAAATGGTGACCTTTTTTAAGGCAGGTCGAAAGCTTTGGAGAAAGCAAGGAATGATGACTGACGTCATAAAGGACTATCAGTAAAAGGGAGGAAGAGATTTGGAAGATCAATGATTATGATCTTCATTATGACAAAAGATGGCAACCGACCTATTTGATGTGTGAAGGAATGATGGGATGTTGGCTTCAAGGGGAAGGCAGTCATAAAGAATTATAAATTGATGATAGGAAAGTAAGTCTAACCACCTAAGATAGTAAACTGAAAGAAGTGAAAGTGATGAATTTGATAGAAAATGAAGGTGACATTTACCTTTTGAACAAATCAACAACAAAAAGCCCTTTTGGATTGGTCTAGGACAAATGACTAAAATTGTTGTTAAAATGCCCAATGCTGCGAGTGATGGAAGTTGTGAAAGAGACAGTTGGAGAACTTTTTCAAAATTCCACATATCATTGGAAGATCAACGTGGACATTACGACAATTATAATGGCATGGGGATTGGAAATTGCAAGCCTAGTGGATGAGGTGGAGTGAGTGATGAATTTTTTTTTTCCTGTTGATTTAATTGTGGGAATGGAATCCCTTTTAGAATGGGCTTGGCTAGGGAAAGGCTTTGACTATAGTGAGTGCTACAAAGACTATGAAGAAGGAATGAGAAGAGGGAGGGTGGGTTTCTTGTGGTGGCCGACAGGAGTTGATAAGGAAGTTTATAAAGAAAAAACAAAGCAAGCATGGGCAAAATTGGTGGCAAAAATTGAATGCTTCCTGGAGGAGAGTAGGCAAAGGGTTAGAGTTTTTTCATAAACCACCCAAGGAAGAGGAGAAGTGCTAGTGCAAGAAGGATAAGGAGGATGGACAGGGTAAAATTCCTAGTGAGGGGGGAAGAATGATGAAGTAGAAGAGGAAGAATGGCAATTTTGTTTAACATTTTTGTTGGTAAAATCGACATATGTGTTTTAATTGACTAAGGAAGGGGGATTTTGAGGATGGCAAAGGAATTGGGTAGTGAAGTAGATCAACTAAAAGAGTTAAATGATAGTATAATGGCAAGCTATGGACAAATAAATTGAAGCAGAGAAGTGAAAGTAGGATGATGGTCATGACAAGGCAAGGGCCAAGAGATAGTAGGGAAAAGGCAAAAGTTGGGAAATCTCAGATGATGAACTTTTTGTTTTTGTTTCTTTTTTATGTATTCAATTTAAAAGCCAAATTATTAACGGCTAAGATGTATTTGGGGTGGTTTTATCATGATAAGAGGTTGAGAGGTAGAGGACAGGTTACTTGTAAATTATAAACATTTCTAGTAAAGTAGCAAGTATGTGAAAAGGCTGGCTTTTCTAAAGTTTATATGTAATTTTGTAATGTTGATATTTCAATACTATATATACATATATATAATATTACCAACCAAAAAAAAAATTAATTTTTTTTTAATTTAATTAAAATAATATTTCAAAATAAAAACAAATAGACAAATAATTTTTTTAAATTTATATTCAATTTATTATATATTAATAAAATAATCATTTAAAAAAATCTACTGTGAATAATTAGTAGGAGAAATACTAAAAAATGATCAGAAATGGAACACTTATTGAGATTTAGATAAGGAAATTAGAAGGAAAGAGGGTTATGCAACTTGCCAACCATAGAGCCCTCTTTACTTCATCGTATGGTCATTAATGGCCTATGTGTCTTATAGGGGTGGCATTAATTCCACTTTCTTGACTAAAAAAAATTCTCATCCAAAAAAAAATGGCATTGCTTCGACACTATTTTCAAACCCTTCCACTCCTACGTACATGTTGGAATTTACAAGTAGGAAGATTTACATCTTGGGGGGGGGGGGGGGGGGGCAAATCATAAGTAACTAATTTTAACCTTTTCAAAACCTTTTAATTGATATTGTATATGAGCAATGTTAGCATGCTAATAGAAACCAAATTTAAATAAAGCTTCTACAAACTAAACCAAATTCATAAACTTCAAGATAGACTAAGATGAGCTCTCAATTGAGAATATGAGCCATTAATGGGCTCTCTCAATGAGAAGCTCTCTTGTTGAGTAGCTTTGTCTAAATAGATAGGATGTATGCTCAAACTTTATGCTTCAAAAAGGGCTTCAAATGGAGTTGGAATTTGGGTGTGAGTGTATGGTTTTGATGTAAAATGGCTTCTTAAAATGACATTATGACTTTACTTCATGGATTGTGTTATTTTGCAAAGGGGAAGGATCCAATTTATAGGCAAGAGGCTTGAGGGATTGAGGGCTAAGATGCAAGGATGAGAAAAAGCTCATGGAGGGCTTAGATTGCATGAGAAGAGAGCACATGGATTGTGCTTCCTTACAGCCAATCAGGGAGTGACACATGTCACAAGGTGAGAGGATGAAGAAAAGGGGAAGGATGAGTCAACAAAGGAGGCTCAAGGGATAAAATCTTCATAAAGACCCTCACAATGGTTTGTAAGAGCAATAAAAGGGCTTGGAAGAGTCATTTATGGCCTAGTGGGCTTCATAAAGTTTTATGGTTGAGATATTTTGAGGGAGATGACAACAATTTTGACTTGGGCTTGATTAGGAAGGTTTTAAGCTTGCTTAGGATTGTGAAAATGATTAGAGGATGGATTAGGATGGTTTAGGATTAGCTTAGGGATAGGCAAGTGGATGGCATTTAATGAGGGTGGGTGAAGAAGGAGATATTTGTTAACTTTGTCTTGGGTTAGTAAGTCATAACCCATGTTTAGGGAATGTGACAAGGTTAGGAGGGGATTAGGATTAGGTTTAAAGACATATTCTAGAAGAGTCTAGACTTTGGATGAGGATAAAGACTTTCTAGAATAGTCTAGAATTTCCTAAGATGAGGATGAAGACTTTCTAGAAGAGTCTAGAACTTCTTAGGATGAGGATAAATTAGATTTTTAGGAAATAAATAAAGTTTTATTTATTTCAAGGGTTTGGGTTGAGGAGATATTTATTAAAACTTTTTAAATAAACATGAGGATTAATATTTAATCTTAATTAAATATTTTGAGTTGGGATTAGGGGTAGGAAATGATGGGATTAGCCTTTAATTAAAATTAAAGAAGGATTAGAAGATTTTGGAAGAGGTTAGTGGTCTTAAGGAAATTGGCCAAGTTTTGGGCAAAAATTTTTTTTTTTATTTATTTTGGATTTTTTGGTCAATTTATTAATTAAATAATTAATAAATAAGGAAATAATGTTTAAATAAGATTTAAACATTTTTGGGAGGGATTCCTTAATTAAATATTTTTAATTAAGATAAAGAGATTTTTTGGCATAAAAATAAATAAATAAATTAAATAATTAATTAATTAATAAATGATGATGTCATCAGGAAACCATTGAAGCTTTTTGAGCGGGGGGATACTTCAAAGAGAAATACCACCATGTAGTTGAGCACTAGATTTGCTATAGGACTATTGGTTAATTTCCAAGGTTACCAAGAACATCAAAGCCTTTTCACCAACTGTCTAGAGGACTGACGAACTGACTCAAAACAAACACACAAGGATTGCCCCAGTAACACACATGAATCCCAGAGGAAGTAGTGTGGAAACGACATTGGGTAACCCACAAGCAGAAAAGAAAACAAGCAAAAGACATGATCAAGACCTTATGCTCTGATTGCCCCATTTGCAGTTTACCATGATATGGAAGATCGTGGCAACCTTGAGGAGGGAACAAGGAGATTGCTTGGAAAAGATATTTCAAGACCCAACAGGGAAGAGTCCAAATCAAAAGAAAGTGAAAATCCAAAAGAGAACCATTTGCCAACGAGATGGGTAGGATGAGGTACTAACGGACCAAGATCAGACTTGAGGAAAGCTATATCCTGCAAGGACCTATCGAAGAGCACCTAAGCTGGTGGATTTGGATGAGTGATGCATCTGGCAAGCTAAACTAATAAAGATAACACTTTGGTGACAGGAAATTTAGCTAAAGGATGCATTAGAATAGCTAACCAACATGTGTGATGGGTGCAAGATGCTAATCAAGGACGAATTGACACGAACGCTAGATAGATACAATGGTACTAAGCTAAAGAGGATGTACAAGCTGATGGACCAAGATATGTTACAAATGTACAAGTTTGTTCATGTTTTGGTTTTTGTGAGATGGAAATGTTTGTGAAGGATGAGATGTCTATAATAGGTGATAGGTGGATAGGTAGATGGTTTGCGAAAAGCTTAAGTGAAAATGGGGTTTTGTGTGTGCTTGTGATAGTATACAAGCTAGGATACAAGATTATTTACAGGCTGGAATATGGTACAAACTTTGGACAAGATTCAGATATACAAGGTATGGTAAAATATTTACAAGGTATAATAAAAGCTTTGGTACAAGATTTTACAAGCTGAGGTACAAGATTTTACAAGCTGTACAGGAGGTATTTACAAGCTCCATTAGATTTTGGATATTTGGTTGGAACACCAAGGGAACAAGCAGGTGTTTTATGGGATGGTGGGTGAATGGATGAGGGATAGGATAGTGATAGATAATGGATTAGTCTTAGTACACAAGGTGCCTGAATTACCAGGTTTTCACCAAGGTACCTATCCAAGGCGCTTGAATTGCCAAGTTTTCACCATTGGACGCTTATTTCTCTTTACTATTTTTTTTTTGTATTTTTCAAAAGCTGGCTATACCAAGGATCTTCAAGCATAGAACTTCTTGAGATGAATGATGTTAGTAGGATCATTCAAGAGTTCTCCTTCCGGTGTAGATAGCTGATAGGCTCCGGAGCCAAAGGAAGCAGTGACAACATAAGGACCAAGCCATGTAGGTTCAAACTTGCCTTTCTTTTCTCGATTTGCTTGGACTTTCATGTTTTCTTTGAGGACCATGTCACCTGGCTGAAAGTGTCATGGAAGCACCTTCTTGTTGAAATTCCTTTTGAGACGAGTTTGATAGACTGTGAGATGATCATAGGCTTGTTGTCGCTTCTCGTCTAAGAGATCTAGCTGGGTGAGCTGAGCTACTCTGTATTCTTCATCTAATATTTGCCCTTGCAAAGATATGCGCAAGGAGGGAAGTTCAACCTCTATAGGTAGTACCGCTTCAGCACCATAGACTAGGGAGTATGGAGTTGTGCCTGTGGATTTACGAAAGGAAGTTTGATAGGCCCGTAGGGCTGGATTTATTTGTAGGTGCCTATCATGGTTGGAATCATTGACAACTTTCTTTAGGATTTTGAGGAGGGTTTTGTTAGTTGCCTCTGTCTGGCCGTTACCTTGTGGGAAATATGGGCTAGAAAAGCGGTGATGGATGTGGAGGGAAGTGCATAATTCTTCCATGTTGAGATTTTCAAAGTTACCTCCGTGGTCGGTGAAGATGGTGGATGGGATGCCGAAGCGGCAAACAATGTGGTACAAGATGAACTTGGAGACTTGAACTCCTGTAGCTGAGACTAGGGGGACTGCTTCCACCCATTTAGTGAAATAGTCTGTAGCTGTTATTATCCATTTACATCCATCAGATGAGAGGGGTGTGATAGTTCCAACTAGATCAAGGCCCCAACAAGCGAAAGGCCAAGGTGGTGCAATAGGCTGTAGATCCTGTGCTGGAGCATGCACAAGATTTGCATGCTACTGACATGGGAGACACTTTCTAACAAAGTCACAGGATTCTTCTTCAATGGTAGGCCAATAGTAGCCTACTCTAAGGATTTGTCGTGCTAGGACAATACTACTCGTGTGGGCACCGCAATGTCCAAAGTGTACTTCCTTTAACACCATCACGGCCTCATTTTGGTCTAAACATCGAGAGAGAGTATCATGATAACCCCGACGATATAGGGTATTGGCTATGATAACTGTTACCTCTGGTTTTGCCACCAAAAGGTTCAAATTCAAATCCACGGCCTGTTCAACGGTTAGCCAAAGAATTGCTATTTTAATGCCCCGACTCGCCAAGGTTCTGCGACCATCAAATTTTAGATAGAGCAACGGTCGGCGCGATCTCATCATTGAAAGTTGCATGGGAGGTAGTGTTGGCGACATCACGCTCGAACGACACGTGTTGGTGGGCCCGGCAGGAGGCTACAACGAAGGGCGGGTCGGGAAAGTTTTTTGGCGCCGCAGGCGCTATAGCGCTATCACACGCCAACCGAAAAATCTCCATGGCGACATAGCGCCTGGCGGAGATACTCACGACGGTGGGCGGGACACGTGGCCGAAAATGTTGCGACGATCGGATAAAGTTTGGCGGGCCGGAGAAAATAAACGGCGAGAACTTCAGACAAATATTGGCCCCCATTGCGTACCTTATCTACCCAATAGGGGGACGCCACATGTTGGCGGGCCCAGCGAATCAATAGGAACGGAGGGTTACGAAAGGTCAAGTTATCCACCGTCAGATTTGAGGAGATCTACGGCTGGCGCTATCTCGCCATCAGGAGCTACTCGGACTTTAGCATCAGCGACATGGCGCCCGTGCGCCACGTGTCCTGGCGGGGCTGCGTTTCATGCCGTCAGAAGCAAATAGGGTGGGGTGACTGACAAACCAATAGGGGGATGCCACGTGTTGGCGGGCCTAGTGAATCAATAGGAACAGAGGGTTACGAAAGGTCAGGTTCTCCACCGTCAGATTTGAGGAGATCTACGGCTGGCGCTATCTCGCCATCAGGAGCTGCTCGGACTTTAGCATCAGCGACATGGTGCCCGTGCACCACGTGTCCTGGAAGGGCTGCGTTTCATGCCGTCAGAAGCAAATAGGGTGGGGTGACTGACGAACCAATAGGGGGATGCCACGTGTTGGCGGGCCCAGCGAATCAATAGGAACAGAGGGTTACGAAAGGTCAGGTTCTCCACCGTTAGATTTGAAGAGATCAACGGTAGGTGCCATGTCGCCTTAGTGAAGCTGCGAGATTTTTACCATGGCGACATCGCGCTCGACTGACACGTATCGGTGGGGTCAGGTCTCACCGGATGCATCATTGAGGTGGTGCCGATTTGGATGGGGCCTAGTCACAGGAAAGAGATTCCGCGGCGAATCAGAAACAACCAAGTGTGCCAAGTCAGAACACAGATGCGTCGTGGGGCCGAGTTTCTTAATGCGATCAACACATTGAGGGGTCGATTCTCCACCATCAGATCTGCAAGAATCTAGGGTCGGCGCTATCTCGCCATGGAGGAATTACGCAGATTTTACAATAGCGAGTTAGCGCTCGGAAGACACGTGTCCTCGCATTTCGGTTTTCAACGTGGCAATTAGCTGACGGCCAGCGGTTAGGTGATAAGGTGGTGCGGTTAGTTCGATGAAGGCAGTCAATCGCGGAAGGACTCTCCAGGTGGCAAGACAAAGGATTACAATTGGCCCGCGTGGCCTAGTCGGCTTATAGGGAGTCGTGTCGACTGATAGGCTTGGATGATTCATGAACCAAAATGCAGAGGCGATCGACGTATCTTGCGATCTGATCTTCGCGATCATTTCCGACCTACCAGGAATGAATGTAGGACATAAGGACACTCCACCCATCCGGTCGATCCATCTACCATGTCAGGGAATGTTGTGGCACCGTTTCTATCTTCTCCAAGCTCTTCTCAGAAGAAATGAGATTTCTTGGTACGCAGGCCAGGATTTCAATCCAGATCCCCGATTGGATTCTCATGACAGGAAGTTAATGCCAGTAGGTAAGAAGTGAATGTAACGCGAAAATCTTCAGTTGTGCCTGATCTATAAAGGCAGTTTCGTGATCTTCTCTAAGGGTCAATTCTTCCTGATTCCTCTGCTACTGCTTGCAGACTTGCAGTGTAAGACCCCTTTATCTCTGAGCCATGTAATAACCTGTATCATCTCTTTCAGCCATCAGTGTGAATGTGCATCACTTTGCCTCCCATTGGTGTATTGTTGAGATCAACGATCTGCATACTGTATCTATCTTTGGCCTATCGAATAATACATAAGTGAAATCTCCTTTTCCTAGTGTCATTCGATTGGTTCTCCTGATCTGTATGCGATTACTGATCGATATAAGTCTGGATGTGTATGACTTTTGTATGTTATTATGGTTTTGTAGCATATACATGGGCAGGAATGAGTCTGAACACTCTGTTTTGGTGCATCACCGCCTTAGATTAGACTAGGTAGATTTGCTTTGATGCTCTCTTTCTCCCTTTCCCTTCTGAGAATAGATAGGTGCGCCCTGACAGTAAGAGGAAGCCGACCTTCTCTGGAGACTCAACCTCGTAGTCCAAGTCCCACGAATTAGAGGTTGTTTTCATGTTTCACTAGGTTGTCCTCGCGCATAGGCCTTGGACAAGGTTGCAAACCTAAGTGACAACAGTTTTTGGCATGCCCGGTGGGACCTATATCAGAAGATTTCATGTCTACTGGTGTCAAAAGAAGAAAGAGTTTCTGAGATTAATGCTGAAGAAGTAGTGCTGGCTTCAGTATTCAAGCCTTCAAGAGGCTGATTCATCAAGTACTTGGCGACTCTGAGCATCAACAAATCTGGTTTCAGGCTAAAGTTGCAGAAATTCATGCCCAGAGCTAAAACAAGGGCATCTTCTAGAGGTAATTTTCAATATCAAGAACTCTCAGTTTCAAGTCCTAGAAGAAGGAGGGCTAGAGCTTCATTATCACCAGTTAGAGGTGGAGTAACAATCAACATACTTATGAGATGTGTCTCTACTCCTCCTTCTGTCCGAACTCAGCCTAGATTGCCATCAACACTCATCAATAGAACACTTGTTTATATGGCACAACCAAGAGTTCATCCTTTTGCCACCTTTAATGGTGGAAGTCCTCTGTTGTTAGCCCAAAGACATGATATACCAGTAGCTGCACTAAAAAGCATACCTGATTTTACTGGTGAAACTTCTATTTCCCCCTTAGAGCATATCCAAGAGGTAGCGAACGTCTGCAATATTCATGGTATTATGGAAGATGATGTTGCTGTCAGACTTCTAGCCTCATCTCTAAAAGGAAAAGCATTACAGTGGTATAGAGGCTTAGCTCATGGTTCCATAACTGATTGGGATGGACTAGGAGCAGGATTATGCAAACATTTTGAGGATAAAAGTGACCATTTGTCACTATTAGAGCAGCTGACTACAATAAAAAGAGCCCCCCATGAATGTATGACTGATTTTAATTATAGATTCCAAAAGACATGGGATAGAATACCTACTATAGTGAAACCTACCCCTGGTAATGCTTTCTTGCATTACCTTAGAGCTTTTAACAGTGATATTGCCACTACAATCCAAACTATGGGAGGAGATACATTACCTAATGCTTATGAGACAGCCATAAAAGCTGAGAACATTCTAATACAAGGAGGAAAGTTGGCCCCAAGGCCTCCTATGCCTTTCTTTCCTGATGTTCCCAACCACCAACCAGCAATAGCCCCTCTCCCTACAATCTCTGCATTGCAAGCCCTTACTCCAGTTCCCCAAGCTTCCACATCCTCAAACGGAATAGATGAACTCAAGGAAATGCTCCAAGGTCTAGTATTGAACGCAGATAAAAGAGAAAAGACCCTGGATAAAAAATTACAAGAGCAGGGGAGGGAGTTGAAGGACCAAGGGAAGAGACTAGAGGATAGTTTTTCTCTAATACAAAAGATGAGTAACAAGGTGGTGGCCCTAGAAAGACAGCAGGCCTAGGGTGGCAAGCCTCCCCAATTGCAATATCAGGCTCCAAGTGGTGGTAGGCCTCCTAATCAGTGGAATAGCTCTTTTGATCAGAATAGGCAGAGTAGTCATGCTTCTGCTTCAAGCTCAAATCAGAATAGAGCTATAGTCCCTCAAAATAACTTGGCCCAAGACCAAGATTTTTGTCCCTCATGTAACTATTCTTATACCTACTGCTTGTGTTAGAAAGTAGAATCTTATTTGGCCCTAACTGTCCAGGAGTCCACAGTAAAGCAATCACACAAAGAAGATCATCCCAAGGAAGCCTCATATGTTCAGAGGCAGGGTGATTGCTCTTTTATGAATCACCGAATGGAGGAACATTGTAATGTAAACCAGGACTCCGTTGCTCATAACACAAGAAGCAAGAAGAGAGCTATGGAACATGTTGCTCCTCCTTCTCCTAAACAGGCCTCAACTTCAAGTGTTATACCTAACACACAGACAGCAAATGAGCAGACAAACACCTCACAATAGCAAAAGCAAGGTCCAAGAAATGAGGACGCAAGTGATCCTTTTGTTGTCCCACCTCAACCTCTTATATGTGCAGCCCCCAAAGTTTCTACCAAAATCCCTAGTGCACCATTGAGTGTGGTACAGCAAATGAAGAAGACCAATGTAAACATTTCCATGTGGGATGCTGTTGCTACCATACCAATGCAGAGGAAGATGCTGCAGCAAGAATTGGAAAGGATTGAGCCCAAGGATCAGTCATCTACCATGGAGAGTGCTACTAGTTTAGTACAACCAGTAGGAGATGTGGAGGCAAATAAAAAGGTTAGACCTCCTCCATTTTATGTTTCTCTGATTATAGGGGGCAAATTAGTCCATAATTGCATGATAGATTCAGGGGCTAGCAGCTCAGTAATGCCTAGGTGTGTTGCTGATGCTTTAGGGATGAAATATGAGCCCATTGTTAGGGAGGTGTTACAACTAGATGGGAGTACTGTCAAAACCGTAGGCATCCTTAGAAGTGTGGAAATGGCCCTACATGCATGCCCTGGTTGTACTGTGATTCAAGACATATCTATTGCTGAGGTTAAGCCCTGTTTTGCCATCTGTCTTTCGAGAGACTTCACTGCTCAAATTGGTGGATTCATATCTGTTGATTGGTCTTACATGTCGTTTAAGACCATATATGGGGCCAATGCTTCAATAAGAGCAGAACCTCAAGCCCTTCACCACACTGAACCCTACACTCCCAACTTCATCAATATGAATTTCCCTATCCTAGAAGTGAACGAAAATAACATAGTAAACGAGCCTGTCACTTCCATAGCGGAGATTCCTGATTTCTTCTTGGATGAGTGGGCAAATGCATGTCAGTTTGAATCTATGTCGCAAACCCTTGAGACGGGCCTTAGTACATATTGCATAATAGAGAAGGAGGTTCAAGTTCCTGACCTTGTTAGGACTAATGATGACATAAATGGAGTATGGAGAATGTACTTTGATGGCTCAAGGAATAGAAATGGATCAGGGGCTGGTGTTATGTTGATCTCTCCTACACAAATAAGATACTACTTCTCTTTTAGGTTCCAATTCAGTTGTACCAATAATGTGGCCGAGTATGAATCCTTGATCCAAGGTCTCCTACTTGCCCAAAAGAGGGGAATTCAAGCCTTGAAAGTATATGGGGACAGTGAGTTGGTAGTGAACCAAGTGAGAAATTAGAATATCACCAAAAATGGCCTGCTTAAGTCTTATAAACATAGAGTCTGGGATTTGCTTGAGGGTTTCAACGCATTTAACATTCAGAGCATTCCTAGGAAAGAAAATAAACATGCTGACAAACTTGCAGCAGTGGGTGCATCTTATGATGTGCTAGGGAATCTTGAGGAAGAAAAGAAACAACAAATAAGGGTAGTGGTGAGGCCTGTTGTTCCTGATAATAATACTCATTGGCAAGTGTTCGAGTGTGATGAGAAAATTGTGAGCTTCTTGCAGAATGAAGCAGAATTTTTAGAGAGAAGTCAGCTAAGACTACAAGATCAATACGATGATCAGATCATTCATCTCAGTTCCAACAAGCTACCCAAGGGTCTCATTACATTGGAGGGCGTCTTTAATCCTGATGATCAAACAAGGGGAAAAGGGATGAATCTAGTTGCAGAAAAGGATGACCATGCCCCAGTTACTATTGCTAATGGAAAATCTCTTAACATGGGGAAGGTATGTTCTAAAGCTGAGCAAGAAGATTTCATTCATCTATGTCAAGAATTTAGTGATGTATTTGCTTGGACATATGATGATTTAAAAGGGTTTGACCCTAGTTTGTTTTAGCATACCATAGATTTAGTTGATAGGGTGAAACCAGTAAGGCAAAAGTAGAGGCCAGTGAATCCCAAGATTGAACCTTTAATGAGGAAAGAACTATCCAAACTGATTGAGGCTAACATAATTTTTCCTATCAAACACTCATCATGGGTAGCTAAACTTGTCCCTGTCAGGAAGAAAAATGGAGAAATCAGATTATGTGTGGACTTTAGGGATCTCAATCAGGCTTCCCTTAAAGATCACCATCCTCTCCCTTCTATGGAGCAAATTCTGTCCAAGGTTAGTGGGTCAAGGAGATTCTCTTTTCTTGATGGGTTTTTTGGTTATAACCAAGTGTTGGTTAAAGAGTCTGATAGATACAAGACATCATTTACTACTAAATGGGGCACCTATGCTTATTGCAAAATGCCATTTGGGTTAACAAATGCAGGTGCCACATTTCAAAAGGCAATGGAGGTAGCTTTCAGAAGATTAATTGACAAATTTGTCTTGGTATACCTTGATGATATAACTGTGTATTCCAGGAATGTAGAAGATCATCTTGATCATTTGAGACAGGTATTTCTAAGATGTAGAAAGTTTGGGGTATCTCTCAACCCAGCCAAATGTGTCTTTGCTATAGACGAAGGAAAACTATTGGGACACATTGTATCTAAGGATGGATTGACCGTTGATCCAGAAAGGACAAAAGCAATACTTGCCCTTCCTCTACCTAAACACAAGAAAGGGCTACAAAGTTTCCTTGGTAGGATAAATTTTGTAAGAAGGTTTATTCCTAATCTTGCCACCATGGTGAAACCCCTTACAACCATGCTCAAGAAAGATATGGTCTTCTCATGGACCAAGGAGGGGAAGGAGAGTTTTGAAAAGATCAAGGCAGCCATAGCATCGGCCCCTACCCTCATGAATCCAAAATTTGAGAAAGATTTCATCCTCTACACTTTAGGTGGTGAGTCAAGTATCTCTGCTGTTTTGACCCAAACAAATGACAGGAATGAGGAGCAACCCATAGCCTTCTTTAGTGAAGGGCTTAAGGAATATGAAGATAAGTATAGCTTTGTTGAGAAGCAGGCCCTTGCAGTCATTAGAGCCTTGAAGAAGTTCAGACACCTCTTATCCCATAATAGGATCCATTTGTTGGTGCCCCATGCAAGTGTAAAAGACTTCCTGTTAAACAAAGATGTCAGTGAGAAGAGAGCTGGATGGATCACTAGGGTAATGGAATATGATGTTGACATTCAGATTATCAAATTGGTAAGAGGAAGAGGATTATGTAAAGAAATGTTATCAGATCAGAACTTAGATGAAGAAGTTGCCATGGTGATAGCAGAGCAGCAGGAGGAAAGGTATGCTGATGGTCCAAGGAGTTGGATAAATGACATGAAGAATTTCTTATTAGGGAATGGATACCCTCAGGGATTGGACAGAACTAAAAGAAGACAATATAGACTACAATCCATCCCCTATGTTGTGATTGACAATATCCTATTCAGGAGGGATTTTAATGGGACCCTATTGAGGTGTGTTGAAGTGAATCAGGCTGAAAGGATGATTAAAGAACTCCACAATGGACCTGATGGCGGTCACTTCTCTGCAAGAACAACCGCTATGAAAATCATGAGGGCTAGATATTATTGGCCATCTCTGTTCCATGATTATTACAGGTATGTGAAGAAATGTGAGAAATGTGCTTTTTTCTCAGGCAAACAGAGACTTGCAGCTCTTCCTCTTCATCCTATTCAGGTGGATCAGCCCTTCACTCAGTGGGGGTTGGATTTTATAGGCCCCATTAATCCTCCATCTAGTGCAGGTCATAAATGGATCTTGGCTGCTACTAATTATTTCACTAGGTGGACAGAGGCAGTTGCCTTGAAGGATGCCACAGAGCCATCTGTTGTTGAATTCCTTGATGGAATTGTATCTAGATTTGGTGCTCCTTCTACTATCATCTCAGATAATGCCAAGTCTTTTATTGGAACCCAAATTTGTGCATGGGCTATGAATCACAATATCTACCTGAGCACATCATCGAACTACTATCCTCAGGGTAATGGTTTGGCTAAATCTTCCAACAAGAATCTAATCAGAATTATGAAGAGGACAATAGAAGACAATCAGAGGACCTGGCATAAGAAATTAAGGACTGCTCTGTGGGCTGATAGAATAACACCCAAGAGATCTATTGGGAATTCACCTTTTGTGCTAGTATATGGTAGGGAAGCTAGACTCCCAATCTCATTGGAGTTCCCATCCTTGGAGTTGGCTCATCAGCTGGAACTGGTTGAAAATGATGCCATGTCAGTAAGAATGGCAGAACTAATTGAGTTGGAAGAAAAGAGAAACAAAGCCATGAAAACTCTAGGGATTCACCAGCAACAGATGAAGAGGAATTTTGACAAGAAGGCAAGGGCCAGAATCTTCAGAGAGGGAGATTTAGTTCTCAAGTGGGACTCAGACAGAGCAAAACCAGGAAGGCACTCCAAATTTGACCCATTATGGAGTGGCCCTTATCTGATTTCCAGTTGCAAACAGGCCAACGCATTCCAACTAAGCAGGCCAAGTGGTGAAGTTCTACCCATTCCAGTCAATGGGATCTATCTAAAGCCCTGTTTCTGAAGGGTTGTGAATCTATGTACATAGTTAATCTAGTTGCTTCCTACTTGTTCTATTTTGCAATAAGTGCACGAGCACATGGCCCTCTTCGTGAGTCATCTTTGACATGTCTCATGCTGCTGAGGAGGTCCCATTTTTTGTTTTTTGTTTCCAATCATAGAAGCAGAGTTAGAACCTTAAGGGCTTTTAATGTTTTGATTTCCTCTTTAAGGGTTAGGGTTCTTGCAGCTCTCAGCTTGTGCCTCCTGGTCCTCTTTCGACTCCATAGCCCAATGGATCATTCTCAGGCACTGGTCATGCATCGAGCAGGCTCATGCCCCCTGCGAGTCGCCAGAAGTGTTACCTCTGGTTTTGCCACCAAAAGGTTCAAATTCAAATCCGCGGCCTGTTCAACGGTTAGCCAAAAAATTGCTATTTTAATGCCCTAACTCGCCAAGGTTCTGCGACCGTCAGATTTTAGATAGATCAACGGTCGGCGCGATCTCGTCATCGAAAGTTGCACGGGAGGTAGTGTTGGTGACATCATGCCCGAACGACACGTGTTGGTGGTTCCGGCAGGAGGCTACAACGGAGGGTGGGTCGGGAAAGTTTTTCGGCGTCGCAGGTGCTATGGCGCTATCACACGCCAACCAAAAAATCTCCATGGCGACATAGCGCCCGGCGGAGATACTCACGACGGTGGGCGGGACACGTGGCCGAAAATGTTGCGACGATCGGATAAAGTTTGGCGGGCCGGAGAAAATAAACGGCGAGAACTTCAGACAAATATTGGCCCCCATTGCGTACCTTATCTACCCAGTAGGGGGACGCCACATGTTGGCAGGCCCAGCGAATCAATAGGAACGGAGGGTTACGAAAGGTCAGGTTCTCCACCGTCAGATTTGAGGAGATCTACGGCTGGCGCTATCTCACCATCAGGAGCTGCTCGGACTTTAGCATCAGCGACATGGTGCCCGTGCACCACGTGTCCTGGCGGGGCTGCGTTTCATGCCGTCAGAAGCAAATAGGGTGGGGTGACTGACGAACCAATAGGGGGACGCCACGTGTTGGCGGGCCCAGCGAATCAATAGGAACAAAGGGTTATGAAAGGTCAGGTTCTCCACCGTCAGATTTGAGGAGATCTACGGTTGGCACTATCTCGCCATCAGGAGCTGCTCAGACTTTAGCATCAGCGACATGGCGCCCGTGCGCAACGTGTCCTGGCGGGGCTGCATTTCATGCCGTCAGAAGCAAATAGGGTGGGGTGACTGACGAACCAATAGGGGGACGCCACGTGTTGGCGGGCCCAGCGAATCAATAGGAACGAAGGGTTACAAAAGGTCAGGTTCTCCACCGTCAGATTTGAAGAGATCAACGGTAGGCGCCATGTCGCCTTAGTGAAGCTATGAGATTTTTACCATGGCGACATCGCGCCCGACTGACACGTATCGGTGGGGTCAGGTCTCACTGGATGCATCATTGAGGTGGCGCCGATTTGGATGGGGCCTAGTCATAGGAAAGAGATTCTGCGGCGAATCAGAAACAACCAAGTGTGCCAAGTCAGAACACAGATGCGTCGTGGGGCCGAGTTTCTTAATGCGATCAGCACATTGAGGGGTCAATTCTCCACCATCAGATCTGCAAGAATCTAGGGTCGACGCTATCTCGCCATGGAGGAATTGCGCGGATTTTACAATAGCGAGTTAGCGCTCGGAAGACACATGTCCTCGCATTTCGGTTTTCAACGTGGCAATTAGCTGATGGCCAGCGGTGAGGTGATAAGGTGGCATGGTTAGTTCGATGAAGGCGGTCAACCGCGGAAGGACTCTCTAGGTGGCAAGACAAAGGATTACAATTGGCCCGCGTGGCCTAGTCGGCTTATAGGGAGTCATGTCAACTGATAAGCTTGGATGATTCATGAACCAAAATGCAGAGGCGATCGACGTATCTTGCGATCTAATCTTCACGATCATTTTCGACCTACCAGGAATGAATGCAGGACATAAGGACACTCCACCCATCCGATCGATCCATCTACCATGTCAGGGAATGTTGTGGCGCCGTTTTTATCTTCTCTAGGCTCTTCTCAGAAGAAATGAGATTTCTCGGTACGCAGGCCAGGATTTCAATCCAGATCCCCGATTGGATTCTCATGACAGGAAGTTAATGCCAGTAGGTAAGAAGTGAATGTAACGCAGAAATCTTCAGTTGTGCCTGATCTATAAAGGCAGTTTCGTGATCTGTTCTGAGGGTCGATTCTTCCTGATTCCTCTGCTACTGCTTGCAGACTTGCAATGTAAGACCCCTTTATCTCTGAGCCATGTAATAACCTGTATCATCTATTTCAGCCATCAGTGTGAATGTGCATCACTTTGCCTCCCATTGGTGTATTGTTGAGATCAACGATCTGCATACTGTATCTATCTTTGGCCTATCGAATAATACATAAGTGAAATCTCCTTTTCCTAGTGTCATTCGATTGGTTCTCCTGATCTGTATGCGATTACTGATGGATATAAGTCTGGATGTGTATGACTTTTGTATGTTATTATGGTTTTGTAGCATATACATGGGCAGGAATGAGTCTGAACACTCTGTTTTGGTGCATCACCGCCTTAGATTAGACTAGGTAGATTTGCTTTGATGCTCTCTTTCTCCCTTTCCCTTCTAAGAATAGATAGGTGTGCCCTGACAGTAAGAGGAAGCCGGCCTTCTCCGGAGACTCAACCTCGTAGTCCAAGTCCCACAGCTTGGAGGTTGTTTCCATGTTTCACTAGGTTGTCCTCGCGCATAGGCCTTGGACAAGGGTGCAAACCTAAGTGACAACAATAACATAGCGGGATGATTTTCGAATGAGGTTTTGGCGTTGGGTACGTGTGAGGTGAGGGGATATGTACCATCGTTAAGGTAAGCGTGAATTTCATGGTACCAAGGGGATTGGGGACCAACCAAGATACAAACATGGTTTGAATCCTCATTTGCATAGGCGGGTGTGAGGAGTTGCTCCACTAAAAACTCATACTGTGTAGCTTCTTGGGGAATTTCCAAGAGCGAGCCTATAGTAGCCATAGCATCTGCTACTTTGTTCTGTATTCGAGGCACTTGTGTAAACTAAAGCCTTGTAAAATGTTAGGTCAGTTGATCAACTAGCTCTTTGTAGGGTAATAGCTTTTCATCTTTGGTTTGATATTCATTTAGGGCTTGCTTGATGATGAGCTGAGAATCGCCAAAGATTTGTAGCTCAACAATGTTCCATTTTGCAGCTATCTTTAATCCTGCTATGAGGGCCTCATATTCAGCTATATTGTTGGTGCTTGGGAATTGTAGCTTGAAGGCTTTTGGAATGTAATCTCCTTGAGGTGTGACCAACAATATTCTTGCCCCTAACACATGAGATGTGTATGAGCCATCAAAATAAAGATTCCATGGGGGTTTGTTCTTCAATTAGACAGATATGCTCATCTGGAAATTCTGTGATCAATGGATAAGCATCTATTAGAGGTGCATCAGCTAGGTGATCTGCTATAGCTTGCCCTTTGATTGCCTTTCTATCCACATACTAGATGTCAAATTCGCTAAGGAGCATAACCCATTTGGCCAAATGGCCTGTAAGTGTTGTTCTAGAGAGCATATACTTGAGAGGGTCAATCTTGGAGACAAGTTGGATGGTATGACTTAGCATGTAATGGCAAAGCTTTTGAGTTGAGAAAACAACTGCCAAACAAGCTTTTTCCATAGGAGTGTAATTGAGTTCATAACCAACTAGGGTTCTATTGATGTAGTAGATGGCTCTTTCTTTGCTGTAGTCATCGAGTTGTGCTAGAAGTGCCCCTAGAGCAGTAGGTGTTGCTGATATGTACAAAATTAGGGGACGAACAGGAACTGGTGGAACCAAGATAGGGGGATTGATGAGATATTGCTTGAGATGGTCGAAGCTGTGCTGACATAAAGGATCCCACTTGAAGTTCTCATCCTTCTTCAGTAAATGTGAAAATGGTGTACACTTATCTGCAAGCTGGGAGATGAAGCGCCAAACAGATTGAAGCTTTCCCTGAAGAGAGCAAAGTTGTCACAGTGTCTGGGGAGGAGGCATGTCTAAGATAGCCTTGACCTTCTTGGGGTCGATCTCTATACCTCGTTTAGAAACTATAAAGCCTAGAAGCTTGCCAGATGTGACCCCAAAGACACATTTCTTGGGATTCAGCATGAGATGATATTTGGCTAACCTATCAAAGACTTTCTCCAGGTCAACAAGATGACCCATGAAGGTACGAGACTTGACCAAGATATCATCCACATAATCCTCCAAAATGCTATGGATGAGATCATGAAAAATGGCTGTCATAGCTCTTTGATAGGTAGCCCCAGCATTCTTTAGGCCAAAAGGCATCATGTTGTAGCAAAAGGTTCCCTAAGGGGTAGTGAATGCTGTCTTATGCTGATCCTCTTCTGCAATCTTGATTTGATTATACCTAGAAAATCCATCCATGAGGGACAAAATTTCATGTCTAGCTGTAAGATCTACAATCATATCTATGTTGGGCAAGGGAAAATCATCTTTTGGACAAGCTTTGTTAAGATCTCTAAAATTAGTGCAGATTCTGATGTCACCAGAAGGTTTAGTGACAGGGACCATGTTGGAGATCCACTCTGAGTAGTCGATAGGTTGAATAACCTTAGCAGCTAACATTCTTTCTAATTCAGCTTTGACCAATAATGCCACCTTGGGGTGCATTTTTCTAAGCTTTTGTCTGACGGGCTTGATCTTTGGATCAACTACAAGATGATGAACTACAAGCTTTGGATCAAGTCCTGGCATGTCCTGATATGACCATGCAAATCAGCCAATGTTCTCTCTTAAGACCTCAAAGAGGAGATTAGCTTGGTCTTGTGATAGGGATGCAACAATGTGAACAAGCCTAGGGATCTCTAAAGAACCGATGTTGACTTCCCTAGTATCTTCAATTAGAATAGAAGATATCTCTGGTTGATTAGCTTGAGGAGGTAATGCTAAATCCTCATGTTCTACTTGTAGCTCTAGATGCTCTTGCTGAGCGGTTCTCTTCACTACCTTAGCTAGTCTTAGATTCATCTTAGTTCCAATTTTGGGTGTATCGGAACTAGGTTGGGGATTTTCTCCAAAATACCCCTTGGGATCTAGCTTGTAGATATAGGCAGAATCTAGCTTTGTTTTCTTGTGAGGTGTTTCAGCTCTCATGAATCTTAGAAGTTCTTCCTTTGATGTGAACTCATCAATGTGTATGACGCTTGGTTGGTCCCAATCTATGAGTTGTGGATGGGCGAGTGGTAGGTCAATGAGGTGGATGGATGGTTCTTGGAGAACAGAGTCTCTGAGGGAGATTTGGTCTAGAATATCGTCGTAGGCTCTCTTTTCAACTTCCTTAGGAATGTCTTTGATTTTGACAAGGTCGCGGTGAATGTTTGAAAAAGCGTGACCATTCTTATTGGTGCCCCCAGTTGTGGGTATGCCAAAGCCAAGACCTGACTTCGATTCCCACTTGTGTGCGTCGATGGGGCACTGCATGCCTCTTTCTTCTGGTCCTAGACCACCACCTTGATAGATCCATTTGTCAGTGATGAGCTTATGTTCTTGGGAATACTTTTGGCTGAATTGATCAAGACGTGCTTGATTTCTTTGAGGTGCATCCTTATGTAACCAATTGTTGATATCTGGAGTGAGCTCCTCATGAAGAGGGATTTTTGAGGATACAAAGGTTGTTTGGCCAAATTGTTTGTATCGAGGAGGTGGAATCTCCTTAGCTTTGTGATATGTCGGTCTTCCATGGGCATGTGGATCAAGTGGGAGTGCCCCGACAACAAAGGCATCTGATAGACTATACTCTCCACAGCCTTTGTTATTGATCTTCACGGTAGATAGGGTGGAGGCGAGGATGGTTTCTGGGTCATTACAAGTGTGGGATGAGCTGGCGATGGCTATGCCGATATCAATTCCAGGGCAATGGTTTGTATATGAGGCTTCAATCGCATTGCAGTAAGCAAAGGGTTATGGATCGGCATGGATGGTTACCTCAGTGCCTTGATGCAAAAATTTGACGCACTGATGGTAAGTGGATGGAACGACTTTCATGGCATGAATCCATGGGCGACCGAGGAGGATGTTGAATGGTAGGTTTAGATCAATAACATGGTAGAGTGTCTCTTGGATGACGGGCCCAACCTTGATTGGCAGCAAAATAGTTCCTTCTGTGGTTCTTTCCAAGTTGTCATAAGCTTTGATGCTGATAACCTCACTGATGATATTTGCCTCAGTATACCCAGCTTGTTTTATGAATTTTAGGGTGCAAATATTCAAGGCTGATCCATTATCTATCATTACTCTTTTTACGGCAAAATTGGATACCATTATGGCTATGCGAAGCGGAAGGGTGTGATCTAGCTCGACCACGGGTATGTCGGTGGGTTTGAAAGATAGGGCACATGAGGATGAAAGGTGTCCAACAAGATTATGAAAATTAGTAGCATTGATATCAGAAGGGACACGAAATTCTATGAGAGCACTGTCAAGGATGTTCTTGTACATAGGACTAGTGTGAAGAAGGTCTAAAATGGAGATTTGGGCTGGCATGTTCCCAAGGTGTTCCAAGATATTATACTGGCTTTTTGATGGAGCTGATGGTGCTGGTGAAACTGGTGGGCCTGCAATGTTAAATCGCACTCTTCGAGTGGTGACTGCACACTCATTGTTTGGTCCTTGGATATTTATAACATTGACAGAAGGCTCTTTCTTGGATATACAGCCTATAAGGCTACCATAGTCTATATAGGATGAAGTGTGGTCATTGTTCTTCCCATGCTGTTGGTTTGGCTGACGGTTGTTGGTTTGGATAGGTGCTTTTCCAGGATTTTTGTTGTTGTGTGGAGGAAAAGCATTTTGATAGATCTGTAAGCCTGCATTGGGAGAGGTTTGGGCACCAACAATGATTTCTTTCCGATCAATGAGGTCCTGCACATAGTCTTTCAGTTTCATGCATCTGAGGGTAGTGTGACCTTTTACCCTATGAAATTTGCAGTACTCATTGTCTTTGTACCATGTAGCTTTGGATTGGCTTGGGTCAATTTGCTGGGTAGGAGGAAATTTGATGAGGTTTTCCTTGACTAATTTCTCAAAAATGACATCCAATGGCTCACCAAGGGGTGTATAGTTTCTAGGTGTAGGTTGGAATCTGGGCTTTTGTCCTGCAGCTACATTGATGGCATTAGCTTGATTGCTAGACCCTTGGAAGTTGGGTCTTGGATTGTGGTTTTGATAGCTTTGGTTATTCTATTGTTGGTAGTTGATAGCTTTTTGATTGTTTGGTTGATATGGTGGGTTGGACTGGTTGTGAGAAGGACCAACAATATTCACATGTCTAGTGTCAGTGACACCATCTGTTGCAACGTGCTTGTTTTTGTTCCAATATCTAGACTTGTCATTGGAATGTGATTGATTTTGGTTAGCCTCTTTGTAAATCTTGACCACACCATCTTTAATGAGTCCTTGCTCAAGGATCATTCCTTTCTCTTTGATATCTTTATAGGTCTGCAAATAGTTCATGGTCATGTGGTGAGCCAAGCTGGGATGGGCATTATCAATAAACATTTTCACCACATGGCGCTCTGGCAAGGTGCAGGATATGTGGGTGGTAAGGGTTTGCCATCTTTGTAGGTATTCAGCAAGGCTTTCTCCACCTTTTTCCTTAGTGTGGACAAGGTCAACTATTGATAGCTCTGTTTCAACAAGATGGGCATATTGGGCTACGAATGCCTCAGATAATCTAGCAAAGTTTTTTATTGTGCCATAGGGGATTCTGTAAAACCATTCAAGAGCTGGTCCAGCCAAGCTTTTGGGAAAAAGGCACAAGAGTAAGACATCATTGTATGCCACGTCTTGACAGTGCATGTAAAATTCTTTGATATGTGTGACAGGGTCTCCTTTTCCTCTGAATTTGTCAAATTTGGGTACCTCAAAGTGTTCGGGAAATGGTGTCATGGTAATGGCTCTGTCAAATGGGTAAGGACACACATTCTCAAACTTGAATGTCTTCAGATCATTCCCTTCTTGGATGGCTTTCAGAGCTGTCTTCATTTGCTCCCATTCTGAATTGATAGGTGATGGCTGGGGTGCCCCCAATGTAGGAGTGCCTTGAGGTAGGTATGCGCTAGATGGGGCCACTGAATATGGATGGCTGTGAGGGATTTGCTGATAGGGATTGTACATTGTTTGGGCAACTGCATGGTGGATGACGGGTTGTTGAGGGGGATGTGGTGCATATTGTTGCATGTGCTGCGAGGCTTGCTGTTGATGTGGGATTTGAGGTTGGGATTGAGGAACATAAGCTGGCTGTGGGATAAATGAATGGCTTTATGGAGGTAAGGTATAAGATGGTTGTGAAGCTTGGGGAAAGGATCGGGGGGCTTGTGGGGTTTGACCAAGGTATGTGGGCTGTGCCCCAATTTGGGATGGTACCTACAAATAATTGGTGGTTGGCTGGATTGGTGGGTTACCTCCTAGAAGTGGCATTGAAAAGTAGTTGGTAATAGGAGGTAATGGATTAGTTGGTGGTGGAGGTGGTGGGAATTAAAAGCTAGGAAATAGAATTGATGGGGTTTGATAGCTTGGTGGCTAGATTTGGAAGCTTGGTAGAGTGGTGGCGGGAGCTTGGGTCACTTGAGAGCTGGGCAGAACATTGGTAGTAGCTTGTGGGGTTTGATATCTTTGTGGAGTGAGGGTAGTAGCTTGTAGATTTGTGGCTGATGGCACTGAGCTCCCAAGACCTAATGGAAATGATGGGATTGTGCTTTGGGCTATGGTGAACAAGCTGGGGGTGATGAAAGGTTGATTACTTGGTCCCATGGGCGACATCCCTGTTGTATATTGTTGAGGTTGGCCAAAGATGCTAGAACTAATTTGGGAGATGGGTGGATTTGGAAGGCTGGGTTGGGGAGCAGCAGCAACAATAGTGAAGGGCGTGAATGGTGAGGTGTTTTGGGTAAACGGGGTTTGGAGCAGAGAGGTATGAACCAAGGATGGAGTGGTGGTGGCTGGGTTGGCTTGCGGCATGGAGATTTCAACTTGGGTGGATGATGGTATGTTTGGGTCTATTGGATCATATGGATTGGCTGGAGGCTCTTCTTTTGGCATATATTGAGGATAATTTGGATCATAAGAGCCTATGGGTGGTGGCAGCTACCCAAACAATGAGTGAGATGGATCTAATAATGGAGGGGGTCTTCCAAAGTCAAAGGTTCCTACATTGTCCTTTCAAAAATTATCCATGATTGTCTCTTTGTTCTTGTCTATAATGGCATTTACCAATACTGCATTTCCTGGTTGGTTCATGAAAGCTTCAATGTTAGTAGATGATGGCATAGCTTTCTCTGGGTTGAAGGATGGCTGAGTGCTCAAGGGGGGTGAGGCTGTTCGATCCAAATGATAGGGCTCCATTGTTTCTTTCTTCTTGGCTAAGCGAGTGATGGGTGGCATGAAAAATGCTCCTAGGGATGAGATGCAACAAATGCTGGTGGATGCAAAAGGGAGGAAGGCTTTTCTATGCAAATGATTTCCTAGGTTGAGGCAAAGCTATATGAACAAACCTAAGGAGGATTGGGTTGGGGATTCTAACTTCAAAGATATGTTACCAAAGCACAAAAGGTCTGCTTTCCTATGTGCAAGCTTGGTGGTGATTGTGTCAACTTAAGGATAGACTGATGATCCTTTAGGAAGAACATGAGATTGACCACTTGTGGATCCCAACCTTTAGCTCAAGGTGATGAGGGATAACAAGTGGCAAAGCTAGATTACCCTAGACAAAGCTTTGTCAAAGGGATAACCTTGGTGAGATTGGTGGTTTTGAAAGATTTTAGGAATGACAACTTTTAGCAAGGTGACAACAATTTTTGAAGGGTTGGATGTGAAGATTTTGGATTGCTGGCTAGATGGTTTGGTCCTAAATGATATGGATGAGCTAATAATGCTTAAGGGGATAACCTAAGATGGCTGACTTTTCTACAAAGATGACTCTAAGGTGAAGTTTATCCAAGAAGGTGTGGAGAAACAAGGGTGTCTAATCATAGAAATCATGCCTAGTTGGTACGGCATAAGCAGGATTAATTCCTGGATGTTGGCTAAATTTGATGGTGTGCTCTAACCAAGCCTCTTGAAGTGCTTCGTCGACAACTTTATCCTCTGCTTTGTGGAGTTTGGCAATTCGAGGACTTGGTGTTAGTTCCTTTCTCTTGGTTGAAAGTTCTTGGTATGCTTGAGATGGTTTGAGTTTAACTTTGTGGAACTTTTGTTTGGGTTTGGGTTGCTCTGACATCAATTCTTGAATTTTCTTGGCTTTGAGAGACTTCGATTATTTTTCTTCAACTTGTTCAACTTCTGGAATAGGCAGTGACTACGCTAAGTGTACCCTAAGCTAGGATTGACCAAGTTTGGCAAACATTCATTCAACAAATAAAAAAGCAAGCAATAGATAGGAACAACTAGATAGAAGTTTTTGATTCTCAGAATGTGATACTTACGATGAGGAGTGTGTATGTTTTACAAATGTTTCGATCAGTCACTTCAAACACATTAACACTCTAGATGGTTGTCTACAAGGCTGACAGTTGGTTTAGCTAGGGATTCCTCGATATACCCAAGGTACGTGAGGCTCAAATCCGTAGATGAAACCAAAAAGATGTCACATAGCCGAGAGGAGTGCTAACCCACTTCTCCTTTTTCACTTCTCAAGGGTATAAAGTTCCTTGAGGCTTAGCCCGAGTGACAAAATCTTGATCCCAAGGGAGGTGTCTTTTGATTCACCTCCCGATCTTTATACTCCGCCGAAATGCTGGAGTTGAGGTCATCCCAAGGGGTGATGAAATCCCCAAGCAGGCCTCCTAAAAAGAGAAACAAGGTTTTGGATCCTAATCTTATGCACCCAAGATGGCCTCGAAAGACGACAAGGGGAGAGAAGACTTGGATGACCTTGGGCTAAAAAACACGCTTGTTCTTTTACCAACTGACTCTTATGTGTGCTGATCTAGACTTTGCAAGCACTCATGTTTAAGAGACAATGTTCAATTCCAACTTGAAGTGCCAACAAAAGTAAATTGATCGAAGAATGCAAACAAGAAGAAGAGTTAGGGTCAACAAAAGAAAACTCGCACGCTCGGAGGCCCTCCACGTCAAGTATCGGTTAATTTCCTTTAAAGCATTCAAGAGTTGGTGTGATTTTGTTTTAAGCCCAAAGCAAAGATATGTGAGACTCGATTTGTCAAGCGCACGCCCGGAGGCCCTCCACGTCAATAGTTGTTCAATTTTAGTGCCCAAACTTGAAGTGTGATCGATTTAATCTAGAGTTTTGGTCATTTAAATTTTTTGATAAAGTTAAAGCAAACATTCAAAGACCAAGCGAGTGAGTTAGATTGTGGAACATTTAACACCTTTTTCAAGTAGACCCATCCCCATAAATGGTGCTGAGATTGCAACCAATGGTTGAATTGATGGGTGATTAGAAAAGAGGTGAGTCCAAGAAACTACTCAAATTGATTTTTGCAAATTTGTATTTAACTTAACAAAGTTTCTTAAGTGTCCAAAAATCAAAGTTTACCTGAATTGCATGTGGAAAAGAGATTTGTTTTGTTCAATTTTAGAAGCTCCAAATGAAGTGTTTGATATTGCAATGGTTAATTGATCCTTGGCATTCAAGATTGGATTTTTTGTTTTAATCATGCATTCAAGGAAAATTTGATTTTAATCCATGACATTCAAGAGTGTGTTTAGCAACATGCATTCAAAGACAAGTGATTAAACATTCAAGTTTTTTCCTTTGAGCATTCAAGATTGAGATTTTGTGTGTTGTTTTAAGAACTTTGAAGTGCTTTGTTTTAACCTTAGATCATTCAAGATTGTTTTGGACTCAAAAGTGAAAATGACTCTTTGGACTTTGGTTTTCATTCAAGATTTTGTGTTCTAGTTTGCATATTTTAAGCCCAAAAATGATATTCCTAGATTGTTTTGATGCATGAAAAACCTAATAAACATTCAAGATTTTGCAACAAGACATTTGTTTGGAACAAATAACAAAGCTTTTAGGACAATTTTTGGCAACCATTTAGGACTCTTCGTTTTCATGAGATTTTTAAAAGAACTTTAAAATATTTGCAAATGAGGTTCATTTTATCCTTGATTGATGCTTTGAGTTTGATTTAGATTTTAGTGTGCACTTAGTGTTGATTTTGAACCTTTTGAAATGGAAACTTGAAGTTCTTTTTAAATTCTCAAAAATGAAGTGTTCCTAACTTTGCATGAATGCATCTAAAACCTTGATGTTGCAAGGATGCAAATGATTGGATTGGTTTAGTTTCACTTGTTAAAAGATTTTTCTTTTTTGCAAATTTTTAATTTTTTAATGGATTTAAGCATGATTTGGGGGTTCATTTTAAGCACTAAAAAGAAAAGTGTATGATTTTGCTTCCTTAAAAAAAAATGGCCAAGATCTCCCACAAGAAGAAGAAGAAGAAGTAGATGGAATAAGAAGAATATAGACAAGAAGAGGAAGAAGAATTCCAAGTTCTTTGTCCACCTATAAGCTTGAAAAATCTGCAAACACTATGAGATATACTATGAGTTCCTTTGTCTTCTTCATGCTCATGTGGACCTAGAAAACTAATTTATACAATCCTACCAATCACAAAAACAAGCAAAATTAGCCAAAATTAACAAATGACATACAAAACTTGACTAAAAAAGCTAATGAAGATGACCCATGCGGGGTCCCACCGAGCGTGCCAAAATGTATATGAGCAATGTTAGTATGCTAATAGAAACCAAATTTAAATAAAGCTTCTACAAACTAAAAAAAATTCATAAACTTCAAGATAGACTAAGATGAACTCTCAATTGAGAATATGAGCCATTAATGGACTCTCTTAATGAGAAGCTCTCTTGTTGAGTAGCTTTGTCTAAATAGATAGGATGTATGCTCAAGCTTTATGCTTCAAAAATGGCTTTAAATGGAGTTGGAATTTGGGTGTGAGTGTATGGTTTTGATGTAAAATGGCTTCTTAAAATGACATTATGACTTTACTTCATGGATTGTGTTATTTTGCAAAGGGGAAGGATCCAATTTATAGGCAAGAGGCTTGAGAGATTGAGGGCTAAGATGCAAGGATGGGAAAAAGCTCATGGAGGGCTTAGATTGCATGAGAAGAGAGCAAATGGATTGTGCTTCCTTAGAACCAATCAGGGAGTGACACATGTCACAGGGTGAGAGGATGGAGGAAAGGGGAAGGATGAGTCAACAAAGGAGGCTCAAGGGATAAAATCTTCATAAAGACCCTCATAATGGCTTGTAAGAGCAATAAAAGGGCTTGGAAGAGTCATTTATGGCCTAGTGGGCTTCATAAAATTTTATGGTTGAGATATTTTGAGGGAGATGAGAGCAATTTCGACTTGGGCTTGATTAGGAAGGTTTTAAGCTTGCTTAGGATTGCGCAAATGATTAGAGGATGGATTAGGATGGTTTAGGATTAGCTTAGGGATAGGCAAGTGGATGGCATTTAATGAGGGTGGGTGAAGGAGGAGATATTTGTTAACTTTGGCTTGGGTTAGTAAGTCTTAACCCATGTTTAGGGAATGTGACAAGGTTAGGAGGGGATTAGGATTAGGTTGAAAGACATCTTCTAGAAGAGTCTAGACTTTGGATGAGGATAAAGACTTTCTAGAATAGTCTAGAATTTCCTGGGATGAGGATGAAGACTTTCTAGAAGAGTCTAGAACTTCTTAGGATGAGGATAAATTAGATTTTTAGGAAATAAATAAAGTTTTATTTATTTCAAAGGTTTGGGTTGAGGAGATATTTATTAAAACTTTTTTTAATAAACATGAGGATTAATATTTAATCTTAATTAAATATTTTGAGTTGGGATTAGGGGTAGGAAATGATGGGATTAGCCTTTAATTAAAATTAAAGAAGGATTAGAAGATTTTGGAAGAGGTTAGTGGTCTTAAGGAAATTGGCCAAGTTTTGGGCAAAAAATAATTTTTTAATTTATTTTGGGTTTTTTGGTCAATTTATTAATTAAATAATTAATAAATAAGGAAATAATGTTTAAATAAGATTTAAACATTTTTGGGAGGGATTCCTTAATTAAATATTTTTAATTAAGATAAAGGGATTTAATGGCATAAAAATAAATAAATAAATTAAATAATTAATTAATTAATAAATGATGATGTCATCAGGAATTTTTCAGAAAATAAAAATACTTTATTTTCTAAAGGTTTTTAGGTGTCTACAGATATCATTCACATGCATCTAATTCATCTAATGAACATGAAAGTAAACACATGCATGAAAACAGATAACACAAGATTTGGTAACCCAGAAACCCTCCAAAATGAGAAGGTAAAATTGGGGTGGGGATAACACATACAAAGTATCACTGCAACAATATGTAATTGTTTAAGGTTACAAAGTTTGACCACTTCCAATGGTTTGCCTATGAAAGGCATGTCCTGTTAAAGACTTTACACCCTATTAAAAGTCACCTGGTTAAAGGATTTACAAACATTCACTTGGAATGCTACCCTATTAAAGGATTTACAATCTTGTTAAGGATCTACAATATGGTTGCTAAACCAATATAGCTGCTAAGCCAACCAATCAACATAGGATTTCCATTCTCATAATACAATGGTTAGAAAGGATGGTAGAATGTCTTGACTTGATGACTTGCAATCCTTAATTTCTGATTCTAGATCCTTATTCTGCTTTGTCTGCTCTTATCCTTGCTTGATTTGATATGTTTCTCCTTGAAACTCTGATACTTTGTTCTTGATCAACTAGATTATGCAATGTTGTTATGCTCTCTCAAAGTCTTTACACCCTTCTACACTTCATTATAATTCACCCATACACTTTTCTCATGCACAGACATAATGGGTTTCATCCTCCTTTTAAAGGTTTTGAAGACTTAGGGTTAGGTATGAATCTACAATCAATATTTACTCTTTATTTGCCACTCAATTCTTGCACTTTTCCCATTGATTGCATGCCTTCTCCATTTTTCTTATTGGCTGCATGCTGATTAGATAGGTAATGCAAAAGATTCGATATTATCTTCAAGATCCTTTGAGATTCATCCTATGTCAACTCAGAAAATGGTTTACATATGAGTTTGTGAAGGCACAAACTCAGATGTTGATACTATGTTACTTGACACTTACTAGTTGCTAGTGCTTGACATGCATAGGAATTTTGTGTCACTCGACTCCTATAGTAATTCTGCTTTGCTCTACATCTATACTTTACTCGACACTTATAGTGACTTGACATCACCTATCACTCAACACTTGAACTTCGCTTGACACCTAAAGTTCACTTGACACCTATTGAATTCTCTAGCTTGGCACACAATGCAGCTCAACTTCTATATTATACTTGACATCATCTTGAGAATTGGTTAAGTGTGTTGACACTCAATTGTCAAAACCATTATGAGACCAATAGTACAATGCTCAAGAAGCTAAAACTACCTCTCTGCAAACTACTAGCAATGCACAAGGAACATTGTGCAAGATCAAGGATGTAGTAAGATGTCTTTTAAGCAAACACTCTAAGGATCTCGATCCATACTAGCATTAGAAAAGTTTGTTAGGTACCAACTAGTTTTTGTTGATGTCGTCATTGCCCAGATGGAAGGAATTGGAGGTAAGAATCTAGCTCATCCTAGTTTCATCATTAGACCTAATGACCAAATGTAGATAGAGTTGTGTAAAGAGAAGGATAGGCTTAAGCACTGCGCTATTTTTTTTCTACAATGGATTCTAATTCTTTTCCATCAAGATTCTTTTTTTAATAATTGGCTCCTAAAAGTTTGGCCGCAAAAGATAGAGTTTCATTTTCCTTTTGCTGCATGGTTTATAATGGTCTATTTATTTTGATTTTTGTCAACCCTGAATCCCAAAGATTATTGGTGGAAGATCAATTCTAGAAAGTGGATAGGTGTGAGTTCAAAGCCCTATCATTGGCCTTGGATGCAATTAACAAAGAAATCCTAGCCCTTTCAATCACGATATTGGTCATAATTAGTAATCTTCCACCATTTGCCTGGTACTTTATTCCTCATATTTTGGAACTTATTGGTAGGGTTTTAATGATTGACCATTCAAATACCTTGATTCCCAACTCGGATGTGAAGGTTTTTCTGTCAATCTACCTTGGTATTGAGGCACTTGATAATATTTGCTTGGATATTGATGAATCCCCTATCATATGTAAAATATCCTACATGGGTGGGCTTAATGCTTGCTACTTATGCAGAAAAGAGGGTCATAAAAGGAATGTTAGTTTGTGGTGATTGATCAAGGAAGTACTCTACGTACTTCATAAATTCTTTGGGGTTCAGGGCATCACCCCCCCCCCCCCCCCCCCCCCCCCCCCCCTAACAAAAAAAGAGAGAGGCTAATATTCACCAATTGGCTATAATTTATTCACCAATTTATGGTTGACATGTTGTAACTAATTTTAACCCTAAAGCAAAAAAAATACTTGTGTAAAAAGGCTTAGGGTTAGGGATTGTTTCATAAGGTGTGATGTGAAAATTGCTTCCTACGATGGTATTGAATTGTAAGGGATTACGTATTGTAATTAGGCTGTAATCACTGGATTGTAATAATATTGGACTTGTTGTTTGGTGGATGTAGCCCAGGGTTTAGGTAAACCACATTAAATCTTGGTGTCTTGTGTTCTCTTCTATATGATCTATTATTTTCTGATATTGTTTATATTTGCATGTACTTTTTATTTTTTCTATGGTTAATTCCTAACAAGGAAAGATTGACCCATTTTGAAGAATAAAACCTCTCCTCAATCCTCCTCCTCTGATCCTAAAGCTTTTTATGTTTTGAAAGCTCTCTTGAAGTTAAACTATGTGGTATGTGTTGTTGACCTCTGTTTTGACCCCAAACTCCCTCAAGTTGTCTCGGCTAACAAAGACTAGTTGAAAGATGCTGATAAACTTTGTGTCTCCCTCAATAATCTTAAAGATCAAGTTTCTAAAACCTCTAGTGACCTGATGTTTCTCAAAGCTCAGGCCCCTCTAAATGAGAAGGAAGATCTACCCAAGACCCCAAACATAGACTTTGTCCTTGGCACTAAGTCCTTCGGGCTTAGTAATACTCATCTTAGTGCTCAACAATTGGCCTTGAAAAGCATTAAGGAAAGAGCCCTTCACTATAAGAGAATTTCCTCACATATGGCTATCAAATATTTTTCTATTCCCATTTGGGGGAATACACTACTTATTCCTCCTCCATTTGACAATTTTTTAGAGGATTCTCAAGATTGCCATGGAGTTGAGAATAACATAGAATCGAGGGAACCTCAAATTCTTGAGAAAGAAAATTGCTTGCTTCTTGGAGAATTGTTGAATGAATTTTCCCTAGTAGTTGTGTGCTAGAAAATGAGACTTGCAAGAAGCATGGGTTAACAAACAAACACTAGTTTAAAAGCTTGAAAGTGCATCAAAGATTCATCATAATAAAAAGAACAAACATTAACTAATGCTTGCTTGGGTTTTGCAACCCAAAGCAACCAACAAATCTTACCTTCCAGCCACCTCTATAGCTCAACAAAGGCACCCATGAGAGGCCTTGTTGGTGTGTTAGGATGATGAGGTATGTTTGGTGTGCTCTCCTAAACACAACAATAATGAAATCTCTTGAGTGAGTGAGTGCAAGTGTGTATGCAAGTAAGATATGAATCTGGACTAAATGAGATGAAGAATACCATAAGAAATGCCTATGGAGAGAGCCATTCTTGAAGGCATTCAAGGATGAAGATGATATGCAATGAAAGAACTAACTAGATATACAAACTATGATAAAAAATGCAAGCTAAAACTACCATGAAAGCTCAAACTATGGATGCAAGCTCAAATCTCAAACCAACATGATAACAATGCAATAATGGGAGATGATAAATTCTTGAGACAAGCCCTCTATTTATAGGCTTGAGGGAGGGCTTGGTGAGGTGGCATCCATGTAGATGCCACATAAGATGACATGCAAGCCATGCAAATGGTGAAGAATTCAAAGTTTGCTCACATATGTGTGAGCAAACTTGAGAAGAAGAGTGGGAGACAAGAGCGTGTAGGCATGCCATCTCGCACATGTGTGAGCACACTCTTAGGCTAATGAGGGGGATTAGGGAGATGATTAGGAATGATTAAGTGGGATTAGAGAAGAAGTAGGCTTAAGAGGATGAAAATGGTGGTTATAGGGTAGGCTTAAGATTAAATTAAATGAAATTTAACTTAATCATGGGTTTAGAGGAATTAATAAGATGTGAGGATTTAAATAAATAAAATTTATTTAAAAAAGGGAATGATGGAGGATCATGTGTTAAATTAATTTAACACATTAAGGCTAGGAGTATTTAAATTATATTTAAATACTTAGGAGAATGAACTCATTTAATTAAAATAATTTAATTAAATAAGTAGAAGAATGTGAGAAATATAATTAATTAATTAATAATTAATTAAAATGTCACAGACAATATTAAAATTAATTAATATAGTGTTTAGGGACGATTTTAAGCATCTACATTTTGCCCCTCTTTGATGTGATGTCGAGACGACATCATATCAAAGAAAAGAAAATGTAGGTTTCCCCAGAGAAGGATAGGAGTCCTATGGCAACGACAGGGGAGGAGGGTGCCCCCTCGAGGAAATGGGGTGAAAAAGGAATATATTTTGCCCCATTTTCTCGAAAATAGACACGAGGAGGAAAAGGAAAGGAAAAAGGCTTAGAGGAAGGCCTTGCATGACTTGTTGGTAAGCTTGACATGAAGCGGGGCGAAGTGGATGATGATTAATCTAAATGCAACTTAACTACATGAATGCATGAAATTTAGTTGTGTTCATATGGGAGAGCACACCGTATTTTGATATTGCAAGAGGAGTTATGCATCAAATGCTATAGTAGCATAGATGACAATATTCCTATGCGTGGAATATACTCTCAACACAATAGATATAGGTTTCAGAGCCATGATGGAAAAAATGACATATACACACTAGAGAGGTCTGGGCACACTCAAAGTCTTATTAGGGATCTTGGTGGAAAGTGTGCTAACACGTTGCCCCTAGTGAACAATGCATAACCATAACTCAAAAATTAACAGAGATGTGCTAAAGAATCATGAAAATAGATCATATTGCAAAATGACACGTATAATCATGTTAAACCATTCAAATGATACCAAGATATTAAAGATCAAGGCACACTTGGGGAGACTATCACTGATACACAAAGATAAAATCACCAAAAAGACTTTATGACCAAGTAGTCATTCAGTCCACAATTCTTGCCATGAACTTGATTGTGAGAGTGAAATTTGTTAAGCCTGTGTAGGAAGGATTCATCCTGTAAGGCAAAAATTGATTGTTTGATTGAACTGTATTCAAATGTATGTGATTGTTCACTGGCAATAGTGTGAAAGGAACAATGTTCTCAAATCATGTAGTCTTAGTGTGAATTGTGTAAGTTTGTTTGCAATCACTATTTTGATAAGCTCAGTTTGATGGGTTGAAGCTCAGTGTCATGAGATAAATAGAAGAATGTGGATAAGATAAGATAAGATAATGGATGAATTGAAATGGAATGGAAGAGGAATGTGAGGGAGAAAGTGATAAATGTTCAATAGAGGAAAGCGTATTGAATGGAAGACTAGAAATTTGATCAAGGTATATGCAAATAGATGGAAAAAATGAAGGATTTGATTATGGAAATGATTTGAATGAAATGATTAGAAGAAGGGAATATGATTAGATTAGAGGAGAAATGAATTGATTGAATGGATTGGAAGAGGTAAAAAATGATGGAAGGTGGAATGGATTAGAACCAATGACAAGGGATAACCAAGGGATGGTAAATGGAGGAAAAGCAAAGTGAGTTGGTGGATGAAAGGAAGGGTGAAAAGATATGAGGGGCCAAATGGTATGGAAGCAAAAAATGTGGAGCCAATGACCATATTTCAAAGGAGTCCTAATGCCCCATACTAAGGATAGGAAAAATGGAAGGAAATATGGTGGGAAAGGATGCATGAAAAGGGAATGATGGAATGAAGGTTGGCATATGGAGGAAGAGAAAGCATGTGCTCTACCAAAGCATGTATGAACATTTTTGTTGTTGTGCCTCTAATAATGATCACGATCATGGGCATGAAAGTGGAATGAATAAGGGATATGGGAGGGAGGCTATGAAAAAGGGATAGGGATATGAAGGGTATGGATGTAATGTGGAATGTGAAGTGGATGAAATGGAAGGGATGATCAAGATCAAAGACATATGAAAGGGGGATGGAAGCATGTAGGAGTATGGGTGGAAAATGGATGAATGAACATGACAAGGACCATGGAATGCATGATATGGATAACATGTCAAGATCAAATGCATGAAAGCATGATGGAAGCATGTAGGAAAATGTATGGAAAATGAGCATGGGATATGGAAAGTGAGCATGGATGGATGGAAGGAAAATGAAAGTCAAGATCAAAGATGGAAAAGGGCTAATGAACGGTAGATGGAAGTATGGAAGGTATGTATGGAAGAGTAGCATGGATGGAGCTTGCCCCCAGTATAGAGTGCAAGTGGAAGAGGAAAAGTGAATGGAGGGATAAGTGGAATTGGAAGGCAATGGATACATGATAGGAGAATGAAGGGAGGACTCAAGCATCTATATATATCAATGGTATCCCTTGATTTTTTTTTCTTTCTTTTTAATTTTCAAGGAATTTTTACTATTCGCACATAGATGTTGGTAGGGTAGTGAAAAGAAGGATGAAGTGGATTATGAAAAAGGTTGGATTAAGGGGGTGGGAGGAAGATATGGGTGATGGATGCTAGGTTGGAAGACTTGTGAATGGGTGGATGAAAAGATCGTAATTGGCACACTCCTTGAAGGGTGATCGAAAGGAGGAAAGTTTGGAGGATATGTAGGAGAAAGTTTGAATTTTGGGATATAGGGACCCAAAATAGATGAAGGAGACGATGGATTTAGGATGGTGGATTTGGGTATATAAGGACCCAAAATGGATGTGGAAGCCTTTGCATTAGCAAAAGTGGATGTCATTTGGAATCTTTCTTTGAGATTCATTGCTACATTAAGTAGCTTTGGTATCCACAAAATTTTTGCATTTTTGATTTTGAGCCTTTGTGGCCTTTGGATTTTTCTTTGGATCATATTTTTCTTTTCTTTAACATGTCTTTTAGACGTGAGATGTTGATCCTTGAATTTTAGTGGATTTTTGGCCTTATTCTCTTTTTCTTTTGCATCTGATTTGCTACCATTGGCCATGGTATGGGTGTATGGAGGTAAATGAGATGGAGAGCTTATGGATGGTGAATGTTGGAAGGAATTCAAGGAAGTGTGCCTTTGGTGATCTTTAGTAGGAGCGTGAGGGGATGATGTGGAAAACATGGATAGGGTGGATGGATGTATGTAAGGGCCCAAAATGGAAGGAAGGGATGAAGAATTTGGCGATGGAACATAAGGACCTAGAATGGATGGAAGGGAGGAAGGAATGGGAATATGGATATAAGGTCCTAAAATGGATGACAACAAGGAAGGAATAATTTTGGATTTGGAAGGAGGAATTGTGGAAGGTGTACCAACATCTTGAGACATTATTTTGTTAATGGGATACTTATTAGTTTCAACACAAGATGCGAGTCCAAGTAGATTGGATACATGAGTGGATTCGATAGGTGTGATAGTATCATGTGGAGGAATAAGATCGCAAGGGGGATCATGAGGGATAAAAGGATATGGAGATGGGGTGGGATCATGAAAGGAAATTGAAGGAGAGCTTTGATCTTGACTTAAAAGGGAATCATGTGGTGGAATGAGTGGATCATGAGATGGAATAGGATCATTGAATGGAGTTGAGGGAACGGAGCCATGAGATAGGGTGATTTGATCTTGACATGGAGGAGAGCTAGTGGATGGAGTGGAAGGAACTTCTTCATGAAGTGGAGGATATATGGATGCAAACTCTTGAGATGGAATGAAATTGGTAAGGTGTGTGGTACATGGAATGCCTTGATCTTGGTTAGGAAGGGAATTAGGAGATGGACTAGGAGGGATAAACGGATCTTGAGGAATAATTTTCCTTCTTAAATAAAGTTGAAGCTTCTATTTAGACCCAACCCTCTAATGAGGAAGCAATAGAATATATGGTTAAAGCAAGGCACAACCTCAAAAAAGTCAGGCCAACATGGTGCAAGGAGGCAAAATGAGATTAACATTTAACTAGTTAAAAGTTGGAAATAGATACTCCAAATTGTTCTTTCAAGTATTGAAGTCTAAAGAAGCCAAAGATAAAGTTGATTGTCTATGTGAGGATGGGGAAAACATTACTAAACATGAGGTCATCCTTGGCTCTTTTATAAGTTATTACAAAAAAAAATCTTGATAAGAAGATGATGGATGTAACATGAAAGAGGTTAGGGAGAATATTTGTTCCATTATCCCTAAAAGACTCTCAAAAGAAGACTCATTGTCACTAGATTCCCCTATCAATTTGGGAGAAATTAAGAGGCTCATACATATTATGGCCAAGGATAAGGCCCCAACCCTTGATGGCTTACGAGTTGAGTTCTTCAAAACAAATATAGAGTGGATATGCCATGAGCTTAAACAATTGAATGAATTTTCCCTATCTAGAGGATCACTAGGGATGGAGATCAATGCAGGTCTTATTAAATTGATTCCCAAACAAGGAGATAAAACTATAATTAAGAATTGGATGCTAATCACACTACTTGATGCGACCTATAAGATTATTGCTAAAATTATATTGAGTAGAGTGGGAAATATCCTTCCTGAGGGCATAAATCCTACACAAACTAGTTTTGTAAAAGGAATGTACATACTAAAAAACATAGACACCTCTTGGGAATCGTTGGACTAGGCTAAAACCTCAAGACAAAATGTTGGGATGCTCATCATTGACTATGAAAAAGCATATGATAGGGTGGAGTGGAAATTCATTTGGATGATGTTGAAAGCTCTCAGATCCCTCAATCATTTTGTCATATGGTGGCCACTCTTATGAAATATACATAAATTGTAATAGAGGTTAATGGGGTTAGATATGAATACTTTGACATGTCTATTTCTATCAAATAAGGATGCCCATTAGCCTCATCTCTGTTTGTTATCGTTGTTGCCTCACTTTATTGCTTGTTGAGAGATAATGTATTGTACCCAAAGATCCCTAGCCCAATTCTCCCTAACCAAGAGGATATTTCAATATAGTTTGTTGATGATATTGTTATTCTCTTTGTTTTAGATGAAGAAAAGATGAAGCATTTAATGAAAAAATTAAACATTTTATGTACTACTTTAGGCAGTAAGATCTCCATTACCAAGCATATCCGACTAGGATGGGATGAACACCCTCCAACATGGTGTAGTAAATTTAACATTGGTTGGGGAGGACCAAATCATATTGTTAGTTGTTTAGGTATTCATTTTGCAATAAATCCTAATATAAACAATATGTGGCTATGGATTAAGGAGAAGGTTACATCAAAACTTAACAAGTGGAATTCCTCCTATCTTTCTCAAATGGAAAAGTACAAGTTCATCAAAAAATTCTTTCATCCTACACACTGTTATTTTCATCTGCATGGTTATTTAATGTTAGATAATTTGGATTCATCTAGAATAACATCCAAGACTTCCTCTAGTCTAATGGGAAAGTGGGCAAGGTTGGTCATACTGTTAGGTGGGACTGGTGTACTAAAAGAAAGGAAATTGGGGGCTTTGGGCTGAAGGACCTTAGATTGTAGGGTATGGTCTTAGCTATAAAGTGGATTGCTGAAGATATTGAAGGATGTGAGCCTTGGAAATTCCTCATCATCAGTAATATTTGTAGGGGCTATCCTCATCAAGCTCGATTCTAGAGTGGCTTGGATATATTGTGTATTTAATATCTTAATGTCAAAACCTTTGTTGGGGGTTCTAGTATATTCAAGTCATTATGGAAAAGTTGGGCTAGTGTTAGACCTCTACTTGGATCCATTAAAAGAACTAAAGAAGGAAATGTTTGGTGTGGGAGAGGTTCTATATGGTGGAATCTCAAGAAAAATGATAAACCTATAACTCTTATACAAGGCTTCTTTGCAAATAAATGGGCTCAAGCTAGAATTTGTGTATTTAACAACATATTTAAATATGGATCTCTTATATAGTAGGAGGAATTATAAACTTTGTTCAATCTTCCAGATTCCCATTAGAGAACATACTACATAGTCAAGAACGTTATTCATAATGTAGAGGTTTCTTGTAACTATTGCTCTTCTAACTCCTCCTTCCAGTCACGTTGGATTGATTATTGTCCCTTCCATCTTGTCAAATCTAAGTCTATCTACTCTTCCCTCATCTCCAATTGTGTCATCCTTGAGCATCTCAATACTTACTATAACCTATCTTTTGACCCTCCTACCTAGAAAAAGTACCTTCTTAATCTCTAGTTCAGATAGGTGGATCCTAAAAATGTGTGTTTTCTATGGAGATTGCGGCTTCAAAAACTATCAATTTAAAAAGCCAAGGAGGAACTACAACATTTTCTAGTATGTCAACAAGATGAGTCTATCCTCCATGTCTTCTTTCACTGCCCATTTTCCTGAGGGCTTTGGGACTTGTTTGGTTTTATTTTTTAAGGCAAATTCTCTATACATAACATTATCTCCAGCAAAATTATATGCAACAATATGCAGTGCAATGTGTTTTGGTCCATTTTAACTTCTACTATTCTCTGGCTTATTTTTAAGTTTATTTGAATGATGTTGTATTTCAAGGTAGATTTAGATTTCTTACTAAGTCTCTAAGGAGACTCATATTTCTTAGTGTTATTGTGAAGGTCACTGTAATGTTCAAGTTGAAGGAAAGTTCTTTCCTTAAGATCCTTCAAGAGGGGAAAGGAGTTGTAGAGAATATAGGTCTAGCCCATGGATATATTATGCTAAAGGATGTTGTTGAATTCAACATCCCCCTAGCACAACTTATTGAAAAACTTAGGGAAGAGGGCAGCTAGAGGCCCAAGGAGTAGGAAAGGGACATCCTTGCATACCCTCTCATACCATCTTTGATATGTTCTGTCACCATCGAATCCAATAGTGAGGAAGAAGAAGGACATAAATCATACTATCAATTTGGCTCTATATTAAGTAGTATAAAGAGTTACTCTTCGTTGTCACATAAGTCACTGATATTTTTGTATTAGGTGGGATTTAGTTATTTTTGTTGTTTCCTCAAGTAGATGTTATTTTAGTTCTTAACTCGTTACTTATGATTTCACTTTTTCTGATACTCTAATACTTAGTTTATCTTATATGCAATAGACAAAAAAAGAAATTAGAAATATTCTATTAGCTGAATAAATTAATTAAAATAATTAAAAAACTAAAATCTAAATCAATTTTAAAAATCAAATAAAAAATAAAAAATAAAAGAATTGTTCAAATCCTAACCAAAAAGCATGGTGAATCAAGTAAGTTTCCACTCAAGAAATGGGTTGGTAGGTAGTGCAAACCAAGAAGCATGCTCGGGTGTAAAAGTAATTTGATTCCAAATCCCACCCAAAAATAAGAGCTAATGTGGTAAATTGTTAGAGTACCCACATAATGGAGGGCAAGATTTCACATCAGATAAATAGGGGAAAAAACCCTTAATATAAGACGTCTAATGATTAAGGCAACGAATGATTGGAATCAACCACAAAGGGCTTCCATCACAAGTAATTGAAAATCCCTTAAAAAGGAACACTAGTCTGATAAAATCAAGAATGAGGGAAACATCACATAGGAAATGACAAAAGACAACCTCATCCTTGCTATAATCAGGGTTGCAACATCAAAATTATTATCATTAGCAACAATCATGTAGAGGAGTGTTTGTTTAATTGTGAATTGCAAGGTATTTTTGTTTACTAGAATGGACCAAGGGTTTTGCACCCAAAAATGGTAAATTGGCTCCATTTGACCCTACAGGACCATGTAAGTATTTCTTCCTTAACCAATCATTCTTGTTACATTCAATGTAAGGATAGGGTTATTATGAATGGGTCAGTGCAAGAAGTTGGGTCTCACTTTTGGCCAAAAAGTGGAAGTGTTTTTCTTATTTTTGAATTTTTTTGTCAATTGATGTCAAAATTTGAGGTATTTAGAGATTGAATATAAAAAAACTCAAGAAATAAAATTTTTAGTGTTCGAAATCTAGTTTTTGAATATGTAATTTATTTGTGTACCCATATGATAGATTTTTTTTTGGTATGGATCTTTAAAAATTACTTTTTCAAAATGCCTGTTTCAGGACCATACCACGCTCATGTACGAACACCGTAATTTGACACAAATAAATGAATTTTTTCAAATCCTTTTAAAGGGAGTTACCTAATACACCTAATATTGATGACAATGTTTTTCCTTAATTTTTTATTGAATAATTTTTAAATTATTGTTTATTAATTGGCTATAAAGGTAAATTTTAAAACCTCTCGTGTACAAACCACATAATTTGATCAAAATCTTACTTTTTTCAAATTTTTTTTTAACATCAAAAGAATTGTATGTAGATTGATGACAGATAAATTAATTTAAGAAAAATTATAAATTAAAAAAGTTATTAAAGTTTTAGTAAATGTCACTTTTTAACATTTATGAGATAGTTTTGATTAATAAATAATGGAAAAATAGAAAATAAACTAATAACACTATAAAATTTACATTTTTGGAATTAGAATAGTAAGACCTATAATGGGTTTTTGTCTCATCAAAAAGTTTACAATACTAGAAATTGTCGATTAAATGCTTTAGAAAAAAAAATCATAAAGGCATGGCTTGGTGGGACCAAGCATATGCCATGCCTTTCCCCAAGGCAAAACCCCATGCAAAATTCGGGTGCCATACCAAATTCCCACTCATGTCTCAAGAACCGGGCACTCGATTTGTAATTCAAAAATCGGGTGCATGATTATTTTCAACCGTTGTACCTGATTGCTTAAAAATTAGGTACCTGATTCTTTTTGAAATCGGGTACCTGATTCATAAATTGGTACCCAATTTTTTAAGAATCGGGTACCCAATTTTTAAGCAATTGGGTATTCATTTCTAATGTACCCATTGGGCCCCAAAAGCTGCCCCATAGACTGAGTTTCAATGATTGAAATGATTGAATAACCGTTTCAATGTGCATCAATAAATTCTATCATGCTTATTTTTTTTTCTTGTCCTTTTATACAATTTGCAAGCTACTGATTCAAATTCAAAATTGGTGCAAACATGGGATCAAAACAATGAAGAAAGAAGAAAGCAAAAGTTTTGACAGATGAGGAGACTACAACAAATAAAGAGAATGAAGCACAACATCAATGAGAGAGAAGACAAAGAATTAGAGACTTGAACAATGTTTCAAAGGAGAAAGACATTGAGGATACCATGATGGATGAAGAGATCAAAGAATAGAACCCAATACAAGAAAATTCAGGAGAAAATTCTAATCATACATTCAATACAGGTGTGTCTCCAAACCCTCGATTTTTCTCTCGTGATGAAATTGGTGATTTTTAGAAGTAGGTTATGATTTAAATGATTTAGATTTTCTTCATGAGAAGCAATTGTCAAACGATCATGCACAAAAAATTCTAATTGAAATGCATGCCCTGAAAGAAATACCAAGAAAATTTGAAAATGATATTCAAATCCCAAATAATAGTGAAAATAGTAAAGTGTCTGAAAATAAAAATTGCATGAATGTAGACATCGAAACACCAACTATTGAACAAACATGTCAGAATGATAGTAACGTGTTTGAATATAATTTTCATATTCCTAATGATTTGTTAGATAATCTTAAGGGATTGGTTTCATGGAGACAAATTAGGACACATGCTAATAGATTGTATAGGCATTTTTTTATAATAAGAAATTTGGGTTTCAGTGTCAGCTAATGTTGCAACTAATTAAAATTTCTAAAATGCGAAAAATTAATGAGAAGGTTTGGAATGTATGCAAAAACCAAGAATAAAAATGAGTCTTTAAAACAAGTTGTATCCACTGTTGCTAGTGCCTTTGATGTTATCGAAAAGAGAAGTCGGTCTAAAGATAAGAATGCAGCACGACGAGCAATAACAACAGCTTTAGTTAACAAATCAAAATCTGACAAAAGATTGATTAGCAACATAAGTGGATATCTTAATGTGAATTGTAAGACTTTAGAAAGAGCTGTAAAGAGAAGGGTTAACTTTGAAGGTGATCCAACAAATATTTTATAGACTACTAGTTGTAGACTCTTGAGATGTGATATGAAACTTACTACTAAAGTCAAAAGTTTGATTGAATTTTTTTGGCATGATAATACAAGAGTATCACCTAATTCAAGAGATGTTCTTAAATTAAGAATTGGGTCAAAAATACATGATCCACATCCTAAACACCTTTTGGACATGACTCAAACTGAATTGTTTAAAAAAATTGTAGATGGTAAGGTATTAAATATTACCATTAGTCAAAGATCTTTTGAAAAGTGTAAACCATGGTATGTAAGGGTTAACAAGGAAAGAATCATATGTTGTTGTAAAACTCATATTCAATTTCATTATCATTATGATGTATTTCAATCTATACGTGGTACCATGCATAGTAAAGAAATGTTGCAAGAATGTGGTATAAAAATACCACCTCAAACTATAAAAGATTTCGTATCAGGTTTGTTTTGTAAGCCACCTATTGATCAATACTTTCTTTTCAATGCATGTCTTTCTAGTACATGTGATATGTGCTGCAATCTTTCTTTGTTAGATGAATGTTTGCATGAAAATTCTTTGACTACTTTTGGACAACAATTAGTTGAGGTAAAAAGATTCAAAACTATTGAATATCCATTGAAGGATAGGAAGATTGGAAGAAGGTGTGATCTAGTTACAGATAAAGTTAGTTGTCATGCATTTATGGATGAGTTTAAGAGTGTGATCATACCAAAATATGTTAAACACTCTCAATATTCTAGATGGCTTGATGGACAATTTTGCTTATGTAAGAATACATTTCCAATTGGTACTATACTTTTAGTTGTTGACTTTGCAGAGAACTACATGCTTGCACCACAAGAAGAGGTACAACCACAATATTACAATTCAGTGCAAGTAACAATTTATGTTCATATAGTTTATAGGCATGCACCTAATAGTACATAGGAGGATCAAAAAATATTGAGAGAGAACCATTTTTATATAAGTGATAATAAACTCCATTCATCTGAGTTTTTCCAATATTGTTTCAAAGTCTTTTATGATAATTTAAAAGAGAGATAAATTCAAATGACACAACATTGGATATGGTCAGATAATTGTACATGACAATTCAAGAATGCTAGAATGTTCTATTGGTTGAGTAGGACACATAGGCAAACTAACATCCAACATGTGTGGAGTTTTTTTGAGGTTGGACATGGTAAAGGAGAACATGATGGTGCTGGTGCATGTGTGAAGAGAGCCCTTAGTAGAGAGTAATTAAAATTTGAGGAAAAAACTAAATTCAAAAATGCACATGAGATTGTCGAATGGTGTAACAAATATTTATACACAAGATCAAGTCAGAACTCTACAATCAAACATTTCTTCTACCTAGTTGAAGAAAATAATATCCCTTCAAGATATGACTATGATACAATTAGTGGGTCAGCTAAATGGCATTCATTTAGGAGTTCAGATTCTAACACTTGGACTATATGGACTAGGGAGCTTGCTTGTTTTTGTCAATTTTTCTTGTAGGTGAATGGGAAGAATGTGAGAATATAGAATGGGTTGAAGATTGGCAAAAAAGATCATTAGCACCTACTGACATGCATTTTGAAGATGATATAGTAAATGAAGGCTAGAATGTTACTTTTACATCATAAGACTATGATCATATTTAATACCTCATAGAACCTGGTATGCACAATTTAATTAGATTTTTTTGTGATCTCATGCTTCAATTTATATAATTTGCATATGTACACTCATGTGATTAAAGTGTTTCTATACTTTATCTTATCTTGTAGGACATGTTTATGCTGTTATTGCACCTAGTGATAATGATGAACATACTAAGTATTGGCTAGCTAGATGTGTGGAACCTAAGAAAAAATTGACATGTTGTCTAGTAGACGATGATGGTTTTGAGTATCCAATTGGGTTTGTCATTGTAGTTGGCACTTGGCTACGTAGATACCTAACAAGAAGAAATGGTTTGCCAACATTTGAAGACTACCGAACTGAAAAGAAGATTTTACACAATTGTCATTTGGTTGTGGCAACAAATATCAAATTAGAAAGATACAAAGGGAGACCCACCAATAAGGTATTACAGACAATTTCAATGGACGAGCACGAGACAATCATAGATGGATTGCAAAAGAGAGAGGATGCAGATGGTACAGTGGGATTACTACATTTAAATCAAACACATGTAAGTTTTTTCATTATTGTATTATTTATATATATATGTACTTATATAATTTAATTACATGTATGTTTGTGTTGTCAATACCAATTTAGAGAACTTATATACCTCTTATTCAGGTCTCAATTACAATTTATGCAAATTTAAATGTTAAAGTGGATCAAATATCAACATCTTGTGCAATTTCACATAGTAAGTACATACAAATTACACATATATTTACATAGTTCAGATACCTTGAATATTAATTTATGTGTTTATTAACATGTGTTTTTGTTTTACAATTTTATTTTACAAGACCTCATTTGAAGAGATGTGTTGAACCAATTTTATGTTTTGAGTTCACTGAACTATAAATATATCATTGACATTGTCTTACATATATTGTGAAATATGTTGTACAAACTAATTCAAAAATGAGAGCTTACTTCTATTTGAAAGTTAAAGGTATGCACTTGATAAATTATAAATTAATTGTCAATTTAAGTAATGACCTCCTATTTTGTTCCATTACTTTTACATTCAAGCATGTTTAAATTAATGTTTGTTCGAAGTTTCAAATTACTATTGATTGTAATATTAAAAACAAGTCACTTGTACATGATAATTTAAAGATCATTACTCATTGTATTGATTATATGTTAGATCATTACTCATTGTATTCATTGTATTGATCATATCTTACATTACCAAATAACACATTAAGATCACTTATGATACATTGTTAGGTACGTTATCCATACATGTGTGTCTTAAGGGTACATGGGAGTCCTAATAGGTCATAATAATTTCTATACATTTTAATAATTCTTAATATGTTTACTAGCACATAATAGGTATTATTAGGTGATAATGAGTCTTACATTACCAAACAACACATTAAGATCACTTATGATACATTGTTAGGTACGTTATCCATACATGTGTGTCTTAAGGGGACATAGGAGTCCTAATAGGTCATTATGTCTATAATAGGTTATGATAGGTATTCATTCTAACTTACTAATCTCCTTTCTTTATGTGAACTACTCCTGGTAGCACAATTCTTCATATTTCCTTTTCCATGTGACCACAAAATGTTCCTAATAGATTTATATAGAAGACCAAACTAATTTAAATAAAATAAGAAGGAAGAAGAGAAGTATACCCAATATGAGGAGAGAATCTTTTAACATACTTGAATTCTACCAACCAAAGTGAGATAATTAGAGTTCCAGTTGTTGAGTTTTCCAAAGATTTTCTTGTTGATATAAAGACACATTTCATTTATATGTTAGGGTTTACTACAAATGGAATCCCTAGGTACCTAACCACTTAATTATGACATATCCATCCAATACCATATTTACTACACAAGGTAGGGGACTCAATATTTAGTCCTAATAAGATAGATGTAGAGACATAAATCTTACTACCCAAAACAAAGAAAAGAGGTCCAATTTGATCATTAAATGATTCATGTTACACTCTTCTAGCTTAACAAGAATACAAATATTATCAACAAACTATATGTTAGATACTTATTAATTATTTGGAGAGTAGATCCTCTAACTTTTAGAGACAACTGGTTATCTCCAAAAAGATAATGTAATGAGCCAACAACAATAAAAAATAAAGAGGATGCAAGAGGAAACCCTTTCATAATTGATCTAGAGAGTCCTAAAAATTATGATCTAGCCCCATTAATTTCTTTACTAAAACCCTGACACCAATCATAAGAGAGGACACGATTTGACATAATATTGGATGGAAACCTAGGCTTGCAACATCATCATAGTGAAACTCCATTCCACCCTTTTGTAGACATTTTCATAATCAATTACTTGAGCATGCCTACACTTTATCCAGAAATGTTTCCCAATCCAAAGTCTTCTAGTAGGTTATCAAGCTCTCCAATATGTATAAATTCCTTAACAAAACACTTTTGTGTAGGGTTAATGATCTTGGGTAGGATATCTTCTAGTATAGAGGCTAAGACCTTGGCAATAATTTTGTATGATATGTATTTAGGAGTGTCCTATCTCTAATTTTTAATGAGATTCTTATCTCCCCTTGGGGATCAATTTTATGAGCCCTCCATTGATCACTTGATCAATTTTATGAGCCCTCCATTGATTACTTGACCTAGGCATTTCTCATTACTAATTTTTTGGATGGAGGAGCTGATTTATGATAGAAATGAGTTTATCAAGGAATAATGCATCTTCATTAGGAATGATGGTTCTCATTTTATCCCTATCTTCTAAATCATTTTGAACTATCATCATCTTCTGACCAAAAAAATTGATAGTAAAATTAGGAAAAAGATCTTACTATATATCACTAGGGGGTGGGTATTTCTTTTTATAGAATAAGGCAATATTTTTTTATGTGGCCTTCCATTCTGCAAAGGCAATAAACATTTAGGCTACCCATATAGGAAAATAGGAAACAAATTGGGGAATCTCCAGTCTCCAAAAAAAAACTTTTAGGCACTTCCAACCCAAGATAAATAGAAATTAGTCCACCCTAACATAATTATCTAATAGGGATTGGGGTGTTAGAGTGCTTCAATACCCTCCTAATTATATATTACATGATGAATACTCACTTAGGATATAAAGGTTTAGTCATCCAGTGGAAAGACATGTTATTCACTTCTTTAGATATATTCTTAGGCATCCAAGGGTGTAGTCTAGGCTCCTACTCGCACTAATGTTCCACCTCCACCTCTTGATGGTGAGGGAGGGATACTTAATTAGATGCTTGATTCGTTCAAGTCTCTTCTAATTTTTTTATGATGTATCATTTTGAGACCTTGATATCAATGTTTAATTAGTTTTAGGATTAGGGTTCAATTTGGTTTGTACTGTTTGATTAGGTTTACATGCTTAGGTTTCAATTGGGACAAGAGTTAATAAATTGAATTAAGTTTTAAAGTGCTAAATTTGGTTATAGATATAGAATTATAGTTAGAGCTTTTAGATTAAAAACCAACATTAATTCAAAAAAGTTAGGTTTGAATTTTGTTTTAAAGTGTTGAATATATTATTGAGTTCTAGTTTAGGGTGATTTGGTTTAGTCTTAAGGTCAACGTTTAACTTGGTTCAATCTTAGGGTAACGGTTCAATTTGGTTAATGGTTGGGGAAAGGATTCAAGGTTAAATTCAAGGTTTGTACTGTTAAGTTGGGATATATAATTAGGTTTATGATCATGTTTTAATTCAATTTGGTTTATAAGTATAATATTAATTAGTTCTGGGCTAGGGTTACCTTTCAATCTAGTTTGATATATTCAATTTGGTTTAGGGTTACCCAGGGGTTAGTTTATTTTAGTGTTAAATATTAAGATAGAATGCTTTGATATCACTCATTTTTTGATATTTTGATTATATCACCCCTATACATTGATAACTTATATGCGATGAATCTTACAAATATTATTTGATTCATTACATGTGTCATGGTAATTTTTTTTAGTTTATGTACATGAGATGCTCCTATAGATGGTGTTTTTCTTTTCTTATAATATATAGTATTATATATAAAAATTTACCTAAGTACCCTTCTTGATTATCTATGATGGACATATCATAAATGAGATATCTCTATATGATTCTTTTGATATAATATGCATGGATAATATATATAATGAAAATTTTAAATCCTTCTATGCAATAAATGATGTAATTAGATATGTACAAATGTTTTTAGATTCACATGTACATGACATGTAGATGTAGATATGATTCTCCTTTAGGATAATTTAGTTTATCATAAATAAGGTTACAATTTTAGGGTTTGACATTTATAAAATTAGTACTCAAGGTAAGATAGGAAAGTTATTTAATTATTTATATATTACCTGGTGTAGGTTTTAGCAAATTAAGATTAAGGTTAAGATGATAGTAAGGGTTATGATTAGAACTAAATTCAATACAAATTGACATTATAGTTAATCCTAAATGACACCCAGCCAAGGGATCCAAAGAACTAATCAAAAGTTTTACTAAGCAAGCAATAACATACATACAATAACTTACATTTATAAAAAACATAAGAGATTGCATTCCTTAATGAGCACATTTACATTTCATTTTTAAATAATTATAAGTACTAAAAGTAAAATAAATAACACATCCACATGAAAGAATATTAACTACTTTAGTTCGATCCATTTAAATAATATATACATTTGTTCTGAATGTCACTTGGCAAATTAATTCGGAATGCACAATCATCCATTATACATGTCACAGGGTATGAAAGGCTGAAAGAATATACATTTATAAAATAGTTTACATCATCCATTTTTGATCCATGAAACAAAGTACAATACAATTTAAGTAAAATCATTTTAAATACTAAGTTTTTTGTTTGGATCCCTTGGTGTGCTGTTATGTGATTAAGTACTTAGTTATATATGTTTAGGGTTTTATTGTACATTACTATATTATTAGGTCGAGATTATAGTTTAAACAATGAATTTAGGTCGAGGTTATAGTTTAAACAAGGTTGAGGTTATATGGTTCTAGGTCGAGGTTATATTTATTTGTAATTACATGTTTAAACAATGAATTTACATCTAATCTAATCATTCAACATTGTAATAAATACATAAATTAAATACATTTCAAAACATCTAAAATAATAATTTTTTAAATAAACATTTTTGAAACTATATTTTAATTAACAGATACAAAAATTTAAACTTTTACTCATTAACAATGTAAATTTACAATTTTATATATATTAAAACTGAAAAAAACAATAAATTAACATACATATAAAATGTAAAATTGAAAAAAAAGAAGTAAAATAGTACAAAACATATTAAAATACCTGGTATATCGAAAACTAGTAGTAGGGGGTGGTCGGTAGGGCTAAAAATTGGGCTCCTGTATGCATCTCTAATTGGGCTCCCATTTTTGAGGTCATGAAAATGACTTCAAAAATGCCAAAAAAGGGGCTTAATAAAGTCTTTCAAATCGGGTACCTGATTTTTAAGAAATCAGGCACCCGATTCTAAAAGCAATCGGGCGCCTGATATTTGAGCACCTCCGGCACTCGATCCGCTTTTAAATATCGGGTACCCAATTTTTGAATTTCGGCTCAAGTGCTCGAAGCTTGATTTTAGAAACGGGTACCCGATTTTAGAAAAATTAGGTACCCGTTTCTGAGAAGTACAAGTCTGCGGATTTGATTTTTGTAGAATTGTGACCCAGCTTCTTGCGGTCACCCGAATATGTTGTTATTAATTAAGAAGCATTTTTATAAAGATAATGTTAAATTCATGGATTGGAAACCTAATTTTAACATAACCAATTTTAATCATGAACTAATTCCTGTTAGGATAAACCACGGACAGAAATAAAAACTACATGCAAATATAACCAATAACAGAAGATAATAGAACACACAAAAATGAACACAAGGCACCAAGATTTAACGTGGTTCACCCAATCCCTAGGCTACGTCCACCAAACAGCAAGTCCGATCTTATTACAATCCAATGATTACAACCTGATTACAATCTGTAATCCCTTACAGCTCAATATCGCCGCAAGAACCAATTTCGTATCACAACATATGAAAAATACCCAACCCTAAGCCCTTTTATACAAGTATTAAACCGCTTTAGGGTTATAACATGTCGGCCATATGTCGGCTACTCAAACTCCACTATTTATGAAGTATGTATAGTACTTTCCTGATCAGTCACTACAATCTAACAATCTCCCACTTGGGGACTGATTAGGCTCCACACTAAACAACAATCTCCCACTTGGAGACTGATCCTATAGCAATACCACTACCACATGGGGCTCCCACTGGATCAAACCATCCTGGACTCTATTGTTCTTTTATTCATCTTCAGTCTAAAAGACCAATCGAAGCTGAAGAGGAGTTCAGCTTCTCCCTTGTTACAACCTTTGTCAACATATCTGCTGGATTGTCATTGGTATGTATCTTCTCCAGCTTTAACTGTCCATCCTCCAAAGTTGACAGAATGAAATGGTACCGCAACTGTATGTGTTTGGTCTTAGAATGCAGAGCTGAATTCTTAGCAAGATGAATGGCACTCTGACTATCTGTGAGCAAATAATTATCCTTCTGAGGATGTCCCAATTCTTCCAAGAAAAATTGAAGCCATATCATCTCCTTGGCTGCCTCTGTAGTAGCAACATACTCTGCCTCTGTAGTGGAGAGAGCATTAATCTTCTGTAACCTAGAAACCTAGCTCACGGCTACCCCACCAACAGTAAAGACATAACCTGTAGTACTCCGCCTGGTATCAATATCCCCAGCCAAATCTGAGTCAACATAGCCTTGTAAATCAGTAGTAGAGCCCCCAAAGTGTAAACACTTATTAGATGTTCCTCTCAAATATCTGAGAATCCACTTGACAACATTCCAATGCTCAAATCCTGGATGACTCATATACCTGCTAACAACTCCCACTGCATGTGCAATATCTGGCCTAGTGCATACCATAGCATACATCAAACTTCCTACAGCTGAAGCATAGGGTACCTTGGACATCTTATCCTCCTCTTCTTGTGTCTTGGGACACATCTCCTTAGTCAATTTTAAATGACCAGGTAAAGGTGTGCTGACAGCTTTAGCATTCTCCATAGAGAAACGTTGCAACACCTTCTCAACATAATCAGCTTGAGATAGCGTCAATGTTCTGTTCTTCCTATCTCTACAAATCTTCATACCAAGGATTTGTTTTGCTGTCCCCAAATCCTTCATAGAAAATGCATGTGCTAATTGGCATTTTAGCCCCTTAATATGATCCATGTTAGACCCAGCTACAAGCATATCATCAACATATAAACATAAAATAATATAGCTATCATCATCCAACCTCTTAAAATAAACACAGTAATCTGAATGACACCTATTATATCCATGCTCATGCATAAAACTGTCAAATTTTAGATACCATTGCCGAGGTGCTTGCTTCAAGCCATATAAACTTTTCTTCAATTTGCTCACTAAGTTCTCCTTACCTTTGACCTCAAAACCCTGTGGCTGAGCCATATATATTTCTTCATCCAAATCACCATGAAGAAAGGCTGTTTTAACATCCATCTGCTCTAAATGCAAATCTTCAGTAGCCGCAAGACTTAAAACAGTACGAATAGAAGTCATTTTAACAACAGGAGAAAATATCTCATCAAAATCAATTCCCTTTCTCTGTGCAAATCCTTTTACAACTAACCTGGCCTTAAATCTTTTCTTACCTCCTTCCTCTTCTTTCAACCTGTAAACCCATTTATTCTGTAAAGCCTTTTTACCTGCAGGCAACTTGCACAAATCCCATGTCTTATTTTTCAGCAAAGAGTCCATTTCATCTTTCATTGCAAACTCCCACTGAATCTTAGTATCCACCTGCACAGCTTCATCATAACTTTCAGGTTCACCAGCATCAGTAAGTAAAATAGAATACAAAGAGGGAGAAAACCTTTGTGGAGGTCTAATTTGCCTTGTTGACAATCTAACATTCACTGGTGTCTGTGGTATTTTTTGTTGCAATTGTTGCACATCACGAGGAATGGCTGGAACATTAGCTTTTGGAGTATCATCCAGCACTACATAATCATCTTCTTTCTTCTCATGTTGCTGCAACAGATCTTTGTACAACATTTTCTCATTGAATATGACATCCCAACTTCTAATAATTTTAAGATTTTCAAAATACCAAAGCCTATAACCAAATTCATTAATGCCATATCCAACAAAAACACATTTCTTTGATTTAGCTTCTAGCTTGGTTCTATTTTTAGAGTCTATATGAGAAAAAGCTTCACAACTGAAGGTCTTGAGAAAAGAATAACTCACCTTCTTACCAGTCCATGCTTCCTCTGGAATACCACAGCCCAAAGGAGTAGAGGGACCTCTATTAATCAAATATACTATAGTATTGACAGCCTCCACCCACATGTGTAAGGGCAACCCAACATGCAACCTCATGCTCCTTGCGTGCTCCATTATAGTCCTGTTCATGCATTCAGCCACTCCATTTTCCTGTGGAGTCCTTGGAACAATTTTTTGTCTACGAATACCATTAGTGGAGCAATAATCTTCAAATTCATGACTACAATACTCACCACCATTATCAGATTTGAGACATTTTAATTTCTTACCAGTCTCATTTTCAACCAAGCATTTCCATTTCTTAAAAGTTTGAAATACATCAGATTTCTGTCTAAGAAAATAAACTCATACTTTTCTAGTTGCATCATCAATAAATGTAACATAATAATGAGAGCCACCAAGGGAAGATACCTGGGCTAGTCCCCATACATCTGTATGCACAAGCTCTAATTTCTCCTTTTTGTTTTCCTTCCCTGTCTTTACAAAACTCACTCTCTTTTGTTTTCCATACACACAACTTTCACAAAAATCCATATTCACACTTTTTAGACCTGGTAAAACTTTCCTTGAATGAAGTACTTTCATACCTTTCTCACTCATGTGCCCAAGTCTATTGTGCCACATCGCTGTATCAGAATCTACAACAACTATTTGTTCTCCCTGCTCAACTGCAGTAATTGTTCCTGAATATTCATGTTTCTTTGAAACAATCAAAGTAGAAGGAACAATATGACCTATACAAAGATATAAGGTACCTACTTTCATACCTTTTGCTACTACAAGGGAACCTTTTGAAACCTTCCAATTTTTATCATTAAAAGTAACTACATAACCCTCATCACCGAGTTGCCCTGTTGAAATTAAATTTCTACTTAGTTTTGGAACATGTCTTCACTCATGTAGTAGCCAATGATTCCCATTCTGCAACTTAATCTTAATTTTTCCCTTTCCAACAATCTGACAGGGTTCATTATCCCCCAAATAAACAAGCCCAAAATCCCCTTGGACATAATCAATGAAATAACCTCTATAAGGTGTAGCATGAAATGAAGCACCAGAATCTAAAACCCATGAATCATCAACACTCTCTAAAGACAGAAGCAAAGCATCCTCTTCGGATTTGTTACTTACCACATTTGCCTCCTTGTCTCCATCTGATTTATCTCCTTCATTTTTCTTTCAATTCCAACAATCTTTCTTTTTGTGCCCTGGTTTCCCACAGTACCAGCAATCATTTGGTCCTCTCGATTGAGACCTCCTCCCCTTTGACTTTCCTCTTGATTTCCCATGATTTCCAAAGTTACTTCCTCTTTCAGTCGTTCTGCCCCTGCTTTGTGCATTTAAAGCACTTCCTGATGTAGATCCACCTGAGGATTTTCTACGAGTTTTCTCACGTAAAATAACACCGATCACATCATCATATTTTAGGGTACTAGATCCTGGAACATAATTACTCACCGCCATTACCAAGCCATTCCATCTTTTAGGCAAAGAACACAAAATCAAGAGAGCCCTAATTTCTTCATCAAAATTGATACCCACAAAAGATAATTGACTAGTAATAGTATTAAACTCATTTAAATGATCTGCAAGAGATCCACCTTCTGCCATTTTCATATTAAATAAACGCTTCATGAGAAATACCTTATTTGAATCGGAGGGCTTTTCATACAGTGTCGCTAGGGTTTTCATCAAATCTTCTGTCGTCTTTGCTTTTGTAATATTAAATGCCACCGATGGTGCCAAGCATAACTGAATGCTTCCGAGTGCCTTTCTATCCAAAAGATCCCATTCAGCCTCTGACATAATTCCCTGATTCTTGGCTTTTCCTTCCAACGGCTTCCATAAATCCTTCTGCTATAAATAGTCTTCCATTTGCATCTTCCATAACTAGAAGTTCTGCACATTAAACCTTTCAACCCTCAACTTACCCTCATCTGCCATCGCTCCCACTCAACTATGAGACTCCCACTTAACCGTGAGACTTTCCTGCAAAGGATAACTGAAAGACAACCTTGCTCTGATACCACTTGTTAGGATAAACCACAAATAGAAATAAAAACTACATGCAAATATAACCAATAACAGAAGATAATAGAACACACAGAAATGAACACAAGGCACCAAGATTTAACGTGGTTCACCCAATCCCTGGGCTACGTCCACCAAACAGCAAGTCCGATCTTATTACAATCCAGTGATTACAACCTGATTACAATCCGTAATCCCTTACAGCTCAATACCGCCGCAAGAACCAATTTCGTATCACAACATATGAAAAATACCCAACCCTAAGCCCTTTTATACAAGTATTAAACCAATTTAGGGTTATAACATGTCGGCTATATGTCGGCCATAATATGTCGGCTACTCGAACCTCACTATTTATGAAGTATGTACAGTACTTTCCTGATCAGTCACCACAATCTAACAATTCCAACATGGGTTATATTAAGAAACTTATTGATTAAATATAGACATAGACAATTTTTTAGAAGAATAAGCAACACTATTATTTTCTATTAGATATAGACTATAATGATGAGGAACATAATGAGGTTAAATTATTAATTAATCTCAAGGTGGATACTATTAAGCTTGTACCTATAAAGATAATCACCAATCGATCTCTATATATAGTGTTTGTTGAGCTCTTCCAGACACACATTAGGACTATATCACTAATTGAAGAGGAATCTAGGGAGAGCTCTAATACAATCATACATCTTTGTACATAGAACAACATACCTGCATAATTTATTTTTGCTAATAATTCAACTCTCATCAAAATGAAAATGAAGTGAGAAGTAGAAAAGAAGAAGTTCATATCTATAACCAAAAGAAATAAATGATAACAGATCATGAATAGCAAGTCAAATTCATGTACCGTTCAAAGATATAGAAGAAGGGGAAATTATTGAGGAAGACCACAAACTAATAGATGATTTAAAATCAACTCCTTCAATGACAAGACAAATCTAGGTGTAATAAATAAATGAAATAGAATGCAACATGCATGAACTAAGAAAGAAAAACAGGGATATGTACATTATCCAATCTAAGATTCAATTCAACAATATAGAGGAAAACATTGAATAGCTAGGGCAATGTGCATTATGTTAGCAGCAAAACAACTGCATTGAGCAGGTCAAAGAAAATATGAACACACTTCAAAAATTGCTAAAGTAAATTTCCTTATTTCATATTAACTTAATTGGCCAATTAGAACTTTGGAAAAAGGATCACAATAACCATAAACACAATATGGATCAAAAGAAAAATGAAAACCCAAGTAAGAAGGTCCCACGACCAAAGGAAACAAAGATAATCAATAAGGAAATAAGATTGGGACATGTAATGAAATAAATGCAAATACAATAGATCCCAAGCACATTTTGGTTAAATAGATGTTTGAAAATAATATTTAATATTTCCACAAGATACAAAACAAGGTCAATGAGGAAAGATTAGCAATGGATTTAATAGAGAATGTGAGCCAATAAGAGTTACACAACACACTTGAGTATGAAAAGGTAGTAAGGGCATATGGGGAAGGGGATTGAGAAGTAGATACACTAGCTCTAAAAACACACATAAATCTTTAACATGGATTCAACATGGAGAAGAAGTAGCAAGATAATAATTGAGGAAGTCAACTAAAAGACAAAAAAAAGTAGGAAATTATTAATAAATTTTTGGCAAATCCCAATATTAACAATAAATATAGGAGTTCTTTGGAATGGAGGAGGTCTGGTTATATTCTAGGATTGCTCTTTTAGAATTTGAATTGGCTGGATCGCTGGTAGACGAGAATCTGGTCAGAGAGAATATGGCAGGAGGAACTGACCCTCCAGACACTGGATGGGGTTCTGAGAAGAATGTTGGGATTGAATCCTTAGTCGACATGGATAATGGAAAGATCTTGTGTGAATTTGGTCCTTTTTGTGCTCAATCAAAATTTAAAATATCTGGTTCGCAAGCAGGCCAAAAACTGGTAAGAGAGAATCTGGAAGGATGTCCAAGCGCTGGAAGGGGTTCTGAGAAGAATGTTGGGATAAAATCCTTGGCCGATGTTGATAATGGAAAGATCTTATGTGAATTTGATCCTTCTTGTGCTCAACCAAAATTTAAAATATTTGGTTCATAGGCAGGCGAGAAACTAGTTAGAGAGAATCTGGCAGGATGTTCTGTCCTTGGAGGATCTGTTGGGGGTTCTGAGAAGAATTTTGGGTCAAACTCTCTGGCTAACATGGATATTGGAAAGAAATTGCATGAATCTGGTCCTTTTTGTGGGGTTTGTGTCCCCCCATTGGATTCTTTTCATGGGTCAGGGTAGGATCTCAGGAAGGAGAAAGATGTTGTTGATTATAACAAGGAAATATTTTCAGAAGGGCTGAAACCCCAGTCTTCTCTTTTTCGAAAGAAACCTACAAGAAAACCTCTTTTCCTGTCGGTGACTGCTAAGTCTTTTATAGAGAAAGGTGATTTTCAAGTTTTTATTCCAGATCCTTTAGTTGATTTTTCTGTGTCCTCCATGGATTTCACCCTAGTGGGTAAATTTTTAGGAGCAAGACCAGTTCTTGAATTTCTTAGAAAAATGGTTAAAAGGAAATGGATTATTCAAGGAGAAGTTGATATTGCCCCAATGTTGAATGGATTCTTCTCCTTTTTTTTCAATTGCATTGAAGATATGAATATGGTTCTTTGTGGGGGACCATGGTCTTTTGGTAAATGTTCTCTCACAATTAAAAAATGGGAGCCTAACATGGATCTTTCATATTCTTTTTCCTTAACCACCCCCATTTGGGCTGGACTTCCTAGTCTCCCTTTAGAATTCTGGCATGAGGATATTTTCAAAGGTATTGCCAATTCTTTTGGTGAATTAATGGCATTAGATAATGCTACAATTTCTAGAACCAAACTTCAAAGTGCCAAACTTTATGTTAAAGTGGCTGACCTGAATCATCTCCTAGAAAAGGTGGAACTAATATCCAAACTTGGTAAAAGGACTCAAGAAATTATTTTTGAAGATCTGCCTAACTCTTGCTATACTTGTAAGGAACATGGGCATTTGGTTAAATATTGTCCCTCCAAAAGTAAAAAGCATCCAAACAGTGTTCCGGATGGGAAAAAGACCAAGATCCAGCAAAAGAAAGTATGGAAACCCAAAGAAGATTCTAAATCATCACATGCTAAGGTGGATAAAGAGCCTTCATTTGAGAAAGAAATCTTTGAGGAAGAAGGACATGGTTTTCAATCTAATACCATAATGCCTGAGCAAAGAATAGATGTTATGGCTAATTTATCAAAACAAATTGTTATTTATCAAAGGATAGAAGATCAAAGGAGAGATTTAGAAGATAAATCCGTGCTAGAGGAAGGTGAATTCTTGGCTAAACTTGGAAATCAATTAGAGATGGGTGATCTTCCTGTTTCTCAGTCCAGGGAGTTTTAGATTTTATCTCAGGCTGATTATGACCTTCCCTTGGATGAACCTCCCCCCCTAGATGCTGTGATGGAAAAAGGAGATAACTCAAAGCATAAACCAAATCAAAGAAAAAGAGCTGATATTAAGAACATTACTAAAGGGGTAGAGACTAGAAGTAGAAAAATAGTCTAGCAAACCAAGATAAATTCTCTTGCTTCTACTCTGGATAAATCTGGAAAAAGAGCATAACAACAGTCCAAGGTGAAACCAGATGTTGGTCATCCAAAAGAATTTGGAAGAAGAACCAGTAAGAAAACCAGAGAGTTAGAAATTATGCAGAATATTGCTGATGGTAGGCAGACAACTATTTTGGATTTTACCCCTAAAAAATAGATATGCAAATTATTACTTGGAATATTACGGGGCTGAACAATATTCATAATTTGGATATTGTTAGGATTTTGTTAGATAACAAAAGCTTGAGTTTCTCCTACTTCAAGAAAAAGCGTAGGAGAAAGAACATTTCTAAGGAAGTTGTGACTAGAAGAATGAAGTTGATCAACAATCCTAGGTGATTTTCCTGGTCTGGGAGGCTTCTCTGGTTGCCTCGCTTTCTAGTCTATTTTTCCAGGTTCCAGTGTCCTCACTGGTTTCTCTTTCTGAACACTTCTGTTGGTTTCAGGTCCTTGCTTGACCTAGTTTAATTGTACTGCTGGTTTCAGGTCTGTTTAAAACTTGGTAGAGCTTCATGTTATATCTTTATTTTTGATGTAAAGGGTTTCGAGGCCCCTTCAAAACCTGATTTTACCTTAATCTAAAACAATAGAGGATGAACATTCAAACATGGATTGTAATGCATAAGTTGGAGTAGGATCATCCAATCTAGAAGGTGATGAGGCACAACTTAAAGATATTGTTGAAGAATCAAATTCTCAAGGGTTGGATGATCCTACATATATGCAAGCTTTTCTTACATACTTGGCAAGAATCACTATGAGATTTAGACTATGAAATCATGAAGGTATGAAACCCAGATAATATAGAGGAAGATGTAATGAATTTTAATAAGGTAATGGAACAATATTTAAGGAATGAATTTGAAGAGGAGGAGAATTTAGAGTAGATGTAGTAGCCACAATGTAGAAACATAGTGAAGTAGATACACTTGGATTGGAGGCAGTAAAAGATGACATGGAATTCATAAGGGTAGCCAAAAAATAGAAAAAGAGAAGAAGGAAAACACTAATGGAACTTTGATGCATAGTTGGAGATGAAGTAAACCAAGCAAGTTTAACAGAACTATTTTATGCAGGGAGGGGGTAGTACCTTCCCAAAGGCCAATGAAGATCATTACATGGAATGTTAGGGGTATTTACACACCTAACAAACAAATATTACTAAAAAGATATCTATAACTTTTTAATTCTAATATAATAATTCTACAAGAAACCAAAAACCAAACTATGTATAGAAGAATAAAATAAAATAAACAAAATGATAAGAATTCAGTGGTTGATATGGGTAGAATCTCTAGGTGCGTCAGGTGACTTAGTAATACTATGGGACCTTAGGAAAAATTCATATGAAGCATTAGCCAAGAACAATAATTGGATCATGGGGAAAGTCAAAATTACTAATTTCAATTCACATTTTATAATGACAAATGTTAAGTGTCCAACACAAAATAGTTAGAAATTAACATTATGGACATAACCAAGTAATTACCTAATTCATGTTACACATAAAATCACATAATACGAGGAGACTTTAATGCAAGTTTTAAAATTTATGAAAAATGTGGAGGATTCGCTTTCATATCATTTTTGTAAAAGGATTTCAATCAATGGATAAACATAATTAACCTACTTAATTTTAAAAATAATGACAACTTTACATGGAATAACAAGAGACTAGGCTTCATCCATATAGCATAAAAATTAGATAGATTCTTATGCAAATGTGATCTAGGGGCCTTCGGTCACTCTCTTAAATATGAAAATTTAAACTTATTTGGATTAGACCAATTTTTGGTTAGATTAGAGCTTATAGAATTGTCTACACCTACAAGAAGTCCATTTAGATTGAAAAACACATGGTTATAGAATAAAGAAGTTCTAGAATTAATAGAAAAATGGTCAAATGAAGTAAATTTTGAAGGATCAAAGATCTATTTTATGGCCAAATCAAACATTATTAAAATTAAAATATTGATGTGGAACATAAAAAACTTTAAAAACATTTTCGAAGAAAAAGACAAAATAAAGAAGGCATTGGAGGAACTAAACAACAAGGTAATAAAAAAAAGGTATGACTAATGAAAGTTACCACAAAGAAAAAAATAGTTCACTAAACATGAGGATATCCTTGCGAAGGAAGAAATTTTCTGGAAATAAAAATCCAGAGAAACTTGGCTGGTAGAAGGGGACATGAACATGATTTTTTTTTTACTATAGTACAAAACAAAGAAGAATTGTAAATAGATTGACCCAAATTAAAGGACTTACCAATAACCTTATATAGGAACCAAAAAAAATTGCAATAGAGTTTATTACCTATATTTTGATGATATATATAGTGACTCCAATGGATCCAATTTAAAGAAGCAACAAGAAATGTTATCAAATATATCAAAAATCACATTAGATAGATAAAATAAATGGTTAAAAATTTTATTTATAGTCAAAGAAATTGAAGAAATGGTTTTTCAAATAAACTTGAGTAAAGCATCAGGTCCGAAGGGTTTCAACATATTTTTTTGTCAAAAATGATGGCATATACTAAGCAAAGAATAATATGAGGCTTTGGGAGCCACTCATAATATAGGAGCCTTTTTAGCCAAAATTAACAACCCCTTTATTACATTAATAACTAAAAAGAAAACTATTTTGAATTAGCACACTTTAGATTGATCACTCTCTATACCACTATATATAAAATTATTTATAAAGCATTAGCTAATTGGCTAAAAAAGTTATTGCCAAATATCATTTCTGAAGAACAAATAGGGTTTATTCCAAAAAAATTGAAGGCATCATCATAGTATAAAAAAATATTTACTTAGCACAAACCAATAAGGAATTATACACATTGATTAAATTGAATATTAAAAAGAATATGATAAAGTAAATTGGAGATTTCTTTATAGAAGTATGGAAGCCTTTGGTTTCTCTAAAAATGGATCAATTTGATATTTTGTGGTATATCTACACCCAAAGTATCCATCCTTGTAAATGGAAATCCTAAAGGCTTTTTTCAAATATCAAGGGGTATTAGGCAAGGAGACCCAGTGTCTCCCTTCCTCTTCATTATCATGGAAAAAGTTCTAGGAAGAGCTATGCATAAATCCCATCTAGATGGGAATACCCAAGGCATCAAAATCTTTGAGAATACAAATAGTGTCACCCATCAACAATTTGTTGATGATAGCATTTTACCAAGAGGTATCACCAAAAGGGAAACACAATACTATAAAGAGATACTCTAGAAATATTTTGTTGCATCTAGAAAAAAGGTTAATGCCAATAAATCAAAGATTTCCTAAACATTAAACCTGAGTAGAAGCAAAACTTTGTAAAACAATGGGATTTAGAACAACTAATTGCTCGTGTAAATACTTAGGTATTCATATCCATAAAGGGAACAATAGAAATAATTTATAGGAGCCAATAGTGACCAAGTTACACAATAAGATGGATTCTTGGAAAAGAAAATGACTCTTTGATGCGGGTAGAACAACATTGATTAAGTATCTGCTAGCATCAATGCTTATATATCATATGTCCATCTTTTCCATGCCCACTAGCGTATGTAAGAAAATAGACTCAAAAATTAGGAATTTATTTTAGATTGAGGTACAAGTGGATTAATCCACAAAGGGAGAAGTCAAGAAAAGGTCAAAGAGAACAAGTATTATATCATAAGTAAATAATTTTCAAGTTTGATTTCCTTTTGTTGGAATTATGATATATTTGTCATTTGTGCCAACACTTATTCTATCTTGAATGCTTATCTTGCTCATCACTTAGTCTCAAGTATATACCGAGCATTCAGTGGTTACCTTATAAGTTCAGCAGGTAAACAGTTCTCACTGAGCATTCCAGAAGATACCAAGTGAATGAGAAGTTCAGCAGGTAAACAATTCTCACCAAGCATTCTAGAAGATACCAAGTGAATGAGAAGTTCAGCAGGTAAATAGTTCTCACCAAGCATTCTAGAAGATATTGAGTGAATGAGAAGTTCAGCAGATAAACAGTTCTCACCAAGCATTCTAGAAGATACCAAGTGAATGAGAAGTTCAGTAGTTTTTACCGAGTGAAAAAGGTAATCGAAGATCAATAGAGTTTACCAAGTGAAAAAGGTAATCAAAGATTAGTAGAGTTTAACAAGTAAAAAAAAAGGTAAACAAAGGATTAAGTGTTTATCGAGTTAAGCAAGGTAAATGAAGAAGATAGTTTCTACCGAGTGACACTATATCTACCGAGTCACCCATGGTTACCGAGTTCTAAGCAATGTTCTGTGGCTAGTATGAACTGAGTCTCTACATCTACCAAGTGCATGATGATGCTGAGTAGCATAGTGGATGCCGAGTAGCATAGTGGATGCCGAGTAACAGAAGGTCACCGAGTCAGTTCAGTAAACCCGAGTTATTTACTAATGGGCCGACTCAGTAATGTTTTGTTCACTTGTATTTTGGCCAACCTTGTAACTGTAAATATTGGAATGGTATATATGTAATATATGATATCATTTTGTAAGATATGAATATGAGAATATATTGGCATAAATATGAATGTATTGTTTGCATGTGATGAAGTTATTGCTATTAGCAGCAGAGCTAAAGGAATACAGCAAGGTCAACATAGGAGCAGAAAAGTTATATCTATCACATCAGGTGATTAATGCAAAAGGGATCTTATTAGTAAAAAAATTGTAATTAGATCCACTGCTTCATCCTAATAGGTGAATTAGTTTTTAAATCATTTAATAAGGTAGACTTAATAGTCTTTTTGTAAATCTCCTAACAGAGTGCATACTTCACTGTATGTTTGTAAATCCTCTAACAAGGTGGATCTAACAGTCCTACTTGCTCCTAATAGGGCAGATCATCAGAAGTGATCATTGTAAGCCTTAACCATCCAACTTCATACTACAGTAATGAAGTTTTGTGGGCATCATCCCCACCCCAGTTTTACTTTCTAATTGGAAGGTTTCTGGGTCACCAAATCATTGTGTTCATGTGTTATGAATGCTTGATCTTTCATTTATGTAGTAGATTAGATGAATGAATGATGAATGGTTAAAATGATTAAAGATTTTAAATGTTACTGATTCACCCCTCCCCTCTCAGTAACACATCTCATCTTGAATATTTCCAACAATTGGTATCAGAGCATTTGGTTCTCAAGACAAAGTTTGACAGCTTGAGCAAAGATCAAGGACAATGGAGATATTCAAACTTGACAAAGCTATTGAAAATGAAAAGTTAGATTTGGAAATGATCATGGCTCAAATCAAAGAAGCAAAGGAACATCTTTCTCAATTCTTGAAAAGAAGAAAGGAACTTGCAAGACAAATGAATGATCATCAGTATGTTGAAGAAAAGATTGAAGACATTTTACCATCAAGTAGTTCAAATGAAGCTAATGAGGCAATCAAGGAACTCTTGACAAAGAATGGTTCCCTCCAGGAAGAAGTAAGAAAACTCAAAAGAGAACAAGAAATCCAATCAATCAGGCTATGTGAAGTCTTGGAACAAAGAAACAAGGCAAATAAAGACTTAGAGGTAAGAAATAGTCAATCCCTTCAGAATCAAGATCTTATAAATCAACTTTCAAATGCAAATGAAGCAATTATGAATTTGAGATTTGAAAATGAAGACCTGAGGAATGATCTGATCACTGAAAGACAAATCAATGAAAGCTTAAAAAGTGACTTGAGATCTAAAAAGTAAATCAATGAGAGAATGATGAAATCACAAGCAGACATGACTCAATTAAATCAACTAGGTGAGCAAAATCTTCATAGACAAAAAGGAAAAGCTGGACTTGGTTACAAGGAAGATGGTGAAACTTCCAAACAAGGTACACAAGGAAATCAAAGGCCTACTTGTAATCACTATGGTAAGATAGGTCATACATCAAACAAATTTTGGAGTAATGGAAAGGCAAAATTCAATGGAAAATGCTTCAACTGCAATTAGCATGGTCACAAAGCTAATGAATGCAAAGAAAAACCAAAATTTGAAGGCAAATGTCACAAATGTAAGAAACTAGGTCACAAGGCATCACAATGCAAATCAAAAGCATTTAATCCAGTAGAACAAATTATCAAAGCAATATTTGGTTGGGACTACAATACTTGGTGCAGGTGTCACTATTGTGGAGAATATGGACACATTGGGATAAATTGTGCAAGACATCACCTAAGAAAGAAGGATACAACCATAAGATGTTATACATGTACTAAACTTGGTCATATAGCTAAGAATTGCATGAATATTGGAAGAATTGAAGATGAAAAGAAAGCTAAAGCTGATAACATTCGGAAACAAATGAGACAATAGTGGATTCCTAAATCTACCGATCAAGATAGTTCAAATAATGATCATGTCACTCAAGAAGTGGGTGACTCCACCATTTCCAATTAAGACTTAAGAAGACTTAGGAACTGCATCTTCTAGTCATATCTTAAACAATTCCAGAATAGAAAAGGGGTGCAAATGATCAATACAGTATTTTAGATACATGGATCATAGAGATGGTATCATTCACTGAGTTGCATGTACCGAGCAAGGCTGACTAAAAACCTTATCGAGCTAGGTCAAGAGTATCAAATATTTTGTTAGACCATCGAGTTGCAAGGTTCTACCGAGTAATTCAATGATAGACTGGCACACACTATGTCATCTCATCTACCTTTGTACCAAGCTTTAATGATAATATTTCATTAAAAAGTGTAGAATTCGATTTAATTTTTCACCGTGACTTAAAATACTCAGAGCCAAAAGGATTTCCAGTTGCATGCCAAGTGATTTGGAGAAAAAATCTTGCAAAGTAATTATTTAAAGAATTTTTCATCCACCGAGAAACAATGGCATCCGCAAGCACCAGCAGTAGCAAGGTGAAGAAGGGTTCTGAAATGCTCGTAAAAGGAGTCAAATGGAAAGTCCCAAAATTCAAGGTAGTGCCTACAATTGCTGAATCACTTGACCTACATGGAGCTCAATCGAAAATTCATCCTAAGGTACTTCTTGTAAATGATATTCATGATCATTTCAAATGTGCTATTCAAGAAATTGGTACATTAGATATGGATAATGCCCTAGGTCAATTATGTGTTGATGGAGCCCTAAAACCTGAGCATAAACACTTAGAAGAAAAAGGCTTGACCCACATTCCACACCTACCAAGAAGTTTCCAAGTTAAATGGGTTAGATATGTTCTGAGCCATGTACACAATGGTCAGTTGTGGTTAGAGCAACCCGTATTATTAACCAAAAAGATGATTCATAAAATCATGGGTTTGCCTATGCTAAGAAAAGCCAAAATCACTAAAACCCTAGGTCGAGATGAGTTGCAGAAGAAAACCCTAGCAAAATGGGATGGTAGAGGACTAAAACTTAACAATATATCTGACGTGGAACTTAGATTTGGCATTTATGTAATTTCATATAAATTATACAGTTCCAACAGATTGAATAGTGTACCATGTGAAGCTGTGGATTTAGCTTTTAAGATTGTAAAAAAAAATCATGAATTTGATCTATCAGAATTGTTGTTAAGACAACTAAATAAGAATATGGAAAGCATAAGGACTTCAAAGAATAACCCTTGTAAATTTGGTTCTTTGTTAATTTTCTTATTCTTTTATGTACAAAAGTTTTTTTCATCAAAAGGATCTGTAGTATGGAGAAAAGACACTCCAATTTTATATCAGATTAATGAGTTCATAGCAGAAATGGGTGAAAATTTTGACAAAGTCATGGATAACTATTTTGAAGATTTCAAGGAAAGGATGAATAATAGGTTCAGAATTCCTCCTAAACTTGTTGAGGATTATAAAGATGATATATGTTTCATGGTTGACTATGATCATGTGTACATACAGGCAGTCATACCCCGAGTGGCATGGGTAAAACCACTGCCTTATGAATTAAATATTGATGATGCAAGAGATATCATTGAGGCACTAGTAAATGAACCAACTATCCCTAACATCCCTGCCTTTGGAACCTATGATGAAGCTAAGGCTAGAATAGAGCTTGAAATCAAGCTACCTCAGGCAATAAGAAAAGGCAAGAGGAAGATAGCCAAAATGAAAACTGCTACCGGTCCTCTTATGCTAACTAAAGGTAAAGGCGAGGACAAAGAAGATGATGAAGAAGAAGGAGGAGAAGAAGAAAAAGAAGAACAAGAATTTGAAGAAGAACCTCTAAAGAAGAAAGGTAAGGTAACCATTACCAAACCTAAGAAGACGCCTATTGTAATATTCTCAAGGAGAACTAGAAAAGGAAAATAGGAACCTGTACTGGTTAGACCTCCACCCACATCTGAAGACAGGCTCAAACAATTGGAAGAAGGAGCAGGCATCACAAATTTCAAAGCTTTGAAATTTGAAACAAGAATAGATGCTTAGAAAATGTAGATAGAGGAACTGGTACTCTCCAAGATGGAAAAATTGAAATACTCCCGGACCAGCTTTCCTCTCAAATCTCCAAGGAACTATTGGAGAGATTGCAACCAAGATGGGAAACAACCACCCAAATGGTAAAAGATATCTATGAGCAATCTTTGAAGAATCTTCAACCAAATCTCACTGGAGCAGAAATAAAGACTGCAATGAAAAATCATGAAGGTAAAATGATGATCAGATTTCACACTTGTTTGATTTTAATCAAAGACATTAAGCATGTTTTAAGTGATGCAACAAACATGTGGAAAAATATCTATCATTTGCATAAGCCTAGTGAAGACCCAGTAGAAATCTAGGATGATGACAAAAGTGACAGTGATGATACAAATGCTACTCCATCCATTATAGTCTCACCAGGAGAGCTACAAACATTAATGGAAGAAGACAAGGAAGAAAAAGAGGAAGAAACTAAATAGAAAAATAAGGAGGAAGATGATCCAATACAAATTGCAGCAATAGTCATTGCATCTCTTCCTCACTCTCCACCTAAAACTGTCACATCATCAAGGTTGGAGTCAGCTTCTACAGGATTGATAGCATCTACATCAGATTTATCATCTGCACCTACCACATCACAACTCTAGGTATCATCAACGGAAGTGTCTACCACTTCATCTATCGAGCTGCAACCCTCTTCTTCAACCATCAAGCCAGCCTTCTCAACAACATCATCATCATCAGTCGGTAACAAAGTAAGTTTCACAATTTTGTCAATTCTTGCATGTTCTACAATTTTGACAGCATTATCTACATCTACTTCAAATTCAAGTAGTTCAGATACTGCTATAATGGGTATATCATCATTTTTGGGAAGTATTCCAATTTTTGATTCGGTAAATACTTTGATTGGCATTCAATCTTCAAGTCCTATCCCAGTTTTTGCTGCTAGCCCTTCCATCTCTACTATTGTGTCTATTCCTACGATTAAACCAATGGTCACAAAAGTCAAACAAAAGCAACCATTAAGACTTCTAATAATTGGAAAGGAAATACTAGAAGATATTGATTTAGACACAGATATAGTTATTCCAAAAATTGACTATGAAAATGCTACCATTGAAAAAATGAGGTATGCTAGTCAATTAATAGAGATGAAGGCTATGTAGAAGCAGTTAAGATCTGAAAGGGATAAGGAATATAAAATAATAGAGGATGCCAAGAACATAATTATAGAGGCTATAGGTGTTGAAGTAGATTCTACTCAACACATTTTGATACAATTAGAAGAGGCTGTAAATAAATTCAATGAGGACACCTCTGGTCAAGATAAATTGATTGAGAAGGCTGAAAGGAAATTTGATAATAAGGTGCTTGAGCACATTGCAATAAAACAGGTAGAATTGTCCACAATTTTGGCTAATTTTAAAAATTCTTTTAATAATGTAACGTCACTTTTTGCCAAACTTTGTGATGTTACCAAGTACACCAAGGAGATCAAAGAAAAATTGAATAAAATTGATGAGGATATGAAGGGAAGTGCCCAAATGTTGCAACTTGACCCCAATTAAAGTTCATCCCATCATCTCAGAATCAAATTTTTCTCAGAAAAGTAGGCAGAATTGTTGATAGAGGAAGCAAGGATCAGGTCTACCTTAATTGATATTCAGAACATGATCCTTCCTATCATGGACACAATGTAGAAACACATTGTCTACTCCAAAGCATTGGTCCATGACAACAATTTCTCAGTTGCAGATCATATGGTTGAACTTTCAGCAGAAGTTCAAATAGCACTCTCCACCTGCAAAATTTTGCAAGAAAATTGGGATAAGACTTTGGCTCTTATTCTCAAGGTACACTATGAGTTCATCTCCCATTTTGGTGTCTTTGTGTAAAAATATATTGCTTAATTTGGCATTATTGTCATAAAGGAGGAGATAGAGTTAGAAAAGATAGAGATGGGGATAGAGTTAGAAAAGATAGAGATGGAGATAGAGTTAGAAAAGTGATAGAAATATTTGTAAATACTCTGAGCATATTGTATGGGGGAGATATATGTAAATCAGTATGTCAAATTTTGTACATAAGTTTTTGCTCATAAGTGGTTTTGTCACTAATGCCAAATGGGGAGATTGTTGGAATTATGATATATTTGTCATTAGTGCAAACACTTATTCTATCCTGAATGCTTATCTTGCTCATTACTTAGTCTCAAGTATATACCGAGCATTCAGTGGTTACCTTATAAGTTCAACAGGTAAATAGTTCTCACCGAACATTTCAGAAGATACTGAGTGAATGAGAAGTTCAGAAGGTAAACAGTTCTCACCGAGCATTCCAAAAGATATCAAGTGAATGAGAAGTTCAGCAGGTAAACAGTTCTCACCGAGCATTCTAGAAGATACCGAGTGAATGAGAAGTTTGGCAGGTAAACAGTTCTCACCGAGCATTCCAGAAGATACCAAGTGAATGAGAAGTTCAATAGTTTTTACTGAGTGAAAAAGGTAATCGAAGATTAGTAGAGTTTACAGAGTGAAAAAGGTAATGGAAGATCAGCAGAGTTTACTGAGTAAAAAAAAAAGTAAACAAAGGATTCAGTGTTTACCGAGTTAAGCAAGGTAAATAAAGAAGATAGTTTCTATTGAGTGACACTATATCTACCGAGTCACCCATGGTTACCGAGTTCCAAGAAATGTTCTGTGGCTAGTATGAACTGAGTCTCTACATCTACCAAGTGCATGACAATGCTGAGTAGCATAGTGGATGCCGAGTATCAGAAGGTCACTGAGTCAGTTCAGTGAACCCGAGTTATTTACTAATGGGCCGACTCAGTAATGTTTTGTTCACTTGTGTTTTGGCCAACCTTGTAACTGTAAATATTGGAATGGTATATATGTAATGTATGATATCATTTTGTAAGATATGAATATGAGAATATATTGGCATAAATAGGAAAGTATTGTTCGCATGTGATGAAGTTATTTCTATCAGCAGCAGAGCTAAAGGAATACAGTAAGGTCAACATAGGAGTAGAAAAGTTATATCTATCACATCAGGTGATTAATGCAAAAGGGATCTTATCAACAAACAAGTTGTAAGTAGATCCACTGCTTCATCCTAATAGGTGAATCATTTTTTAAATCCTTTAACAGGGTAGACTTAACAGTATTTTTGTAAATCTCCTAACAAAGTGCATACTTCACTGTATGTTTGTAAATCCTCTAACAAGGTGGATCTAACAATCCTACTTGCTCCTAATAGGGCAGATCATCAGAAGTGATCATTGTAAGGCTTAACCAGCCAACTTCATACTGCAGTAACAAAGTTTTGTGGGCATCATCCCCACCCCAGTTTTACTTTCTAATTGGAAGGTTTCTGGGTCACCAAATCATTGTGTTCATGTGTTATGAATGTTTGATCTTTCATTTATGCAGTAGATTAGATGAATGAATGATGAATGGTTAAAATACTTAAAGATTTTAAATGTTACTGATTCACCCCTCCCCTCTCAGTAACACATCTCATCTTGAATATTTCCAACACCTTTGACATTGTTGTCCAAGGGGGATAGGATAAGAATAGTTAGAAGTAGCCAAGGGAAGAAGAAAATGATATAATCAGACCTAGGAGAAGAAGTGGCATAGACAAAACTAAAAGTATATCAAAAGGGGAGAAGCCAACAAGTGAAAGAAGTCAACATAGGATTAATTTAGAAAATGGGGAATACTCTTAGTGGGAGTGTTAACTCTAAAATTTTGGTGCAAGAAGGATGTGGTTAATCAGTGGATGACAATAAATACATGTAGATGTTACTGATCTGATTTAGGACCTATAAATTTATGACTTAATCCCAACAATCAAATATACTTTCCCCATCTAGGCAGTAATTGTGTGGTATGTATTTTAAACTGTTGAAATTACAAGAAGATTTATGTTTTAAACACAATTAATCAACTATGTGTTTAATAGCAATAAAAACTTAAAGAATTGAGAGAATAAGAAAGAGAATAAAGAGACAAACAATTTGATATGGAGTTCATCCTAGTAGGACTATGTCTCTGGGTCCACTTCTCAATCGGGGGACCGTTCTATTAATTTTGCCAAGTAAAACACTTTGTTACAGAATCCAAGCTTTGAACATTCACAGTCTCCTCTATGCACTTGAAGGCACTATACAATGCCTTCATGCTTAAAAATTCTCTCACAAGGAAAAACTATTCCTTCCTTTAGAAAAATCTCTTTGCAAAAATTCTCCAAGACTTTTTTTTTACTCAAGGAATAATTTCCATCTCAAGAATTACAAAATTTTCCCCCAACAATTTACAAAAATTGTCTAATACTCATTGTCCTTACAAGAGAGAAATAACCCTCTTTTATACAAGCTTATTTTCCTATTATGGTTAAAACCATAATATTTGACAAACCTCCCATTTTTGCACAGCAATCCCTCCGTTACAACAAATTCTTACAAAATAATATAGTTCCCAAAAATGAATGATCTATAATTTTAATATTATTTGGCTCTCTTTATAAATAACATTAGCATTTGCATCCTTAATTATAGGGACGATATATTTTGAGAGATCTTGCTATTTTATAGGCGTTTATTCATAAGCCTTTACTAAATGACATATGTTTTGATTTTTGTTTTCTAATAATTTTGTGGCCATTTTGTTATAAAATATAAACCCACAAAAATAGGGGCACTGAAAATAGGGAGCTCCTTTTTCTGAGGTAAAAGTAATTCTACAATATCTTCCACATTTTATCTCATATTTTGATGAAATAAACACTATTGGAAGTCTCTTAAAAAACTATTTGCAATGATACCAATATTGACTATTTTTCATGACTTTATTTTTTAAAATCTTTTTCTAAGCTCTCTGATTTGCTGATTTCACCAAACCTTTGAGCATAACTTTTGCATGTGAGATCCTTTTTCACCTATTTGAGTTGTGTCGAGTTCCATTATTTGAGCTCTTTGCAGTGATGCTAGATTTGAGAGATTATGAGATTGTAAAATATTTAGGTCTTTTGGATCCACTTGGCTCATTCCTCCCCACTAAGAAGCTTTTGGACCTCCAAAAGTCTATTTTTATGTACATTTTGAATAAGGGCAATGTTGCCCCACTTGTCCAGTATCATCTGTATGTCCTATTAGAATTTTGAATATCTAACCCACCATAAACATAAAGACATATTTGATAGCACTGTTGACACAATCAACCATAAATCCACCAGTGTCTACTATTACATCCATCACCCACATATTACCAACTAGTAGAAGTAGAAGTAACAAAACTGAAATAACTGATGAAATGGAAAAAGTATCAATATTTTGGACCTCTCGTACAGAAACGTCATTAGAAAATGAACCTTTCAGATCCTTTTTTACCATCAATGGCTAAAGATTGGATTCTGCTTGCACCTGATCCTCACTAGCTACTACAGACATCAAAATCAGTTTACTGCTTGCATTTACAATCATTTTCAAATGTCCTATGTTTACAATTGATCCCGCATTCTTAATGCAATGAGCTCTGATAATGTATTCAATTCCATTTTTAAACAAATGATACTTGTTATGTTCCTTGTAGAAGATAAATTTCCTATCATATAAGTATGGGCTACCCAATACAATCCCACAGATATCAAGTGGAACCACATCAAATTCAACCTCATCTATGAATTTAGATTTTATTGCAAATCTTAACTTACATTGCTTAGTGACTCACAATCTATTATCATCACACACCCAACCTAATGGATAAGGTCTCTTATATGGCTTAGTTTCTAATCCCAACTATTTAACGACTTCATCTAAAGTCAAATTGACTTGGGATCCACTATCTATCAATTTGTCAATTTTAGTGTTCTTTGAAATCGGCCTTATATGAAATAATTCATGTCTTTTACTATCTTTAGGAACATCATGACTTTTGGAAGTAGAACATGAAACCTTAGTTGAAGAATCAACAAAAGCTTTACCTTTTAAACCTACAACTGATATCTTTTTTTCATCATCAGAATCTAATCCAAGATCCTAAACAATAGCCATAGTCTTTTGCTTTCCTTTGTTATTATTTTGAAACCACTTTGGTTTCAATTCAGGATGTAGTTTCCAACACTTTGCATCTATATGTCCTTTCTTTTGACAATGTGAACACATAAGCTTTTTACCTTCCTCTTTCTTCACTGTGGCTACTTTCTTACCCTTCTTGTTACTTTCAGGAGGAACAAATTCTTTCTTTGAACTAGAACTTGTGTTTCCTCCACCCACTTCAATATGGGTTGCTTGAACACATACTTCATCAAAGTTAGAAGGACTAAACATCAATATTGTATGTTTCAAATATGAATGCATTCCACCTATATAGTTTAACAAAGTATCTTGTGTATAAAAAGGAATTCCAAGAGTTAATGCCTTCTTCCTAAACACCTGTGTATACTCATTGCCCTTTACCTTGTTTGAGATTTTTTCAATCCATAATGGCTTGTTGCAAATAAACCAAAGGATAAAATTGTTTCTTCAAAGCAGAAGTAAATTCATACCAAAATGAAATGATTTTACCATGTGTAGCAAGATCGTCCTAGATCTTACTCTCCCACCAGACTAACATAGTAACTCCCATCCTGAGAGTAGCTAGCTGAATTTTAGAAGAATCATTCAAAATATTTTGAATCTTGTAATACACTTTGATTTACTTTAGCCAATTATCCAAATTTTTAGCATCCAACTCACCACTATATATAGGCAAATCAAACTTCACATCAAGCTTTAACAAGGGTGTCTTCATAGATTGTTTCTTTTTAGAAGAAGTAGATAGAGAAGAAGAAGATGATCAAGAAGATGGAGATGAAGGTTCAGGAGGGTCACTACCATCTTCTACTCCTTTTCCTTTGTCATCTCTTGATGAAGATTGAGCTTCTTCCTTCTTCCTAGTCTTATCTCCCTTTCTCAATCGTCATTCATGCCTCTCTTGAAAAGGAATGTCCATCAAAGCTTTCAACTCCAAAAAAGCTCTTTGGAAAGCTTCTGCATCAAACTCAAAAATATTTTGTTCAGATGCCATGTCTGATCGAGGAAAAGTCCTTCTTTTCCCAATATCTGGATTGAACTCTGCAAGTTCACCTTCTCCTTGTTTCAACTTCAACTTGGTTAACATTCACCACCTACAATTTCTCTACAAAAATAGGCTTTGATACAAAACTTGATCTGATTTAGGATTTATAAATTTATGACTTAATCCCAACAATTAGATATACTTTCCCAATCTAGGCAGTAATTGTGTGGTATGTATTTTAAACCATTGAAATTACAAGAAAATTTATGCTTTAAACACAATTAATCAACTATGTGTTTAATAAAAATAAAAAATTAAAGAATTGAGAGAATAAGAAAGAGGATAAAGAGACACAAAAAATTTGATACAGAGTTCATCCAGGTAGGAATACGTCTCTGAGTCTACTTCTCAATCGGGGGACCGTTCTATTAATTCTACCAAGCAAAACACTTTGTTACAGAATCCAAGCTTCAAACATTCACAGTCTCTTCTATGCACTTGAAGGAACTAGACAATGCCTCCATGCTTACAAATTCTCTCACAAGGAAAAGCTATTCCTTCCTTTACAAAAATCTCTCTGCAAAAATTCTCCAAGACTTTTTTTTTCCCTCAAGGACTAATTTCCATCTCAAGAATTACAAAATTTCTCCCCAAGAATTTACAAAAAATTCTCTAATACTCATTGTCCTTACAAGAGAGAAATAAGCCCCTTTTATACAAGCTTATTTTCCTATTATGGTTAAAACCATAATATTTGACAAATCTCCCATTTTTACACAACAATTCCTCTATTACAACAAATTCTTACACAATAATATAGTTCCCAAAAATGAATGATCTATAATTTTAATATAATTTTCTCTCTTTATAAATAGCATTAGCATTTGCATCCTTAATTATAGGGAAGATATATTTTGAGAGATCTTGCTATTCTGTAGGGGTTTATTCATAAGCCTTTACTAAATAACATACGTTTTGATTTTTGTTTTCTAATAATTTTGTGGCCATTTTGTTAGAAAATATAAACCCACAAAATAGGGGCGCTTGAAAATAGGGAGCTCCTTTTTCTGAGGTAAAAGTAATTCTGCAATATCTTCCACATTTAATCTCAGATTTTGATGAAATAAACACCATTGGAAAGCTCTTAAAAAACTCTTTGCAATGATACCAATATTGACTATTTTTCATGACTTTATTTTTTTTACCTTTTTCTAAGCCCTTTGATTTGCTAATTTCACCAAACCTTTGATTGAGCATAACTTCTACATGTGAGATCCTTTTTCACCCATTTGAGTTGCGTCGGGTTCCATTCTCTGAGCTCTTTGCATTGATGCTAGATTTGAGAGATTATGAGACTATAAAATATTTAGGCCTTCTGGATTCACCTACATCAGTTATATGGGTAGAATGTAGAGGAAAATGTTTCCACTTATATCTATAGTATAAAATAGTATTGTCATAAATGCATAAGGGGGATATTGTTGGCATAATAGATTAATGATGTTGATTGATAAGGTTGTTTGATGATGAAGATTGTTGATGAAAATTAAGTATAGATTAAAACATGATTTGATAATAGGAAGATTAGTTATACCGTTGTCATTGATTTCAAGCTATTTGACTAAGTGTTTTGACAAATTATCACCTATTTATGAGAAGGAAGAGTAAGTTGTAAAATGATTTGAGTATTTTTGTCATAGATAAATGCTAAGTGATAAGTGTAGATGTTATTTCTATGATAATACCCATTTATCAAAGATCCCAGTAAGTTATGGACATAGGAACCAAATTGGATAACGATTGTGAGAATCAATGAATAAAAATTGAATGATTTGTTGAATATATAAAGGATTTTTAATTTTTTTTTTATTGTTGGATATTATTAATGAATACGTTGAGATGAAATGATTAGGATAACACCCTAGAGTGAGCACAAATGAAGGTGATATGATCAGTTTAAAGTGATGTAAACAAGAAAAGTTATATAAGTAAACTAGATAAATGGATAGGGAAAAGAAAATTCTTATTAGTGAACTAAGGTCTTATTAGTAAACTAGGATCTTATTGATGAATGAAGAACAATCAATAAATATTTGTGGCATGATTGTAGAGTTTGAATTATTATTGGGTAAAGTGATTTTTATTGATTGCCATCTAAGCTAAGGCATGATTTAAGGAAAGAGGCGATGACACAAATATTAAGGTAATATGTTTGAGACATATTCTTCAAGAAGTTTTCACAAGGTCAAAATGGATTATTGAGTTGGAGAGAATTTCAAGTTAAACATCAAACATAAGATCGATAAGGTTAGAGACAAAGATAATATGAATGGTTAGATTTTTTTTATGGTTGATCTAGATTATTGGATTTAAGTTTGGGGTTTATGTTTGAAGTGATTCTACTTAAGGAAGGAAAAATGAATTATCATGGCTAAATAGTGTGGTAAAGAAGATTTTTGGAGAAGGTTGCAATCACATAGGAAGACATAATTGAGTGTAATTAGAATGGAGGATCAAGTATGGTATGTTGATTTGTTAGGGAGATTTATTGGATATGATTTTGCAAAGATAGTGAGAAATACAGATCATCACTTATTTGTTTCTCTCTAACCATTACAATAGAAATATCCCTTAATTAGGTGACCCTAACAAGTCTTTGTAAAATCATTTCACTAGGTGACATTCTCAAAAGAGTGTTCAAAATCCTCTAACAAGGTTCATCCTAATAAGCTATAAGACTTTAATAGGTCTCCAAGAAAATCCCTTAATCGAGCAGAACCTAACAATGCTTTTGTAATTGGATGCAAGGGGTAGGAAAGGCCGAAAGGGGGGTGGACAAGAATGTTAGAATTGGCATGTTAGATGCAAGGGTTTCTGAGATTGAAAAAAGGGTGGAAAGGATGGAGAGCTCTCTCCATAGCTTGGCTAACTAGAGCCTTAATATAATTAAAGGTCTTAATGATAACATCATTCAATTGCATGTGATGATGTAGAAAGCATAAAGGGGAAGGAGGAAAAGGAAAAAGAGGAAACCAAATTAACTGAAGAGGATGCTTCTTTGCAGGGTGAGAGCCTAGGTAGAAGAAGGAGAGTGAAAAAGAGGAAGAGGGAAGAGGAGGTTTTCCTAGATGATAGCCATTTGAAGACTGATGAGGTTGAGGCCAAGAAAGAGCTAGAGCTCAAGAAAATAGAGTTGGCTAAAGATTTAATTCCCTAATCATTTCTCTTGGTTTATGTTTGTTCCTTAGCTTTTGGCCTTTTGTTTTTTGTTTCCATCTATTGGTTGGGTTAGGCCTATTGTTTTTAATTTTTCTTAGTTCCTAGACCTAAAAATTTAGTAGCTTTTATGTTGTTAACTAGTGGGTTTCAAGAACCCCTGTAAAAAACTTGTTTTACTTAATAAAAAATAATGCTTTTGTAACCTCTAATCAATAGGCTCCTAACATAACATATTCCAAAAGAGGACAAATATTTGTGAGCATCATTCTCACACCATAGTTTTTACCCTAATCATTTTTCTACAAAATAAATATGATGTTATACTTATGTGGATGTTTTTATGTGTTGCATGTTGATTTAATGCTTACTTTACCGATAGTGCTAATGAAAAGTTAAAAGGATTAATTTGTTTGATAAAGTTTATTAGGCTTGTAGTTTGATTGGGTTGTGATTACTGATTCACCCCCCTGTAATCAATCCCATACTCATAGACTTAGATTTCGAAGGGGATCTAGATACGAGGTGGATTAATACAAGATATTTATTTAGTATTGGTGGGACAATGGTGAATTGGATTTTTGGATTACAAAAGGTGAATGCTTTATCCACTATAGAGACAAAGTGTATTTCTACTATAGTGGTAGCCAAGGAAATGGTATAGCTTCATTTTTTCATGGAAGGGTTGGGACATTCACAAACAAAAAATTATCTATATATGGATAGCCAAAGTGTCATTCATCTTGCAAAGTAATGATTCATTACATTCAATGACCAAACACATATAATAATGCTACCATTTTATTCAACCAGTTTTGGAGGATGGACAATTAATGATGGAGAATATAAACATAGATGATAATCTAGTTGATATATTTACAAAGGAAATGCCAAGGGAGAAGTTGAACTTCTCTTCAAGATTAGTTGTCTTTTACATTGAAAACAATAAAATATAAAAAAGATTCCAAGGTGGTATTACATTCCAATGGGAGCTATAATCAGTCTCCAAGTGGGAGCTTATTGTTGTAGAGTCTAATCAGTCTCTAAGTAGGAGATTTTTTTTGTGGACAATAGTCAAACTCAAAGGTTATTTTCCCACTTCCTTTGATGTGATTTCCCCCATATTTTTCTATAGGTGTTTGGGGGCAACACGCCCATGATGAGGCCAAGGGGTAGTGCCTTTTGTGGGGTCTAGGGGTAGTGCCTAAGTTGGGGTCTTGAGGAAGATCCCTAGGCATATTCCATACCCTAATATAGGGTGGGGTCAAGGGACAATGCCCTTAAGGCTAAAAATGACTTTATTACTATAAAAGACATCAAGAGCTATTTTTCTTTTAGACAACATATTCTAGGTCTTATTTTGTAACCACTATAAGTCTTGTATAAAAGTGGATTAGGGTTGGGGATTTTATTATGTATGATGATTTAGTAGCTTCTTGCAGTGATATTGAGTTGCAAGGGATTACATATTGTAAAAAGGTTGAAATCACAAGATAATAATATTGGACTTGTTGTTTGGTGGATGTAGCCGAACGATTGAGTGGACCATATTCAATATTTTTGTCTTTTATTTCTTGTATGTGCTTTATTCCTTTGTGATATTAGTTATATTTGAATGTAATTGTTATTTATGTCTTTGAAATCCTAAGACTACTATTAGCAATGACATTGCATACCTTATTATTACACTTACACCTTGTACAAAATAAATTCTTTCCTTTCTCAAGTTCATTTTTTGATCCAGGTGAATCTAGACAACCTTAAGTTTTCATAGTCTTAGAATCTCACAGAATTAACATCATAGCTCATTGATATGATCCTAACCTAACTTGAATCACACTGAAAGGAGGTCATGGTAAAAAGTTATGCTTGGTCAAATTTTGGGTCAAATTGGCAAACTAGGAGTTGACTTGATAAAGAAAAGGGTGAAATTTGACCATCTCAAAAGTGGTCAACAATGGATTTCAAATTAAAGAGCCCATCAAGAGCTTTCCAATGACGTTAGTTTCATTAGAGATAGAGTCCGTATGTGGCAAAGAGGTTGGTTGAATTTGGTTTTAAAAATTCTCTCAATGGGATTCGAACTTCAAACCTACCCTTCAACACATTGTTTCTCTTACTATTACACCATATTGTTGACTTTAAATGAACTTGCACTTTGTTTAACTCGACGTAGCACAAACTCGTACCAAGGTTAAACCATTAAAACAACCACCTCTACTAGTCAATGCCATGCAGCGTAAGCTCATGGATTTTGGCATATGACTTTATAGTTAAATGGATCAATGGTTTAATAAAAATCATATATTTTAAAGGGGGGGGTTTATTTTTTAAGATTTGGTTATAAAGTTATCACCTAGTTTTGGACCAAATATGGGAAAAAATGATGTATAAAAGGGGTCTTATTTCCTTTGGAAATACAATTAGCCCTTGGGATGAAATTGGACATGGAAAAATTTGGAGGAATTTTGAATGCTCTTGGGAAAATTTGTGAAAATTTACAAGGTGTTATTCTACATGAAAAATTGTAAAGAGAGAGACTATGAACAAGTTCTTGGAAGCTTGGGTGTTGTAAAAAGGCATATTTTGTCTACCGAAATTAAAAAAGTGATCCCTCAAATTGAGAAGTAGACCCAGAGACACAGTCTTGATAGGGAAAACTCTGTATCGAATTGTTTGTATCTTTCTCTTCTTTAAGTTTTTTATTGTTATTAAACACATTTTATTATTTGTGTTTGAACATAAATTTTCTTGTAATTTCAATGGTTAAAAATACATAGCCACACAATTCTACCTGGTTTAGGGATTAAATGATCTATAATTTGGATTAAATTATAAAAATTGTAAATCCTAGTTTATAGATCATTTTCATCACTCAACAAGGCTCTTTTGGTAACCAAGATTTCTCCTCTTTTAAATTTTTTATAATGTTATAATTTAGCATCTTCATCTACATGTGAGCAACTCATGCATTACCCTTTAGTCTTCTTTTAATTATCCCTTGATGTTGTGGACACTTACAAGGTCTATGTCATTCTTATCTATAATGGAAGCATGTTCTACAAAAGCCTCATCTTATTCCTCTTTGATCCTTGTTATTTTGTGTTAGAAATGCTTTAGAATAACTGAGAGGGGTGGGGGGGTGAATCAACTATTCAAGGTCCAACATGTCTAATTCAAACTTTTTTTTATCAAGTAAAGTGTGCCCATCAAACTATTCATTCATCCAGGCTTCAACATTCCTATTCAGCAAGAGACTGTAAATCAACATGCAAGCACAACACATAAAAAGTTCAACACATAACACAATGATTTACATGGAAACCCAATTTGGGAAAAACCACCAGTAACATGCTATTCAATTATCACTCTTCTAAAGTGATACCCTATGAAAGGCCTGCCCTATTAGAGGCTTATAACACACTGTGAAATGTGACCTAGTTAAATGATTTAACCACACTGTTAGAAGTGGGCCTGGTTAGAGGACTTTAGAACATTCACTTGGAATGCCACCCTGTTAAAGGACTTACAAATGGCTATTAAACCAAGCTAAGTCCATAGAATTTTCTTCTACCCTAACTGATACAATTGCTAGAGAGTAACAAGAAGGGGTTTTGACCTGATTACAACTTACAACTCAACTTGCAAATCTTAGATCACTTTTCAGCTCGTAACATTGCTTGGTATTTAGTCTTTGCAACTCTTGACAACTTTCCCTCTTTTCAAGCTTAGTCTCCTTGAGCTTCCATGCTCAATGTACTAGTGCAATCATCTCTCTCTGACCACTTGTCAAAGTAGAGTCTCTATGCTCTATTCTTCCTTCTCCTAGATGTCTTCTCCTTGACACCCTTCTAACCACTTCACAATTTGGCACACCAACAACTCTTGTTTCTTGGTCTATGAATCCTTAAATAGAAGTCTTGGAGTTCATTTATTGCTTAATTCTTCCCTCCTTTAATTTCAATTTGTATGGATTAGGTAGGATTCATTGAATCTAACCCATATTATGTTTCTTTTAGAAATATCATGAAGAATCCTCTTGAATTCACTCAAAAATAGTTTACATAGAATTTTGTGCCACAAGCTCATCATCCTTATCCTCTAGCTGGTTTACAAAATTCAAGGTAACAACTTTGTCTGCTCAGATTCAACGAATCTTTGTCATTTCCAATAATGCAATAGCTTAGCACTATTGAAATTCTAATGATTGGCATATACTGTGTTACTCAGCATCAACTATGTTTTACTGATGCTCGGCACCTAAAGTTCACTCAGCACCTACAAAGATTTTCTAATGCTTGGCACCTATTAGTTTTCTCAGCACTTGAACTTCACTTGGCACATGAAGTTCACTCAATACACACTAGATTTTTTGATGCTCGACTTCAATTGAAAATTTTCTCGACTTCAACTAGCTTGCTTGTCACCCACTAATGAACTTAGTTTAAGCTTTGCAATCAATCTTGTTCTAACTTATACTTCTAATGTTTCTAGGTGTGGCCAACTTCTATATCTTTTAGTATGTTATCAATACATCATTTAACCATTGTCTTAGCTAAACCTTGCACTTCATTACAAAACCATAACTCAACCTTTCCCTTAAGTACTCTTGTTACATCTTGTTGATCAAATCCTCTTCATTAATCAACTAAGTGATAGTACTTGAATCTTATAAGAAATTTTCATTCCTACAAATAGCAGGTTTGACATCTATGACAAAACAATGATTGAAAATATTCTTTAGCAATCAATCTCCCTCTTTGACCTTAAACAATGATATTTTCAATTGGATTTCTAACAATCTCCCTCTTTGGCATTGATGGCAAACCAAATTGATCAACCATCAAACTAAACTATTCAACCAAATGCTAACTAGTTTAGAATAGTAAGTCAAATGCCAAAATAAAATAAAATTGGAATACACAATTTCTTCCTTTCTTGATCTATTATCCTGATTGCTTCATTTTTGCTTCTCCCTCTTAGCTGTTGTATCCTTTCTCTTTCTTTTCTTCCTTCTTGCATTCACTCCCTCTATATGCATTGCTCATCTTCTACTATTTCTTTCTTGATCAACTTCTTCATCTTTCTCCCTCAATCTTTCATTTGACTAGTTTCTACATTTTCTCCCTCTTTCTTCATTCTTTATCTTCTCATCAGTTGTTGATTAGTTTTCTACTATTTCTCCCTCTTTGACAACAATGCCAAAGACATATTATTTCAGCATCTTATCATGCAAGTGTAGCATTTGCAGATTCTTTCACTTTCTCCCTCTGTCACCTTGCTTGTGACTAATTTGGAATTTCATCACTTTAATTACTTTAGACATGAATTCTAAAGTAAATATCCTTTGCATCAATGTGTAATATTTCAGCAATCAACTCATTTGATGCAGGACAGTCTTGCTTTTTATTAAGTAGCCTTGGCTAGGGGTATCACCCCTAACTTACCTCTAAGATACTCAAAAGCATATTAAGGTAGTGATTTTGTGAAGATGTCAACAATCTGTTCCTTTGAGCTAACATATTCCATTTTCACTTGTTTGTCTTCCACCGATTCTCTTACATAGTGATGCTTGATTGCAATGTGCTTTGTTTTAGCATGCATTATAGGGTTCTTTGATATGTTGATAGCACTTTTATTATCACAATAAAGTATCACAAGCTCACTTACCTCTTCCTTCATACCTTGCAACAAATGTTTGATCCATACAATATTAGTGTAGTTTAGAGTAGCTGCAACATATTTAGCTTTTGCAGTGGACTGTGAGGTACAAATTTCTTTTTTCTAGTCCATGTAATTAATATTTTTCCCAAAAAAAGTGCTCCTCCACTGGTGCTTTATCTATCATCAATACTACCCCCCCAATCTGCATTAGTGTAGGCTCTTAGCTCAAAATTTTCACTTCTCTTGTAGTACAAACCAAAGTCATTAGTTCCTTTTAGATACCTCAGTATTCTCTTTACTGCCATTAGATGATTTTTCCTTAGATTTACAGAAAATCTTGCCACTATTCCAACAACTAATGCAATGTCTAGTCTACTATGTACAACATATTGCAACTTTCCAATCATGGATCTATACATTGTCTAATTCACTTCAGCTGACTCATCATTCTTTGATAACTTATGTCCTATTGCCATTGGTGTGCTACTTGGATTTGAGTATCTCCTTGATGTATTTTGATTGGGTTACAAATATGCCATGCTTCAATTGATGTACTTGCAATCCAACAAAGAATTTGATTTCTCCAACATTGACATTTCAAACTCATGCTTCATTTGATCAAAAAAATCTTTTCATAGAGCATCTTTTCCTCCAAATATTATATCATCAAAAAAGATTTCATATATCAAAATGTCTTTACCTTTTTCAGCCTTGATGTACAAATTACTATTGTCATATGTTCTCTCAAATAATATCTTTACAAGATATTTGTGCATTCTCTCATACCATGCTTTAGGTGCTTGCTTCAAACCATAAAGTGCATTATGCAATTTGCAAACCATATCCTTGTTGTCATCAACAAATCCCTCTAGTTTTTCAATATAGAGTTCTTCTTCTAGTATACCATTTAGAAAAGTAGACTTCACATCCATTTGGTAGACTTTGAAACCTTTGTAAGCATCATATGCAAGTAGTGTTCTTACTCCTTCCATTCTTGCAATAGGGGCAAATGTTTCCCTATAATCCAGTCCTTCTGCTTGTGCATAGCCTTTGCAAACTAATTTGACTTTGTTTCTTGTTATCTCATCATTCTTATCAAGTTTGTTCCTAAACACCCATTTGGTACCAATTACATTCTTATCAGCTAGTCTAGGAACTAGGGTCTAGGTTTTGTTCTTCTCAATCGAATCTATCTCTTCTTCCATAGCTTTATACCAATCATCATCTTATAGAGCATCTCTCACTACTTTGGGTTCAACCTTGCTCAACAAACATGATTCATTTCTTAATCTATTTCTTGTTATTGGTCTGGCATCCTTGTCACTGATGATTTGATCTACAGGGTGATGTCTCCTCACATACTTGGCTAACCTTGGTTCTATCCTTCTTTCCATGTTTGATCCTTCAACTTTAGAGTTATTTTTTTCTTCTTTATCTAGTACTTTATCATTTCTTTCATGTAAATTGATTTTAGAGTCAAAATGTGCAATTTACTTCATTCTACAACTCAACTTCTGAATGCAACTCGGCATTTATTGGCTGTAACTCAACTGATATTGAGATTTGTTGTTGATTTCCAACTTGATTATCAGTATTATCTTCAATAGTCATTCCTTCATAGAAGTATACAAAGGATCTATAATCCTCTGATTGCTTGGACTCATCAACTTGGACTTCTGCATGCTCATCAAAATTTACATTTGCACTCTCCACAATCTTGTTAGCGTTATTATTCAAACACTTATATGCTTTGCTTCTAGTGGAGTATCCAACGAATATACCTTCATCACTTTTTGCATTAAACTTGCCATTTCTAGTATCTTTAAGAATATAGCATTTACAACCAAAGACTTTGAAATGTTTTACATTAGGTGCGTGACCATACTATAGTTCAAAAGGTGTTGCATTTGTACCTTTCTTGACTTGGACTCTATTCAGGGTGCAAACAATAGTGCTTATAGCTTCTCTTCAGTATTTTAGAGCAACATTCTTCTCCATCATCAAGGTTATAGCACAATCTATTACTAACTTGTTCCTTCTTTTAGCAATACCATTCTGAGGTGGAGTTCTTGGTGCTGATGTTTGTCTTTTGATACCTTTATCATTGTAGAATATCTCAAATTCCTTTGATGTAAACTCTCCTCCTCTATTTGATCTTAGGCATTTCAAACTTTTACCTATTTCCTTCTCAACTCTGGCCAAATACTACTTGAAAATTTGAAATGCATCAGATTTTTACTTCAAGAACATAGCAGTCATCATCCTAGAATAGTCATCTACAAATAGCATTATGCATTTTTCTCCTAGGTAGCTTTGTACTTCTATTAGACCACATAAGTCTGTATGAACTAACTCTAGTACTTCTTTAGAAGTGTATGTTTTTCTTTTGAAACTAGATTTAGTCATCTTCCCTAGTTAACATTGTTTGCACATTGTATTTTTAGGCTTCTTCAGTTTAGGCAGACCTCTAACTTTCTACTTTTTGCTGATACTAATCAAATTGATAGAGTTAACATGACACAACCTTTTATGCCATAACCACACATCATCAAGTCTAAAAACAAGACAAGTTACATCTTCCAAATCTAGAAAAAATAAGTTACTCTGAGTTTGTTAACCTTTTCATATTACATTTCAATCAGTGTCATAGATTTTGGTAGTTTTATTTCCAAATTCTACTTTGCAACCTACATTGCCTAACTATGATACACTCACCAAATTGTAGTTCAATCCTTGAACATAGTATGCATTATCACATGAAATTTTCTCTGTAAGTTTAATTGAGCCTTTTCCTTTGATTTGGTATGGAGCATCATTACCAAATCTAACACTATTTCCATCATATTGAGTAAAGGTAATTAACTTACTTTTATCTCATGTCATGTGATGTGAGCAACCACTGTCTATGATCCACTTGTCATTCTTGTTCACATAGGTTACCGGTGTTGTAGCTTCATCTTCATCTAATTCATCCTTCATGGGCACATAGACTACTTCATCATCATTCTCATCAGAATCTTGTTCAACAATGTAGCATCTTTTTCCTTTTTCCTTGTAATCTATGCTATCATCTTCTCTTTTGTTCTTGTACTTGTTTCCTTCTTTGTAGTTCTTCTTCTATATACACCTTGCAACAATATGACCTACTTCATTGCAATTGAAACAAATGATAGACAACTTACCTTTGAATTTACCTTTGCCTCTAGTAGTGCTTCTAACTATTCCAGATCTTCCTCATCTATGTTGCTATCACTAGATGCATGTTTTCCTTTTCTTCTCTTCTTGTTTGATGTCACCTCCTCAGTGTCCTTCAATGTCAAATTGGCCTTGAAAGTAGATTCAAGGTTCTTAGGTTTGCGGTTGTAAAATTTGGACAATTCAAATTCAGTAAGTCTTCCTACTATTCCTTTAAAGGTTAGTGTGTTTTCTTGTACACACTTTAGCTCTTGGATGGCTAAAACTCTAATGGCATAGATAGGGAGCAGGGTTCTCAAGTATTTGTTGTTGATAGTATCTTCTTCCAAATGACCATCTAGAATTCTTATTGCACTTACCACTTCTTTCATTCTGGATCCATATTGAGCAGCATTCTCATCTTCCTCCATTTTCATGTCATCAAACTTTTCTCTGAAGATTTCTTTTTTTGCTCTTTCCTCCATAGATATATGAAAGGGCTTTCCACACCTTTAATGTAATGTCACATTCTTTGATATCATCAAATTCAACATAATTGAGTGCAGAGGCAATCTCTAACATTGCCTGATTGTGCTCCTTCATTTTGTTCAAATCATCTGCAGTAAGAGGTCTAGTTGGGTCTACATGTTCTGTTCTAATTGAGTTTTTTTGCATAGTCACCTATTGATCCAAGGTGGAATTTCATTAGAATTTTCCATGTAGTGAAGTTTTCATTGTTGAGCTTGGGAACTTCTCTCCTGGACATCTTGATCTTCCTACTTCTAGTACCATGAAACTAAATCAACAAATGGCTTTGATACCAATTATTAGAAATGCTTTAGAATAACTGGTGAAAGGGGGGGGGGGGGGGTGAATTAGTTATTCAAGATCCAATATGTCCAATTCAAACTTTTTTTAATCAAGTAAAGTGTGCCCATCAAACTATTCATTCATCCAAGCTTAGAAATTCCTATTCAATAAGTTACTATAAATCAACATGCAAGCATAACACATAAAAAATTCAACACATAACACAGTGATTTACATGGAAACTCAATTTGGGAAAAACCACCAGTAACATGCTACTCAATTCTCACTCTACTAAAGTGATGCCCTATGAAAGGCCTACCCTATTAAAAGCTTACAAGACACTGTTAAATGTGTCTTGGTTAAAGGATTTAACCACCCTATTAGAAGTGGGCCTAGTTAGACTTTAGAACACTCACTTGGAATGCCACCCTATTAAAGGATTTACAAATGGCTATTGAACCAAGCTAAGTCCATAGGATTTTCTTCTACCCTAACTAATACAATTGATAGAGAGTAACAATAAGGGGTTTTGACATGATTACAACTTATAACTCAACTTGTAGATCTCATATCACTTCTCAACTCATAACATTGCCTAACATTCAGTCTGTGCAACTCTTGATAGCTTGCCCTCTTTTCAAGCTTAATCTCCTTGAGTCTCCATGCTCAATGTCCCAGTGTAATAATCTCTCTTTGATCACTTGTCAAAGTAGAGTCTCTATGCTCTGTTCTTCCTTCTTGTAGATGTCTTCTCCTTGACATTCTTCTAACCACTTCGCAATTTGGCACACCAACAGCTCTTGCTTCTTGGTCTGTGACTCCTTAAATAGAAGTCTTGGAGTTCCTTTCCTGCTCGATTCTTCCCTCCTTTAATTTAAATTCATATGGATTGTGTAGGATTCATTGAATCTAACCCATATTATATTCCTTCTAGAAACATCATGAATAATCCTCTTGAATTTGCTCAAAAACAATTTACATAGAATTTTGTACCACTAACTTGTCATCCTTATCTTCCAACTGGTTCACAAAATTGAAGGTAACAAATTTATCAACTTAGATTCATAAAATCTTTATCATTTCCAATAATGCAGCAACTCAACACTATTGAAATTCTAATGCTCAACACATACTGTGTTACTCAACATCAACTGTGTTTTACTGATGCTCAACACCTAAAGTTCACTTGGCACCTACTAAGATTTTCTGATGCTCGACACCTGTTACTTTTCTCGACACTTGAATTTCACTTAGCACACACTAGATTTTTTGATGCTTGGCTTCAACTAAAAATTTTCTTGGCTTTAACTAGCTTTCTTGGCACCCACTAATGAACTTAGTTTAAGCTTTGCAATCAATCTTGTTCTAACTTATACTTCTAATGTTTCTAGGTGTGGTCAACCTCTATATCTTTGAGTATGTTATCTATGCATCATTTAACCATTGTTTTAGCTGATCCTTGCACTTCATTTCAAAACCATAACTCAACCTCTCCCTTATGTACTCTTGTTATATCTTGTTGATCAAATCCTCTTCATCAATCAACTAAGTGATAGTACTTGGATTTTATAAGCAATTGTCATTCCTACAAATAATAGGTTTGACATCAATGACAAAACAATGATTGAAAACATTCTTTATCAACCAATCTCCCTCTTTGACCTTCAACAATGACCTTTTAAATCAAATTTCCAACAATTTTGATCATAGTAATGATTAAAATTATTTCCCCTCTAAATTTGACTGTTATTAGACTCATCATTCTTTTCTTGATCTTTCTTTTCGCCTGCATTATACCTTCCACTAAATCTTCCACCATGATCTCTTCCTCCCTATGTTCTTTTAAATTTCTTGTTCAACTTTGCTTTCACTCTTAAAAGAAAATTGGTATGCATCTTAAATAATGGTAATTCTAAATAGACTTTATTCTTCATAAATACTTGGCCTAAACCCAATAAGATAATGAGAAAATTTGTCATTGTCAAATTCTGTATGGTTTTCATTAATGAGGGCTTGAAAGAACTCTTTTTTATACTCATGGATAGATCTTCATGCTTACTTCAACCCATGTATTTTATTGAGAAGATCAAGCTCATAATCAAGTTCTCCACTATTTGATCTCATCTTGTGATTTTCTCGTTTTCTCTTCTATTCCTTTCTAATTGGATCTCCTTCCACCAAATTTCTGCATGCCTTTTCTCTTTGGTCTTTGCAAATTTGACCCTCTTAGGATCTTCAACATCCTATACTCAAAATATTCTTCCACTTCAATGATCTAGTCAATCAAAAATCTCTAGGTTAAGGTTTCTTACAAAAGCAGGAACTTCAATATTGGTCTCTTCCCAATCCTAGAGATAATCCTCAAATACTTATCTAACTCGGGATCCCTAGTCACTTCTGGTACTTTGTGTTTGACATATCTATTGGTATACTTTTATTCTATCCCTTTTTTGCTTCTAGTTTGATGATTTTCATTACAATTTTGTCCAGTTTCTTTTCTAGACAACCCTTAGGTGGCTCTCTTCTCATCAAGCTTCCTAAGGTTCTCACTTGGTATCTTTTCTGGGTTTTCCTTTCTCTACTTCCCCTTATACCTCAATGTAGGATTTTCATCATTTTAATACATTAAGGTCTTAGGTGATCTAGGTACAAATGGGATGTTGTTTGAGCATCTTCCTGATGAGAAGAGAATCTATCTTATTTTTGTGATTCTGCTCCTACCTTAGAAGGCTTGTTTCTTATGGATTCTAAATTATTCGGCTAGCTATCTACTTTTGGAAAACTTCACTAAGCAAGAATCCAAAGACAAAAATTATGATAGCATTTATAGATGTACACCCACTCATTTTATAGCAAAAAGACCAAGACAAGTAAAAGCATAAAGCTAAGAAACTCTCAAATCAAATTCTAAGGTCAGAATTCATTTCTATGTAGAGCGATGAGGCTTCATGTTTTTAGCTACTCATCTACTAGAAATGAACATCTTCTACTCTGTTCCCAAAGATAATAAAGCTCATGCTCCATTCAAAGATTATATGCATTAAGTGGGACCCTAGTGCAGTATTGTAGAGAAGTAAATTTGGGCCCTTGATATGCATCACTAAGATGATGAATCTACAATCAAAAATTCATTTCGAGGATATATAAGGTAAACAACCAAATTAAAGGAAAATTCTTTGAAATTTTTCTCTCTTTAGAAAATGATGGTCTTAATGGTGCTTTCCATCCTTCAAAAATGTCCAAGGCTACTTCTCTGGGAGACAAGAAAAGTAAAGAAATATGCAAGTATGAGATAAGGATATTCTATGGAGATGTTAGAAATATGCTTCTGGTGAAATCAATCATAAAGGTGCAGCCTAACATAAAAGAAACCAAGTATTTAAATGCTCAACATGGAGAATCCATTCCTTAAGTTCCTCACATTAGGTTTTGAAATCAAGAAAAGAAGCTTTGCATATAGAACAAAGAAACAAAGTGCCCAAGGTATTGAAGGAGTATTGCTCACACTGCGATCTCGAATCAAAGAAGAAGGAAAGCTTGTAGAAAGAAAGTCTATGCTTTCTCCTCTATATATAAAGAATTTTTGTGTAAGCCCTTGTTTAAGATTCCAAATTAAATAGGGGAGTTCCCATTAAATCAAAATCAATTGGTTCAGTAAGTGACTAACCTTGCTACTATATGACGTTTAAGTGAGTAATATGATTATTGGATTTATGAATTCTTATATAGATGGAAGTGGAATGTTTTAAATAGTTGTTAACTATCAAATTTAATAAAAATATCACTATTACAGCCATTGGTTATGATTAATTTCATTTGTGTGGTGCCAAAATTTAGATTTCTACATCTATTTGATCAGATTTGCCTCAAACTTAGTTTTTAATGACTATTTATTGAGCAGTTTGTCTGCTCTATGAAATTGTAAGCGAATGGAAATTAGAATAGTAGGGTATGATTGACTAATTATCTCAAAAGTGAATTGAAAAACTTCACGAATACTTCATTCAAATTTTATGATTTAGGCATTCTCCATAGAAGGATCAATTCTCAGCCTAATAACCCAAAAGTTGAAGGAAAGTGGATTGGTTAAAGCTATCAAATTCCCCATGGTTGTGCAAGCACCAAAGCTAGTAAAAGAATGTATCAAAAGATATAATCCAAAGAAAAAGAATTTTTTTCTACCTAATCAACATATTCTTCTCTCTATAAATAAGGCCTTGATGTAATCTACATTTGGAATACCAGTAAAGGAATAATACTGTGACATTGACTTCTTGTCCTCTGTATCAATGTTTAACAAAAATAAAACTCTGAGAAGAGAGGATATGTAGAGTACCTAGTTCTAGACAACTCACTCCAAAAAGAGTAAAATTCCAAGGACTCTATTTGGAACCAATTTAAAAAGAGAGATTGTTGGCATCTTGGCATTATTGCAAAGATTGAAAGGAAATGAGGAAATTTTAGATTTCATTAAGCATCACTTCTTCTTGGTGCAAACCTGTTAGTTGGTGACTAATCAGGGAAGTACTGGTGGGTTGTGGCTAACATTGTGGCTAATGTATGGTCGACATGTTGTAACCCTAAAGTGCCAAAAATACATGTATAAAAGAGATTAAGGTTAGGGATTTTCATGATGTGTGGTGCAAAAATTGCTTCTTGTGGTAGTATTGAGCTATAAGGTATTATAGATTGTAATTAGGTTGTAATCATTAGATTGTAATAATATTGGACTTGTTGTTTGGTGGACGTAGCCTAGGGATTGGGTGAACCATATTAAATCTTGGTGTCTTGTGTTCTTTTTTGTGTGATTCAATATTTTTTAATATTATTTTTTAAAGAGGGGTAAATGCTTTGACTTGGAGCTATGAACCAGTGAGGCCACAAACGGGGGACCTCATCCCCATGAGATTTGAACCATGATGGCAAGGATAACAACACAACAACTTAACCATCACAACATGCCACTATTGACCAATATTTTTTAATATTATTTATATTTGCATGTAATTGTTATTTTTGTCTATGGTTTAATCCTAACAAAGCCTTATGTGTTGAAGGACTATAGATCAATTGGGCCCAAATCATATGCGATGATCTTTCCTTGTGGTTAAATTTAGCTAAGGCATTTGGGTAATTCTATATATCTTCGTATTTGATATATGCCTTAGCCACACATCACCTCTAGCTAGGTCTTCCTAGTATCAAAGACTATGATGAGAATATGAGTGTGTATGAGTTCTACCCCCAACTTTAGTTGCAAAGGAGCTCCAAAGAGTATGTAAAAGTTAATGATACCTTCATGATGAGATTGCATTGGGAATTGCAAGGCTACCCTAAGTGAAGGTTTTCATCTAAAGCTATTTTAGCTATAGGCTAGTTTGAATGCTCTTTTATCCAATTGCCAACCTTCTCCTACCTGAGGATTGGTGCATTTGATGGTTTTCTTGAAAGGCTTCCCAGGTATCCCAAAGACAAGGTTATTCTTGTTGAATTATGTTGACAAAATAGTAGAAGTCAACACCTTATGTTCCAATGTGAAGAAGATAGTTGCAGTTTCCTTCCTAATAGTGGTTGGTCCTTACTCTCATGCTTCTAGATCCAATGCCCAAAATTTACTTAAAATTTTTGAGAAAAAAATCAAATTGGTTGATTATGAGGTGATTAGGCTTGAATATGAGAGATAAATGAAGTTAGGATACACTCACAGACATGTTCCAGATATTGAAGACTATTGGGCTAGATGCTATGATGAATACCAAACTAGGGAGAGGTATTGGTCTAGGCTAAAAATTGATGAAATTAAAATGTATAATGACACTGTTGATGTTTTTGATCTTGCAAATGATGGCTCCTACATGCATACCTCATCCTATGAGTAAGCAAGAAGAGTCTGATTTTTTCAACTCTACCTTAAGGTCCTATTGTTGACACAATGGAGGTCCTAATGCATAAGATGATCAAAAGGACATATAAGTGGGTGGAATGGACTTGAGAAGGGAAGAAAAGAATGGGATGCATAGGTTTTTAGCATAAATGTTAACGATACTATTTTGGGGGAGTATCCCAAGCATTAGAGAGTATTGACATGTTGCATTCATGAATGTGTTTTTCATTGATGTCAACATAGCAGTAAGTCTATGAAGATGAGTAGTAGACATAAATCTTAGTTATACAAACATAGTTTTGAGTGTCTAGTGATGTGCATTCATGGACATGTCTAGTATAGTGTCTTGATGATGAGGTTTAATGTGCAACATGTAAGTCAAAGATGTACAAAAGTTGTACCTATGAAGCAGTTTTTGATGTTTGCATTATATCCTTTGATAGTGATATAATTTTTTGATGCATGGTCAGCCAGTGATAGAGGACAGTTTGATGGTGATGTCAACAAGTGCATTGGTCGTAAAGTCACACGTGTAAAGTTTCATATATACTATGAGCTGAGAGTGCTACTGTAATTGTAATTAATTAATTATCTTATTATAATTAATTGGGAAAGCCTCAAGGCTAACTCAAGAAATTATTTTGAAGATATGGTATCAAGGAAAGATGTTTTCCTTGTATCTAAAAGTGCATCAAGTATTATATTGAGTGCAAAGTGCAAAAGGGAGTAGAGTGTTTATCAAATGTAAGTAAGTGATCCAAGGGATTATTGGATGCAAGTTTTATAATCTAGTTACAAGATCAGAAAGAGCAGAAGTCTGATTGATAGGACAAAGAAAGAGGAAGGAAGTACTATTAATTTCTATTGTTTTACAAGGAATAATATAGAGATCATTTGGATAGCGAGTTCATTGATCTTACCCTTGAAGCTATTTGGGTAGTGGGTCCAGTTGTCTTCCACAACTCCTAACAGGGTTGGCACAACTCATAAAAGGGATTCAAAGTCTCCTAATAGGGACTAATATGTATTAAATGTTATTATAAACTCCTAATAGGATCCATCCTCTAAAAATGAATATTTATATTAGTACATCATCTTATGGATACCATCCCCACCAGGGTTTTCCCTCTAATCAAGGGTTTCCTTGGTTAACTTATCTCGTGTTATTGTGCATGTGTATCTCATTGTAGTCTCTAATTATATTTCTTACATGGTTAAAGTTTAATAAGGTTGATAATTGTGATATTATTTGTATAACTAATTCACCCCCCTCTCAATTATATTGGTGGACTATATATTCTAACAATTGGTATCAGAGCTTTAGGTCCTTGAAGGATAAACTTAATAGCTTTTGGAGATTGATGGTGAATCTTTTTAGAAAGTATAGTCCTATATTTGATGGGGCAAACAATGACAGTTGGAAGGAGAAGATGAAGACTCATTTTTTGTATATGGGTCAAGGTTATTGGCTCTTGACACATAGTGAAAAGACAATTTTCAAAGAAGATAAACTTGAAGAATGTAGTGAAGCAAAGAGAAATCTGTTCATGTTGCAACATGAGAGCTAGAGAAGCTTTACTATCAACTCTTCCAGAGAATGAGTACAATAAGTTAAAATCACTAGAAACATCTCATAAGATTTGGAAAAGCATTAGAATCTATTTTTGAAGGTGATACACATACAAAAAGAGTAAGATTGCATAATTGAATATGTTCATTTCAAGATGCTAACATGATGCAAGATGAATCTGCAAGAAGCTATATTGGTAGGATATTAGAGATTTTTGTAGGAATTAAGAAAAATGTTGGAAAGAGGGAATAAAATGAGATTGTGTAGAAGATCTTGAAGACTTTGACACCACCATTCAAGCAAGTAGCTTAGATGGTTCAACTACTTATACCCTCTACTAAGGAGTTTACCAAGGAAATGTTGCTTGGAAGATTGGAAGTAGCAAAAGCGGGTCTGAGATAGTCAGGAGAACTAACAAGAATGAAGAAAAATTTTAGTGCCTTGAATGTTTGGCCAAATCTATCTATAAGTGCAAGTATACATGGAGAGTTTGCTAGTAGAAACAAAACTAGATCTGATGAAGACAAGAAGATTGAATAAGGTATTAAACTTCTTGTGAGAAGAGAAAAATATGGTAAGAGCATCTTTAAATGTTGGACATGTAATGAGTTTGTTCATTATGAATCTAAATGTCCTAAAAGAGAGAAAAAGTATAAGGAAAATTTCATTCCTAAGAGACCTAGGAATTGCTTGTATGCTAATGAAGAAGAAGAATATGATAAAAAAGGTCAGAGTGAAAGTGATGATGAGCTAGGATTTGTAGCTATTAAGGAAGATGATATTGATAGAGAAATCAGAGAAGAAAAGGCTCTAGTTTCCCAAGTTGAAAATAAATTTGATTAGATAATAGATAATGGTTGTTCACATTGCATAACTAGTGATATGAATAAGTTTGTTAAATTTAGAGATTATGATGGAGGTATTGTTAGAGTTGGTAACAATGCAACCTATCATATGATAAGGATTGGATCCATTACTTTAGAAGGAAAAACTAACGTTGATGATGTTTATTTTGTTGATGGATTAAAACATAATTTATTGAGTGTTGGAAAATTGGTGGAAAAGGCTATCAATTTCAATCCACAAAAAAGACTTGCATTATCAAGGATAAGGATGGTATGATGATTGGAACTAGAACTAGGTCTAGAGGTAATGTATTTTAGTTGAATCCCACTGAAATGACTTGTTTGGTTGCCAAAGTGGATAACAGTTGGTTGGCATAGGAGATTTTGTCATATAAATTTTGATAATATTGTAAAAGTTAGTAGCATGTTTACAGTTAGAGATTTTCCTAAAATAATAAAGCCTACTAATGTGGTTTGCAAAGAATGTATTTTGGCTAAGCAGAAGAAGGTATCTTTTCCCAACAAGAAGTTCACAACAAAAAAGAAGCTAGAGATTGTTCACACATATATGAGTGATCCCTCTAGAGCAAGAGGATTCTACGGTGAAAGGTATTTCATGAATTTTGTTGATGATTTCACTAGAATGATGTGGGTGGATTTTCTTAAATAAAAGTCAATCTTTTAAGAAGTTTAAGATATTTAAAAATAGAGTTGAGAATGAATATGATGTTAAGATAAAATGTTTGAGATCAAATTGAGGAGGCTAATTCACCTCTAGAGAGTTTAATATGTTTTGTGAAGATAATGGAATCAAAAGGCAATTATCTTCACCTAGAACACCTAGACATAATGGGATTGCAAAAAGAAGAAATAGATCAATAACAGAGGCAACAAGAGCAATATTTTTTGAGAATGATGTATCTTAGAAATTTTGGAAAGAAGTAGTCAATACTGTAGTGTACACTATGAAAAAAGTACATATAAGAAAAGGTATGAGCAAGACACCTTATGAAGTATGGTTTGGTCATTCACAATCAGTTAAATATTTTAGAATGGAATAAAAAAGATAGTTATCTTCACCTAGAATACCCAAACAAAATGGGATTTTAGAAAGAGGAAATAGTTCAATAGTAGAGGTAGCATGAGTGATATTTTTTGAGAATGATGTGTCCAAGACATTTTGGAAAGAAGCAGTCAATACTGCAGTGTACACTATGAAAAGAGTACATATCAGAAAACATATGAGCAAGACACCTTATGAACTATGGTTTGGTCATTCACCATCAGTTGAGTGTTTTAAAATATTTAAAAGAAAGTGTTATATTAAGAGAGATGATGATGTTGGTAAGTTTAATCCAAGAAGTGATGAAGGTATGTTTCTTGGCTATTCATTGAAAAAAAATATGTACATGTTTTGAACATAGAACTTAGAAAATAGTTGAGTGTGCAAATGTAAAGATTGATGAAAAGTTTAGACCTAAGGAAAAGATGTTAGATTACAATTCAAAAGAAGAAGAAGATAATTTTGAAATGGTTAGACAAAATGATGAAGTTTTCTTTGAGACAAACAATGATCTAAAAAATGATGTGCAAACTGTTGAGAAAAGAGGAGATGAGAGGTTTAAACCTAGAGATGAGATAATATTTGAGATATCAACTTCTACCTTTAACAAGAATTTGACAAAGAACCACCCTCTAGAGTAGATAATTGAAAGCAAAGACAAAGGTGTGATGACAAGAAATAGAGTTAGTGAGGCAATATGTTTGATTTCTTAAGTTGAACCTAGAAGTGAAGATGAAGCATGTAAAGCTTATCATTAGATTCAAGCAATGAAGAAAGAATTAGATCAGATTATGAAGAATGAAAAATGGGAGTTAGATCCTAGACCTAAAGACAAGAATGTGATAGGAACCAAATGGGTGTTTAGAAATAAGATGAACAAGTAAGGAAAAGTTATGAGAAACAAGGCCAAAATTATATGCAAAGGTTACTCACAAAAAGAAGGAATAGAGTATGAGGAGACACATGCCCTTATAACCCAAATGGACGTAGTAAGAATGTTCTTGGCTTATGCAGTGAATAAGAAGTTAAAAGTACATCAGATGGATGTTAAATCAACTTTCGTAAATGAAGATCTTGAAGAAGAAGTATATATTGAGTAGCCTGAAGGTTTTCCTCTGAAAAGAGACAAAGATATGTTCTGTAGGCTAAAGAAATCTCTATATGGTTTGAAGCAAGCACCTATACCTTGATATGCAAGGTTGGACAACTATATGACAAAACTTGGATTTGCTAAAGGTACGGCAAATAGTAACTTGTATCTGAAAGAAATTGAGAATGGTTTCTTAATAGTAGTAATATTTTTTGATGATATCATATTTGGAGGTAATGATGAATCAAGTGATAATTTTTCTAAAGAGATGAAAAATGAGTTTAAGATGAGCATGATGGGAGAAAAGAAGTTTTTCCTAGGATTGTAGATTATGTAGAATAGTGATGGTATTTTCATTTCACAAGCTAAGTACTTGAATTTTTTTTTGAAAAGGTTTGTATTGGAAAGTTGTAAGCCTATTTGTACACCTATGATAATTAGTCACAAATTATCTAGCCAAGATGAGACACCTATAGTTGAACAAAAGAAGTATGGGTCCATGATTGGAGGTTTGCAGTATCTAACTCACACTAGACTAGATATATCAAATGTAGTTGGGATTGTAGCTATATTTCAAGCCAATCTTAAAGAGTATCATTACACAATAGTGAAGAGGATGTTCAAATATTTGAAAGGAACATTTGACTATGGAATTTGGTATGATAGATCGAGTTATTTCACTCTATGTGCATATACTGATGTGGATTGGGCATACAACATAGATGAAAAAAAAAGAACCAATGGTGCAACATTTTTTCTTGGAGAAATATTAGTTTCTTGGCTGAGAAAGAAACAAGATTGTATTTCCTAGAGTACAACTAAGGTAGAGTATGTTCAGTAGCAAACAATTGTAAGCAAGCGATGTGGATGAAACAAATGCTGAAGGATATCAGGATCGAGTTTTTAGAACTTATTATTATATAATATAATAATACAAGTACAGTAAGTATGTCTAAGAATCCTATATTGCATTCTAAGACAAAGCATATATCTATTAAGTATCAAGTCTTGAGAGAGAACGCAACAAAAAAAGAGATTAGATTGGAATATGTGAGTACTAAATATTAGATTGTAGATATCTTTACGAAGCCCTTACCTAAAGATACATTTGAGTACTTAAGAGATATACTTGGGGTTATGCCTTTACCTAATTCTAAGTAGATCATGTAGAGATTGCATTAGTCCAATGGTATAGAGCACTATTATCAAACTAGACCAGGAATGTTGATGCTCCTTGTATGGGGGAGTATCTGAGATGAGTTGAGTCTTTGAGGACTCTTGGTATTTGGTCTTGAATAGTGTCTTTTGACAATTGAGTTGATTGAAGACTTGGAGCAATAATTGACATAATGAGGCCTTTATCATTGTTTTCAATGGGGGAGAATATGCATGAAATGTTGTTTAGTGTGGAGCTTGATTAGTCCCCAAGTGAGAGATTGTTAGTTTGTGGTGACTAATTAGAAAAGTATTATACATACTTCATAAATTCTTTGGGGCTCAAAATTTTTTTTGGGTACTATTCATAGGTTCACCACTAAAGTAATGGATAATATTTTCCAATTTATGGCTGGCATGTAGTAACCCTAAAGTAGTTTAATACTTGTATAGAAGGGCTTAGGGTTAGGGTTGTTTTATAGGTGTGATGCAAAATTGGTTCTTGTGGCAGTATTGAGCTATAAGGGATTACAGATTGTAATCAGGTTATAATCACTATATCGTAATAATATCAAACTTGCTATTTGGTGGACATAGCCCAAGGATTGGGTGAACCATGTTAAATCTTAGTGTCTTATGTTCTTTTTCTGTGTGATCTATTTTTTTTTTATTGATTATATTGGCATGTAATTTTTATTTTGTGTCCATGGTTTAATCCTAACAAGTGATATTAGAGCAAGGTTGTTTTTAAGTTATTCTCTATAGGAAAGTCTCACAGTTGAGTGGGAGTCTCATGGTTGAGTGGGAGCAATGGTAGATTAGGGTAAGCTAAGGGTTGACAGGTTTAATGGACAGAACTTCTAGTTATGGAAGATGCAAATGGAAGACTATCTCTATTAGAAGGATTTATGGAAGCCGTTGGAGGGCAAAGCCAAGAATCAGGGATCTATATCAAATGATGAATGAGATCTTTTGGATATAAAGGCACTTGGAAGCATTCAATTATGCTTAGCACCATCAGTGGAAATTAGTATTACAAAAGAAAAGACAATAGAAGAATTGATGCAAACCTTAGCAAAACTATATGAAAAGCCCTTTGCTTCAAACAAGGTATTTCTATTGAAGCATTTATATAATATGAAAATGGCAGAAGGTGGATTTGTTGCAAATCATTTAAATGAGTTTAATACTATTACTAGTTAGTTATCTTCTATAGGTATCAATTTTTATGAAGAAATTAGGGCTCTCTTGATTTTGTGTTCTTTGCCTGAAAGCTGGAATAGCTTGGTAATGGTTGTGAGTAATTCTATTCTTGGATCTAGTACCCTAAAATATGATGATGTAATTGATGTTATTTTGAGTGAGGAAACTCATAGGAAAACCTTAGGTGGATCTACATCAAAAAGTGCTTTGAATGCACAAAGTAGGGGTAGACTGACTAAGAGAGGAAGTAACTCTGAAAGCTATGGGAAATCAAGAGGAAAGTCAAAGGGAAGGAGGTTTGAATTGAGAGGACCAAATGACTGCTAAACTAGGGCATAAAAAGAAAGATTGTTGGAATTGAAAGAAAAGTGAAGGAGATAAATTAGATGGAGACAAGGAGGCAAATGTGGTAAGTGACAAATCTAAAGAGGATGCTTTGCTTCTATATTTAGAAAGTGTTGATGATTCATGGGTTTTAGATTCTGGTGTTTCATTTCATGCTAGACCTCATAGAGGTTATTTTATTGATTATGTCCAAGGGGATTTTGGACTTGTTTATTTGGGGGAGAATGAACCCTATCAGATTGTTGGAAATGAAAAAATTAAGATTAAGTTGCAGAATGGTAATCATTGGCTACTACATGAGGTAAGACATGTTCCAAGGCTAAGTAGGAATTTAATTTCAGTAGGGCAACTCAGTGATGAGGGTTGTATAGTTACTTTTGATGATAAAAATTGGAAGGTTTCAAAAGGTTTCCTTGTAGTAGCAAAAAGTGTGAAAGTAGGTACCTTATATCTTTGTACAAGTCATATTGTTCCTTCTACTTTGATTGTTTCAGAGAAAAATGAATGTTCAAGAATAGTTGCTATAGTTGAGCAGGGAGAACAAATAGCTACTATAAATTTTGATACAACATTGTGGCACAAAAGACTTGGGCACATGAGTGAGAAAGGTATGAAAGTAATTCATTCAAAGAAAGTTTTACCAAGTTTGAAATGTGTTAATATGAATTTCTATGAAATTTGTATGTATGGAAAACAAAAGAGAATGAGTTTTGTGAAAACTGGAAGGAAAACAAAAAGGAGAAATTAGAGCTATACCTATGTGTGGGGACAGGCTCAGGTATCTTCTCTTGGTGGATCTCATTATTATGTTACATCTATTGATGATGCAACTAGAAAAGTATCAGTTTACTTCCTTAGATAGAAATTTTATGTATTTCAAACTTTTAAGAAATAGAAATGCTTGGTTGAAAATGAGACTGGTAAGAAATTAAAATATCTCAGATCTAATAATGTTGGTGAGTATTGCAGTAATGAATTTGAAGATTATTGCTCCACTAATGGTATTCATAGAAAAAAAACTATTCCAAGGACTCCATAGGAAAATGGAGTGGCTGAATGCATGAATAGGACTATAATGGAACATGTAAGGAGCATGAAGTTGCATGCTGGGTTTCCCTTACACATGTGGGTGGAGGCTATCAATATTACTATATATTTAATTAATAGAGGTCCCTCTACTCCTTTGGGTTGTGGTATTCTAGAGGAAGCACGCTCTAGTAAGAAGGTGAGTTATTCTTTTCTCAAAACCCTCGGTTGTGAAGCATTTTCTCACATAGATGCTGAAAATAGAACCAAGCTAGAAGCTAAGTCAAAGAAACATGTATTTGTTGGACATGGCATTAATGAGTTTAGTTATAGGCTTTGAGATTTTGAAAGTTATAAAATTGTAAGAAGCTAGGATGTCATATTCAATGAGAAAGTGTTGTACAAAGATCTACTGAAGCAACATGAGAAAAAAGAAGATGATTATGTAGTGCTAGATGATACTCCAAAAGCTAATGTTCTAGCCATTTCTCATGATGTGTAACAACTGCAACAATAAATACCATACACATCGGTGAATGTTAGATGGTCAATAAGGAAAATTAGACCTCTAGAAAGATTTTCTCCCTCTTTATATTCTATTTTACTTACTGATACTAGTGAACCTAAAAGTTATGATGAAGTTGTGCAGGTGGATACTAAGATTCAATGGGAGTCTGCAATGAAAAAAGAAATGGACTCTTTGCTAAAGAATAAGACATGAGATTTATGCAAGTTTCCTGTAGGTAAAAGAGCTTTATAGAATAAGTGGGTTTACAGGTTAAAAGAAGAGGAAAGAGGCAAGAAAAGATTTAAAGCTAGGTTAGTTGTGAAAGGATTTGCATAGAAAAAGGGCATTGATTTTGATGAGATATTTTCTCCTGTGGTTAAGATGACTTCTATCCATACTATTTTAAGTCTTGTGGCTACTGAAGATTTTCACTTGGAGTAGCTTGATGTTAAAACAACCTTCCTTCATGATGATTCGTATGAAGAGATATATATGGCTTAGCCATAGGGATTTGAGTTCAAAGGTAAGGATAACTTAGTGTGCAAATTGAAAAAAAGTTTATATGGCTTGAAGCAAGCACCTCAACAATGGCATCTAAGATTTGATAGTTTTATGCATGAGCATGGTTACAATAGGTGTCATTCAGATCATTATGTCTACTTTAAGAGGTCGGATGATGATAGCTACATTATTCTATGTTTCTATGTTGATGATATGCTTGTAGCTGGGTCTAACATGGATCATATTAAGGGGCTGAAATGCCAGTTAGCACATGCATTTGCTATGAAAAATTTTGGGGAAGCAAAAAAAATCCTTGGTATGAAGATTTGTAGAGATAGGAATAATAGGATATTGATGCTATCTCAGGCTGATTATGTTGAGAAGGTGTTGCAATGTTTCTCTATGGAGAATGCTAAAGCTGTCAGCATACCTTTACCTAATCATTTGAAGTTGACTAAGGAGATGTGTCCCAAGACACAAGAAGAGGAGGATAAGATGTCCAAGTTACCCTATGCTTCAATTGTAGGAAGCTTGATGTATGCTATGGTATGTACGAGGCTAGATATTGCACATGCAATGGGAGTTGTTAGCAGGTATATGAGTCATCCAAGAATTGAGCATTGAAATGCAGTCAAATAGATTCTTAGATATTTGAGAGGAACATCTAATAAGTGTGTAAACTTTGGGGGCTTTACTACTGATTTATAGGGCTATATTGACTCAAATTTGGTAGGGGATTTTGATACTAGGTGGAATACTACAGGTTATGTCTTTACTATTGGTGGGGTAGTTGTGAGCTAGGTTTCTAGGTTACAAAAGGTTAATGCTTTGTCCACTATAGAGGCAGAGTATGTTGCTGCTACAGAGGCAACCAAGGAGATGATATGGCTCTAGTTCTTTTTGAAAGAATTGGGACATCCTCAAAAGGATAATTATTTATTTACAAATAGTCAAAGAGCCATTCATCTTGCAAGGAATTTAGCTCTGCAATCAAAGACCAAACACATATAGTTGCGGTACTATTTCATTCGATTAGTTTTGGAGGATGGATAGTTAAAGCTGGAGAAGATACATACAAATGAAAATCCAACAGATATGTTGACAAAGGTAGTAACAAGGGAGAAGCTGAACTCCTCTTCAGCTTTGGTTGGTCTTCTAGAATGAACATGAATAAAAGAACAACAGAGTCTAGGGTGGTTTGATCTAGTGGGAGCCTCATGGAGTAGAGACATTGCTATAGGATTAGTCTCCACGTGAGAGATTTTTTTTTAGTGTGGAGCCTGATTAGTCCCCAAGTGGGAGATTGTTAGTTTGTGGTGACTGCTTAGGAAAGTACTGTACATACTTCATAAATTCTTTGGGAAATTTTTTTGGGTACTATTCGTAGATTTTTTGCTAAAGTAATGGCTAATATTCACCAATTTATGGCTGACATGTAGTAACCCTAAATTGGTTTAATACTTGTATAAAAGGGCTTAGGGTTAGGGTTGTTTTATAGGTGTGATGCAAAATTGGTTCTTGTGATGGTATTGGGCTGTAAGGGATTATGGATTGTAATCAAGTTATAATCACTGGATTGTAATAATATTAGACTTGCTATTTGGTGGATGTAGCCTAGGTATTGGGTGAACCATGTTAAATCTTGGTGTCTTGTGTTATTTTTTTGTGTGATATATTATTTTTTGTTATTGGTTATATTTGTATGTGTATATGAGCAATGTTAGCATGCTAATAGAAACCAAATTTAAATAAAGCTTCTACAAACTAAACCAAATTCATAAACTTTAAGATAGACTAAGATGAGCTCTCAATTGAGAATATGAGCCATTAATGGACTCTCTCAATAAGAAGCTCTCTTATTGAGTGGCTTTGTCTAAATAGATAGGATGTATGCTCAAGCTTATGCTTCAAAAATGGCTTCAAATGGAGTTGGAATTTGGGTGTGAGTGTATGGTTTTGATGTAAAATGGCTTCTCAAAATGGCATTATGACTTTACTTCATGGATTGTGTTATTTTGAAAAGGGGAAGGATCCAATTTATAGGCAAGAGGCTTGAGGTATTGAGGGCTAAGATGCAAGGATGGGAAAAAGCTCATGGAGGGCTTAGATTGCATGAGAAGAGAGCACATGGATTGTGCTTCCTTACAGCCAATCAGGGAGTGACACATGTCACAGGGTGAGAGGATGGAGGAAAGGGGAAGGATGAGTCAACAAAAGAGGCTCAAGGGATAAAATCTTCATAAAGACCTTCATAATGACTTGTAAGAGCAATAAAAGGGCTTGGAAGAGTCATTTATGGCCTAGTGGGCTTCATAAAGTTTTATGGTTGAGATATTGTGAGGGAGATGAGAGCAATTTCGACTTGGGCTTGATTAGGAGGGTTTTAAGCTTGCTTAGGATTGTGAAAATGATTAGAGGATGGATTAGGATGGTTTAAGATTAGCTTAGGGATAGGCAAGTGGATGGAATTTAATGAGGGTGGGTGAAGGAGGAGATATTTGTTAACTTTGGCTTGGGTTAGTAAGTCTTAACCCATTTTTAAGGAATGTGACAAGGTTAGGAGGGGATTAGGATTAGGTTTAAAGACATCTTCTAGAAGAGTCTAGACTTTGGATTAGGATAAAGACTTTCTAGAATAGTCTAGAATTTTCTAGGATGAGGATGAAGACTTTCTACAAGAGTCTAGAACTTCTTAGGATGATGATAAATTAGATTTTTAGGAAATAAATAAAGTTTTATTTATTTCAAGGGTTTGGGTTGAGGATATATTTATTAAAACTTTTTTAATAAACATGAGGATTAATATTTAATCTTAATTAAATATTTTGAGTTGGCATTAGGGGTAGGAAATGATGGGATTAGTCTTTAATTAAAATTAAAGAAGGATTAGAAGATTTTGGAAGAGGTTAGTGGTCTTAAGAAAATTGGCCAAGTTTTGGGCAAAAAATAATTTTTTTATTTATTTTGGGTTTTTTGGTCAATTTATTAATTAAATAATTAATAAATAAGGAAATAATGTTTAAATAAGATTTAAACATTTTTGGGAGGGATTCCTTAATTAAATATTTTAAATTAAGATAAAGGGATTTAATGGCATAAAAATAAATAAATAAATAAAATAATTAATTAATTAATAAATGATGATGTCATCAGGAATTATTTAGAAAATAAAAATACTTTATTTTCTAAAGGTTTTTAGGTGTCTACATTTTGCCCCTCTTTGATGTGATGCCGTAAGTGGCATGGCATCAAAGATAAGAAAATAAGATGCCCAAGGCTAGAGCAGAAGAGGAGAGAATGGACTGCAAGATGCCCCCTCAAGAAGGCAACAGGGAGAGAAAGCGAGGCTTGATGACTTCTTGAAAAGTACAAGAATCCGAGATGAGCAAGAAGACTCAGATTGGCTTAAGAGAAGAGGTTTAGATAGCTCAAACTCTCACTACGGGAGAATGATAAAGGGAGAATTAGAGGCACAAGAGGAAGCAAGCTTAAGTTCTCAGGGATTGCAGAGGATGAAGGAGCAGAGCACTATAAAAGGAATCCAGGATGGGGAGATGGATGAGGGGATTAAAAAGCTGATGCAACAAGATTTCAAAGAATCAGATTGTGGATCCCTAAAGCTAAAGGTGAAGAGTGATTCAAAGAGATACTGATGTATAAGCTGGGGTAGGAGAGATGAATGCTAGATATGGATGGGGGATAATGGAGATGAAGGAAAACCATTGAAGCTTTTTGAGCGGGGGGATACTTCAAAGAGAAGTACCACCATGTAGTTGAGCACTAGATTTGCTATAGGACTATTGGTTAACTGCCAAGGTTACCAAGAACATCAAGGCCTTTTCACCAACTGTCCAGAGGACTGACGAACTGACTCAAAACAAACACACAAAGATTGCCCCAGTATCACACATGAATCCGAGAGGAAGCAATGTGGAAACAACACTGGGTAACCCACAAGCAGAAAGGAAAACAAGAAAAAGACATGATCAAGACCTTACGCTCTGATTGCCCCATTCAAAGTATACCATGATATGGAAGATCATGGCAACCTTGAGGAGGGAACAAGGAGATTGCTTGGAAAAGATATTTCAAGACCCAACAGGGAAGAGTCCAAATCAAAAGAAAGCAAAAATCCAAAAGAGAACCGTTTGCCAATGAGATGGGTAGGACAAGGTACTAACGGACCAAGATCAGACATGAGGAAAGCTATATCCTACAAGGACCTATCGGAGAGCAGCTAAGCTGGTGGATTTAGATGAGTGATGCGTCTAGCAAGTTGAACTAAGAAAGATAACACTTTGGTGATAGGAAATCTAGCTAAAGGATGCATTGGAATAGCTAACCAAGATGTGCGATGGGTGCAAGATGCTGATCAAGGACGAACTGACACAAAAGCTGGATAGATACAATGGTATTAAGCTAAAGAGGATGTACAAGATGACGACCCAAGATATGCTACAAATGTAAAAGTTTGTTCATGTTTTGGTTTTTGTGAGATGGAAATATTTGTTAAGAATGGGATGTCTATAATAAGTGATAGGTGGATAGGTAGATGGTTTGTGAAAAGCTTAAGTGAAAATGGGGTTTTGTGTGTGCACGTGATAGTATACAAGCTAGGATACAAGATTATTTACAGGCTAGAATATGGTACAAACTTTGGACAAGATTCAGATATACAAGGTATGGTACAAAATTTACAAGGTATAATACAAGCTTTGGTACAAGATTTTACAAGCTGAGGTACAAGATTTTACAAGCTATACAGGAGGTATTTACAAGCTCCATTAGATTTTGGATATTTGGTTGGAACACCAAGGGAACAAGCAGGAATTTTATGGGATGGTGATTGAATGGATGAGGGATAGGATAGTGATAGATAATGGATTAGTCTTAGTACACAAGGCACTTGAATTACCAGGTTTTCACCAAGGTACCTATCCAAGGTGCTTGAATTGCCAAGTTTTCACCATTGGACACTTATTTCTCTTTACTATATTTTTTTTTGTATTTTTCAAAAGCTGGGTATACCAAGGATCTTCAAGCATAGAACTTCTTGAGATGAATGATGTTAGTAGGATCATTCAAGAGTTATCCTTTCAGTGTAGATAGCTGGTAGGCTCTGGAGCCAAAGGAAGCAGTGACAACATAAGGACCAAGCCATGTAGGTTCAAACTTGCCTTTCTTTTCTCGATCTGCTTGGACTTTCATGTTTTCTTTGAGGACCATGTCACCTGACTGAAAGTGTCATGGAAGTACCTTCTTGTTGAAATTCCTTTTGAGATGAGTTTGATAGATTGTGAGATGATCACATGCTTGTTTTCGCTTCTCGTCTAAGAGATTTAGCTGGGTGAGCCGAGCTACTCTGTATTCTTCATCTGATATTTGCCCTTGCAAAGATATGCACAAGGATAGAAGTTCAACCTCTATAGGTAGTACCACTTCGGCACCATAGACTAGGGAGTATGGAGTTGTGCCTATGGATGTACGGAAGGAAGTTCAATAGGCCCATGGGGCTGGATTTATTTGTAGGTGCCAATCACAGCCAGAATCATTGACAACTTTCTTTAGGATTTTGAGGAGGGTTTTGTTAGTTGCCTCTGCCTGGCCATTACCTTGTGGGAAATATGGGCTAGAAAAGTGATGATGGATGTGGAGGGAAGTGCATAATTCTTCCATGTTGAGATTTTCAAAGTTACCTCTGTGGTCGGTGAAGATTGTGGATGGGATGCCGAAGCGGCAAACAATGTGGTACAAGATGAACTTGGAGACCTGAACTCCTATAGCTGATACTAGGGGAACTGCTTCCACCCATTTAGTGAAATAGTCTGTAGCTGTTATTATCCATTTATGTCCATTAGATGAGAGGGGTGTGATAGTTCCAACTAGATCAAGGCCCCAACAAGCGAAAGGCCAAGGTGGTGCAATAGGCTGTAGATCCTGTGTTGGAGCATGCACAAGATTTGCATGCTGCTGACATGGGAGACACTTTCTGACAAAGTCATAGGAGTCTTCTTCAATGGTAGGCCAATACTAGCCTGCTCTAAGGATTTTTCACGCTAGGACAATACCACTCGTGTGGGCACTGCAAAGTCCAGAGTGTACTTCCTTTAACACCATCATGGCCTCGTTTTGGTCTAAAAATTGAGAGAGAGTATCGTGATAACCCCAACGATATAGGGTATTGGCTATGATAACATAGCAGGATGATTTTTGAATGAGGTTCTAGCATTGGGTACGTGTGAGGTGAGGGGATATGATACCATCGTTAAGGTAAGCATGAATCTCATGGTACTAAGGGGATTGGGGACCAACCAAGATAAAAACATGGTTTGAATCCTCATTCGCATAGGGGGGTGTGAGGAGCTGCTCCACTAAAAACTCATACTGTGTATTTGCTTGGGGAATTTCCAAGAGCGAGCCTATAGTAGCCATAGCATCTGCTGCTTTGTTCTGTATTTGAGGTACTTGTGTAAACTGAAGCCTTGTAAAATGTTGGGTTAGCTGATCAACTAGCTCTTTATAGGGTAATAACTTTTCATCTTTGGTTTGATATTCATTTAGGGCTTGCTTGATGATGAGCTGAGAATCGCCAAATATTTGTAGCTCAGCAATGTTCCATTCTGCAGCTATCTTTAATCTTGCTATGAGGGCCTCATATTCAGCTATATTATTGGTGCTAGGGAATTGTAGCTTGAAGGCTCTTGGAATGTAATCTCCTTGAGGTGTGACCAACAATATTCCTGCCCTTGATCCATGAGATGTGTATGAGCCATCAAAATAAAGTTTCCATGGGGGTTGTTCTTCAATTAGAAAAATATGCTCATCTGGAAATTCTATGATCAATGAATAAGCATTTATTAGATGTGCATCAGCTAGGTGATCTCCTATAGCTTGCCCTTTGATTGCCTTTCTGTCCACATACTGGATGTCAAATTCGCTAAGGAGCATAACCCATTTGGCCAAACGGCCTGTAAGTGCTATTCTGGAGAGCATATACTTGAGAGGGTCAATCTTGGAGACTAGTTGGATGGTATGACTTAGCATGTAATGGCGAAGCTTTTGAGTTGAGAAAACAACTGCCAAACAAGCTTTTTCCATAGGAGTGTAATTGAGTTCATAGCCAACTAGGGTTCTACTGATGTAGTAGATGGCTCTTTCTCTGCTATAGTCATCGAGCTATGCTAGAAGTGCCCCTAGAGCAGTAGGTGTTGCTGATATGTACAAAATTAGGGGATGACCAGGAACTGGTGGAACCAAGATAGGGGGATTGATGAGATATTGCTTGAGATGGTCGAAGCTACGCTGACATAAAGGATCCCACTTGAAGTTCTCATCCTTCTTCAGTAAATGTGAAAATGGTGTACACTTATCTGCAAGCTGGGAGATGAAGCGCCAAACAGATTGAAGCTTTCCCTGAAGAGAGCAAAGCTGTCGCAATGTCTGGGGAGGAGGCATGTCTAAGATAGCCTTGACCTTCTTGGGGTCAATCTCTATACCTCGTTTAGAAACTATAAAGCCTAGAAGCTTGCCAGATGTGACCCCAAAGACACATTTCTTGGGATTCAGCATGAGATGATATTTGGCTAACCTATCAAAGACTTTCTCCAGGTCAGTAAGATGATCCATGAAGGTATGAGACTTGACCAAGATATCATCCACATAATCCTCCAAAATGCTATGGATGAGATCATGAAAAATGGCTATCATAGCTCTTTGATAGGTAGCCCCAACATTCTTTGGGCCAAAAGGCATCATGTTGTAGCAAAAGGTTTCCCAAGGGGTAGTGAATGTTGTCTTATGCTGATCCTCTTCTGCAATCTTGATTTGATTATACCCAGAAAATCCATCCATGAGGGACAAAATTTCATGTCCAGCTGTAAGATCTATAATCATATCTATGTTGGGCAAGGTAAAATCATCTTTTGGACAAGTTTTGTTAAGATCTCTGAAATTAGTGAAGATTCTGATGTCACCAGAAGGCTTAGTGATGGGGACCATGTTGGAGATCCACTCTGAATAGTCGATAAGTCGGATAACCTTAGCAGCTAACATTCTTTCTAACTCAACTTTGACTAGTAATGCCACCCTAGGGTGCATTTTTCTAAGCTTTTGTCTGACGGGCTTGATCTGTGGATTGACTGCAAGATGATGAACTACAAGCTTTGGATCAAGCCCTGGCATGTCCTGATATGACCATGAAAATTGGCCAATGTTCTCTCTTAAGACCTCAAAGAGGAGATCAAGTTGGTCTTGTGATAGGGATGCAGCAATGTGAACAAGCCTAGGGATCTCTGAAGAACCAATGTTGACTTCCCTAGTATCCTCAATTAGAATAGAAGATATCTCTGGTCAATTATCTTGAGGAGGTAATGCTAAATCCTCATGTTCTGCTTGTGGCTCTGGATGTTCTTGCTGAGGGGTTCTCTTCACTGCCTTAGCTAGTCTTAGATTCACCTTAGTTCTAGTTTTGGGTGTATCAAAACTAGGTTGGGGATTTTCTCCAAAATACCCCTTGGGATCTAGCTTGTAGATATAGGCAGAATATGGCTTTGTTTTCTTGTGAGGTGTTTCAGCTCCCATGAATCTCAGAAGTGCTTCCTCTTATGCGAACTCATCAATTTGTATGACACTTGGTTGGTACCAATCTATGAGTTGTGGATGGGCGAGTGGTAGGTCAATGAGGTGGATGGATAGTTCTTGAAGAACAGAGTCTCCAAGGGAGATTTGGTCTAGGATATCATCGTAGGCTCTCTTTTCAACTTCCTCAAGAATGTCTTCAATTTCAACAAGGTCGTGGTGAATGTTCAAAAAAGCGTGACCATCCGTATTGGTGCCCTCAGTTGTGGGTATGCCAAAGCCAAGACCCGACTTTGATTCCCACTTGTGTGCGTCAATGGGGCACTGCATGCCTCTTTCTTCTGGTCCTAGACCACCACCTTGATAGTTCCATTTGTCAGTGATGAGATTATGTTCTTGGGGATACTTCTGGCTGAAATGATCAAGGCGTGCCTGATTCCTTTGAGGTGCATCCTTATGTAAGCAATTGTTGATATCTGGAGTGAGCTCTTCATGAAGAGGGATTTTCAAGGATACAAAGGTTTTTGGGCCAAATTATTTGTATCGAGGAGGTGGAATCTCCTTAGCTTTGTGATATTTTGGTTGTCCATGGGCATGTGGATCAAGTGGGAGTGCCCCAACAGCAAATGCATTCGACAGACTATACTCTCCACAGCCCTTGTTATTGATCTTCACGGTAGACAGGGTAGAGGCAAGGATGGTTTCTGGGTCATTACAAGTGTGGGATGCACTGGCGATGGATGTGTCAATATCAATTCTAGGGCAATGGTTTGTATATGAAGCTTCAACTCTGGATCGGCATGGATGGTTACCTCAGTGCCTTGATGCAAAAATTTGACGCACTGATGGTAAGTGGATGGAACGGCTTTCATGGCATGAATCCATGGGCAACTGAGGAGGATGTTGAATGTTAGGTTTAGATCAATAACATGGTAGAGTATTTCTTGGATGACTGGCCAACCTTGATTGGCAGCAAAATAGTTCCTTCTGTGGTTCTTTCCAAGTTGTCATAAGCTTTGATGGTGATAACCTCACTGATGATATCTGCCTCAGTATACCCAGCTTGTTTTATGAATTTTAGGGTTCAAATATTCAAGGCTGATCCATTATCTATCATTACTCTTTTCATGGCAAAATTGGATACCATGATGGCTATGCGAAGCGGAAGGGTGTGATTTGGCTCGACCACGGGTATGTCGGTGGGTTTGAACAATAGGGCACATGAGGATGAAAGGTGTCCAACAAGATTGCGAAAATTAGCAGCATTGATATCAGAAGGGACATGGGATTCTATGAGAGCATTGTCAAGGATGTTCTTGTACACAAGACTAGTGCAAAGAAGGTCTAAAATGGAGATTTGGGCTGGCATGTTCCCAAGGTGTTCCAAGATATTGTACTAGCTTTTTGATGGAGCTGATGGTGCTAGTGAAATGGGTGGGCCTGCGATGTTAAATTGGGCTCTTTGAGTGGTGACTGCACACTCATTATTTGGTCCTTGGATATTGATAACATTGACAGAAGGCTCTTTCTCAGATATACAACCTATAAGGCTACCATAGTCTATATAGGATGAAGTGTGGTCATTGTTCTTCCCATGCTGTTGGTTTGGCTGACGGTTGTTGGTGTTGTTGTTGTTGGTTTGGATAGGTGCTTTTCTAGGATTTTGATTGTTGTGAGGAGGAAAAGCATTTTGATAGATCTATGAGCCTGCATTGGTAGAGGTTTGGACACCAACAGTGATTTCCTTTCGATCAATGAGGTCCTACACATAGTCTTTCAGTTTCATGCATATGAGGGTAGTGTGACCTTTTACCCTATGAAATTTGTAGTACTCATTGTCTTTTTACCATGCAGATTTGGATTGGCTTGGGTCAATTTGCTGGGTAGGAGGAAATTTGATGAGGTTTTCCTTGACTAATTTCTCAAAAATGACATCTAATGGCTCACCAAGGGTTGTATAGTTTCTAGGTTTAGGTTGAAATCTGGGATTTTGTCCTGCAGCTACATTGATGGCATTAGCTTGATTGCTAGACCCTTGAAAGTTTGGGCTTGGATTGTGGTTTTGATAGCTATGGTTATTTTGCTGTTGGTAGTTGATAGCTTGCTGATTGTTTGGTTGATAGGGTGGGTTGGACTGGTTGTGAGAAGGACCAACAATATTCACATGTCTGGTGTCAGTGACGCCATCTATTGCAACATGCTTGTTTTTTTTCCAATACCTAGACTTGTCATTGGAATGTGATTGATTTTGGTTGGCTTCCTTGTAAATCTTGACCACACCATCTTTAATGAGTCCTTGCTCAAGGATCATTCCTTTCTCTTTGATATCTTTGTAGGTCTGCAAACAGTTCATGGTCATGTGGTGAGCCAAGCTAGGATGGGCATTATCAATAAAAATTTTCACCAAATGGTGCTCTGGCAAGGTGCAAGTTATGCGGGTGGTAAGGGTTTTCCATCTTTGTAGATATTTGGGAAGGCTTTCTCCACCTTTTTGCTTGGTGTGGACAAGATCAACTACCGATAGCTCTGTTTCAACAAGATGGGCATATTGGGCTACAAATGCCTCAGATAATTCAGCAAAATTTTTAATTATGCCATACGGGATTCTATAAAACCATTCAAGAGCTGGTCCAGCCAAGCTTTTGGGAAAGAGATGCAAGAGGAAGACGTCATCGTATGCCACTTCTTGGCAGTGCATGTAAAATTCTTTGATATGTGTGATAGGGTCTCCTTTTCCTCTAAATTTGTCAAATTTGGGTGTCTCAAAATGCTTGGGGAATGGTGTCATGGTAATGGCTCTGTCAAATGGGTAAGGGCACACATTCTCAAACTTGAAAGGTTTTGGATCATTTCCCTCTTGGATGTTCTTCAAAGTTATTTTCATGGCTTCCCATTCTGAACTAATGGGTGATGGCTGGGGTGCCCCCAATGTAGGAATGCCTTGAGGTAGGTATGCACTAGATGGGGCCACTGAATATGGATGGCTGTGAGGGATTTTCTGATAGGGATTGTACATTGTTTGGGCAGCTACATGGTGGATGACAGTTTGTTGAGGGGGAGGTGGCGTATAGTGTTGCATGTGCTGCAAGGCTTGCTGTTGATATGGGATTTGAGGTTGGGATTGAGGAACATAAGGCTACTGTGGGATAAATGAATTTCTTTGTGGAGGTAAGGCATAAGATGGTTGTGAAGCTTGGGGAAAGGATTGAGGGGCTTGTGGGGTTTGACCAAGGTATGTGGGCTGCATCCCCATTTGGGATGGTACCTGCAAATAATTGGTGGTTGGATGGATTGGTGGGTTACCTCCTAGAAGTGGCATTGAAAAGTAGTTGGTAATAGGAGGTAATGGATTAGTTGGTGGTGGAGGTGGTGGGAATTGAAAGCTAGGAAATGGAATTGATGGGGTTTGATAGCTTGGTGGCTGGATTTGGAAGCTTGGTAGAGTGGTGGTAGGAGCTTGGGTCACTTGAGAGCTGGGCAGAACATTGGTAGTAGCTTGTGGGGTTTGATAGCTTTGTGGAGTGAGGGTAGTAGCTTGTGGATTTGTGGCTGGTGGCACTGAGCTCCCAAGACGTAATGGACATGATGGGATTGTGCTTTGGGCTGTGGTGAACAAGCTGAGGGTGAAGAAAGGTTGATTACTTGGCCCCATGGGTGACATCCCTATTGTATATTGCTGAGGTTGGCCAAAGATGCTAGCACTGATTTGGGAGATGGGTGGATTTGGAAGGCTGGGTTGGGGAGCAGCAGTAGCAATAGTGAAGGGCGTGAACGGTGAGGTGTTTTGGGTAAAGGGCGTTTGGAGTGGAGAGGTATGAACCAAGGATGGAGTAGTGGTGGCTGGGTTGGCTTGCGGCATGGAGATTTCAACTTGGGTGGATGATGGTATGTTTGGGTCTGTTGGATTATATGGATTGGCTGGAGGCTCTTCTTTTGGCATATATTGAGGATAATTTGGATCATAAGAGCCTATGGGCGGTGGAACCTGCCCAAACAACGGGTGAGATGGATTTGATAATGGAGGGCATCTTCCAAAGTCAAAGGTTCCTACATTGTCCCTTCAAAAATTAGCCATGATTGTCTCTTTGTTCTTGTCTATAATGGCGTTTACCAATACTACATTTCCTGGTTGGTTCATGAAAGCTTCAATATCAGTAGATGATGGCATAGCTTTCTCTGGGATGAAGGATGGCTAAGTGCTCAAGGGGGGTGAGGTTGTTCGATCCAAATGATAGGGCTCCATTGTTTCTTTCTTCTTGGCTAAGTGAGTGACGGGTGGCATAAAAAATGCTCCTAGGGATGAGATGCAACAAATGCTAGTGGATGCAAAAGGGAGGAAGGCTTTTTTATGCAAATGATTTCCTAGGTTGAGGAAAAGCTATATGAAAAAACTTAAGGAGGATTGGGTTGGGGATTCTAACTTCAAAGATATGCTGCCAAAACACAAAAGGTCTGCTTTCCTATGTCCAAGCTTGGTGTTGATTGTGTCAACTTAAGGATAGACTGATGATCCTTTAGGAAGAACACGAGATTGACCACTTGTGGATCCCAACCTTTAGCTCAAGGTGATGAGGGATAACAAGTGGAAAAGCTAGATTACCCTAGACAAAGCTTTGTCAAAGGGATAACCTCGGTGAGATTGGTGGTTTTGAAAGATTTTAGGAATGGAAAACTTTTAGCAAGGTGACAACAATTTTTGAAGGCTTGGATGTGAAGATTTTGGATTGCTGGCTAGATGGTTTGGTCCTAAATGAGATGGATGAGCTAATAATGCTTAAGGCAATAACCTAAGATGGATGACTTTTCTACAAAGATGACTCTAAGGTGAAGCTTATCCAAGAAGGTGTGGAGAAACAAGGGTGTCTAATCATAGAAATAATGCCTAGTTGGTAAGGCATAAGTAGGATTAACTCCTGGATGTTGGCTAAATTTGATGGTGCGCTCTAACCAGGCCTCTTGAAGTGCTTCGTCGACAGCTTTATCCTCTGCTTTGTGGAGTTTGGAAATTCGAGGACTTGGTCTTAGTTCCTTTCTCTTGGTTGAAAGTTCTTGGTATGCCTAAGATGGTTTGAGTTTAACTTTGTGGAACTTCTGTTTGGGTTTGGGTTGCTCTGACATCAATTCTTGAATCTGCTTGGCTTTGAGAGACCTCAGTTATTTTGCTTCAACTTGTTCAACTTTTGGAATAGGAAGTGACTACACTAAGTGTACCCTAAGCTAGGATTGACCAAGTTTGGCAAACATTCATTCAACAAATAAAAAAGCAAGCAATAGATAGGAACAACCAGATAGAAGTTTTTGATTCTCAGAATGTGATACTTGCGTTGAGGAGTGTGTATGTTTTACAAATGTTTCAATTAGTCACTTCAAACACATTAACACTCTAGATGGTTCTCTACAAGGCTGATAATTGGTTTAGCTAGGGAGTCCTCGATATACCCAAAGGTACGTGAAGCCCAAATCTGTAGATGAAACCAACAAGATGTCACACAACCGAGAGGAGCGGTAACCCACTTCTCCTCTTTCACTTCTCAAGGGTATAAAGTTCCTTGAGGCTTAGCCCGAGTGACAAAAATATTGATTCCAAGAGAGGTGTCTTTCGATTCACCTCCCGGTTCTTATACTCCGCTAGAACGCTGGAGTTGAGGTCGTCCAAGGGGTGATGAAATCCCCAAGCAGGCCTCCTAAAAAGAAATAAGGTTTTGGATCCTAATCTTATGCACCCAAGATGGCTTCGAAAGATGACAAGGGGAGAGAAGACTTGGATGACCTTGGGCTAAAAACAAAATGCTTGTTCTTTTACCAACTGACTCTTATGTGTGCTAATCTAGACTTTGCAAGCACTCATGTTTAAGAGACAATGTTCAATTCCAACTTGAAGCGCCAAGAAAAGTAAATTGATCGAAGAATGCAAACAAGAAGAAGAGTTAGGGTCAACAAAAGAAAACTCATGCGCCCGGAGGCCCTCCACGTCAAGTATCCATTAATTTCCTTTAAAGCATTCAAGAGTTGGTGTGATTTTGTTTTAAGCCCAAAGCAAAGATGTGTGAGACTCGATTTGTCAAGCGCGCGCCCAGAGGCCCTACACGTCAATAGTTGTTCAATTTTAGTGCCCAAACTTGAAGTGTGATCAATTTAATCTAGAGTTTTGGTCATTTAAATTTTTTGATAAAGTTAGAGCAAACGTTCAAAGACCAAGTGAGTGATTTAGATTGTGGAACATTTAACACCTTTTTCAAGTAGACCCATCCCCATAAATGGCGCTAAGATTGCAACCAATGGTTGAATTGGTGGGTGATTAGAAAAGAGGTGAGTCCAAGGAACTAATCAAATTGATTTTTACAAATTTGTATTTAACTTAACAAATTTTCTTAAATGTCCAAAAATCAAACTTTACCTAAATTGCACGTGGAAAAGAGATTTGTTTTGTTCAATTTTAGAAGCTCCAAATGAAGTGTTTGATATTGCAATGGTTAATTGATCCTTGGCATTCAAGATTGGATTTTTTGTTTTAATCATGCATTCAAGGAAAATTTGATTTTAATCCATGGCATTCAAGAGTGTGTTTAGTAACATGCATTCAAAGGCAAGTGATTAAACATTCAAGTTTTTTCCTTTGAGCATTCAAGATTGAGATTTTGTGTGTTGTTTTAAGAACTTTGAAGTGCTTTATTTTAACCTTAGATCATTCAAGATTGTTTTGGAATCAAAAGTGAAAATGACTCTTTGGACTTTGGTTTTCATTCAAGATTTTGTGTTCTAGTTTGCATATTTTAAGCCCAAAAATGATATTCCTAGATTGTTTTGATGCATGAAAAACCTAAGAATCATTCAAGATTTTTCAACAAGACATTTGTTTGGAACAAATAACAAAACTTTTAGGACAATTTTTGGCAACCATTTAGGACTCTTAGTTTTCATGAGATTTTTAAAAAACTTTAAAATATTTGCAAATGAGGTTCATTTTATCCTTGATTGATGCTTTGAGTTTGATTTAGATTTTAGTGTGCACTTAGTGTTGATTTTGAACCTTTTGAAATGGAAAATTGAAGTTCTTTTTAAATTTCCAAAAATGAAGTGTTCCTAACTTTGCATGAATGCATCTAAAACCTTGATGTTGCAAGGATGCAAATGATTGAATTGGTTTAGTTTCACTTGTTAAAAGGCTTTTTTTTTTTTTTTTTTTTGCAAATTTTTAGTTTTTAATGGATTTAAGTATGATTTAGGGGTTCATTTTAAGCACTAAAAAGAAGTGTGTATGATTTTGCTTCCTTCAAAAAAAATGGCCAAGATCTCTCACAAGAAGAAGAAGAAGAAGTAGATGGAATAAGAAGAATATAGACAAGAAGAGGAAGAAGAATTCCAAGTGCTTTGTCCACCTATAAGCTTGAAAAATCTGCAAACACTATGAGATAGATTATGAGTTCCTTTGTTTTTTCATGCTCATGTGGACCTACAAAACCAATTTATACAATCCTACCAATCACAAAAACAAACAAAATTAGCCAAAATTATCAAATGACATACAAAACTTGACTAAAAAAGCTAATGAAGATGACCCATGCGGGGTCCCACCGAGCGTGCCAAAATGTATATGAGCAATGTTAGTATGCTAATAGAAACCAAATTTAAATAAAGCTTCTACAAACTAAACTAAATTCATAAACTTTAAGATAGACTAAGATGAGCTCTCAATTGAGAATATGAGCCATTAATGGACTCTCTCAATAAGAAGCTCTCTTGTTGAGTGGCTTTGTCTAAATAGATAGGATATATGCTCAAGCTTATGCTTCAAAAATGACTTCAAATGGAGTTGGAATTTGGGTTTGAGTGTATGGTTTTGATGTAAAATGGCTTATCAAAATGGCATTATGACTTTACTTCATGGATTGTGTTATTTTGGAAAGGGGAAGGATCCAATTTATAGGCAAGAGGCTTGAGGGATTGAGGGCTAAGATGCAAGGATGGGAAAAAATTCATGGAGGGCTCAGATTGCATGAGAAGAGAGCACATGGATTGTGCTTCCTTACAGCCAATTAGGGAGTGACACATGTCACAAGGTGAGAGGATGGAGGAAAGGGGAAGGATGAGTCAACAAAAGAGGCTCAAGGGATAAAATATTCATAAAGACCTTCATAATGACTTGTAAGAGCAATAAAAGCGCTTGGAAGAGTCATTTATGGCCTAGTGGGCTTCATAAAGTTTTATGGTTGAGATATTTTGAAGGAGATGAGAGCAATTTTGACTTGGGCTTGATTAGGAAAGTTTTAAGCTTGCTTAGGATTGTGCAAATGATTAGAGGATGGATTAGGATGGTTTAGGATTAGCTTAGGGATAGGCAAGTGGATGGCATTTAATGAGGGTGGGTGAAGGAGGAGATATTTGTTAACTTTGGCTTGGGTTAGTAAGTGTTAACCCATTTTTAAGGAATGTGACAAGGTTAGGAGGGGATTAGGATTAGGTTTAAAGACATCTTCTAGAAGAGTCTAGACTTTGGATGAGGATAAAGACTTTCTAAAATAGTCTAGAATTTCCTAAGATGAGGATGAAGACTTTCTAGAAGAGTCTAGAACTTCTTAGGATGATGATAAATTAGATTTTTAGGAAATAAATAAAGTTTTATTTATTTCAAGGGTTTGGGTTGAGGAGATATTTATTAAAACTTTTTTAATAAACATGAGGATTAATATTTAATCTTAATTAAATATTTTGAGTTGGGATTAGGGGTAGGAAATGATGGGATTAGTCTTTAATTAAAATTAAAGAAGGATTAGAAGATTTTGGAAGAGGTTAGTGGTCTTAAGGAAATTGGCCAAGTTTTGGGCAAAAAATAATTTTTTTATTTATTTTGAGTTTTTTGGTCAATTTATTAATTAAATAATTAATAAATAAGGAAATAATGTTTAAATAAAATTTAAACATTTTTGGGAGGGATTCCTTAATTAAATATTTTTAATTAAGATAAAGGGATTTAATGGCATAAAAATAAATAAATAAATAAAATAAATAATTAATTAATAAATGATGATGTCATCAGGAATTTTTCAGAAAATAAAAATACTTTATTTTCTAAAGGTTTTTAGGTGTCTACAGTATGTAATTGTTATTTTCTTTCCATGGTTTAATCCTAACATGAAAAACATCTCCTAAGTATGTATGGGAAGAGTGCATGGAAGTCTCTACTTTATTAGGGAGATTTAGAAAGATTCATGTAAAGAAGGAGGAATATCTCTATGGAGGAGATATCCAACATAAAGAATTCTGATGTATGGTGAGTTGTTTAGTGTGATCAACTATTGTCAATCCTAAGAAGAAGAAGAACACAATAGTGTTCCATAGGATTTTAGATTTGATTGATGAAAAGGATTTGAGAAGATGAGAACAACATCAACAAAATTAAAGTCTAATCTTGTAACTAGATCACAAAATTCACATCCAATAGTCCCTTGGATCACTTACATTCAATAAATACTCTATTCCTTTTTTCACTTTGCACTCAAACAATACAATACTTGATGCACTTTTACAAACAAAGAAAATAACTTTCCTTTATACCATATCTTCAAAATAGTTCCTTGAGTTAGCCTTGAGGCTTTCCCAATTAATTATAATAAGATAATTAATTAATTAAAATTACAATATTATTGTCGACTTACAATATATACAAAAGTTCACACATGCAACTTCAAGACCTGCACACTTGTAGACATCACCATCAGATTCTCCTCTATTATTGGATGACCATGCATCAAAAAATTATATCATTGTCAAAGGATATAATGAAAACATCAGAAACTACTTCTCAGATACTCTGCCTTTGTACTGCCCTCTATAAATCAGGTACAACTTTTGTATGTCTTCAACTTATGTGTTGTGCATTAAACCTCATCATCAAGACAATATATTGGACATGTCAATGAATGCACATCATCAAACACTCAAAACTATGTCTATGCAACTAAGATTTATGTCTGCTACTCTACCAATATTCATAGACTTACTGCTATGTTGAGATCAATGATAAACATAGTCATGAATGTAACATGTCAATACTCTCCAATGCTTAGGATAATCCCCCAATGTAGTATCATCAACATTCATGCTAACAATATCCCCCTTTGTTATTGATGGAAACATAGATGAAAAATATCTAAGTTCCATGAATACCAAAATAGTACTCATAAACCATGTTGATTTATAGGGAACTAGGGTAGTGTTTGGATAAATTTGTTCAAGAACTATTTCATCCCTACAACTCAAAGTAAATGGTTGGCCTGCTAGGGTATCATTTGGATTTTCATTAACCTCAACCCTACATTCCTTGTTAGGGTTTTTAGGAATATTTTTAGTTTTAGCGTGAGGAGGAGAGTGATCAGGAACAATCTATTTAGGGGATTCTTTGGAAATTTGTCCTCTCATTCTAAGACTTCTTCTTATAGGGATTTCTTTTAATATCACAGCCTTCTACCTACCTCTTCCTTTTGGTGTCTTTGCTATAGGAGTAACTACTATATGACCCTTCTTAGTTCTCTTTTTCCTCATGATTGTAGGGTTTGGCTCTTCTTTTATTGGAACATAAATTTCTTCTTGCAATTTTCATTTTATCTTTGTTTGGCTAGAGGTAGGTTTCTAGATTTCTTAAACAGGTGAGTGCACAATCTCTTACACATTTTCTTGCACATCTTCTTCTACATTGCTTTGCACATTTTTAGTTTCAGCCTCTTGAGTGCTTTATTCAATAGGTTCATTAGTGGGAACTACATTCTCCTCACTAGGTTGTTCATGAGGGGCGACCTATGGTTGTAAGGTTTTGGCTTGGACAAATTTTGCTCATGACAGGGGAGAAACATCCCCTAAGTGACCTTTCTATGAGTAATTTAATTAGGGCATGATGGGTGATGAAATTGTCTTTTCCTTTTTGAGTTTCTTCCACCCTAATACATAGCATATTGTACAAGAAATTGGGAACATTAATTGGATGATTATGCCTTATACAACTGAGTAATTTAAAATGATGTGCATGTAAATATGAAAATTTTCTTTCGCATGTGAGGTGTTGGTGTTTTAAAACTACTAAACAACAAATTTTCAATACCAAAATGATATTACTCACATAAACTAAGGATTATCCAATTCCTATAAGCAATTACATATGCAAATCACTTAGACCCAACTTTTAACAAAACCAAGGGTGGTTTTCTATTCTTTAGGCTCTGCATAACTAGGGTGGGTATACCCAGGGATGATTCAAGACTGGAAGATACTATAGTAGTATTATATTAGTTTCATTCTAATTTTCATCTTCGCTTCTCAGCACACACCTAACAAGATACATCCCATATAGTAGATTTGGTCATAAAGTCTTCTGTAGATTTGCAAGCACTATCAACAATAGTGGCTAGCTAAGGCTAAAGTGTTCCAAGCAAACAAGTATTGACCAACTTTGAAAATCTTCGAGAAATCAAAGTAAACTTGATTGTAATTTTGTATTTGATACCCATTTATGATCTATTTCTCTAAATAAATTTGACCAGTGCCTAATCCATTAGGGTTTAGAGTCTACTACAAATCTATAGATCTGATTTGTTGTCTTACAACAAATATCATTAGCAATTCTTACTAGAATTTATCATTCAAAACATCCTTCCTATTACTATAGTAACCTTATCAAATTCATCAAAGCTTTTACTTAATCCATTGAACTAATCGCAGTGATGAATATACATAAAACCTAAATGGATTGCATTCAATTGCAAAAGCTTTTACTCATACAACATCAAGATAACTAAGTAACCAAAAGGAGACAAAATTCAGAAAGAACTGATATGGCAACAACTCATAATTTGTATTCATTTTCTTTGAAAATTGTATGCACTTGCAATAAACTCAGAATGACCTTAGGAAGAAACAAAAAGATCATTCTATATTAATGTATTCTCTGAAACGTATAGAGAAAATATATCATAAAACTTGCTCAAGTTATTGGATTAAAAAAAAAGCTAAGTATATGACTAAAAGTATTAGAAATCAGACCATCACATTGCCTTGAAAACTCATTTATATAGTCATGAGTTACAACAAGCATAGGGCCAATGTGATTGATAGGTGTCCTTCAAAAAGATTCTTACATACACCTATCACAAGAAAACAAAACTATGAATAATAGAAAGATTGTTACATTGAACATTCCTTTGTGGGTCCCCTTCTGTTACTCCACTTGGAAAGATGATGGGGACACAACCCAAGTATAGAATGGACACAATAGGAAAGGGAAAATTTTATTAACTGTGTAAATATGCTAATACATTCAGTACAAAGAAAATAGACTTCTACACATGCCCTATGGGCTTACAATAGTATAAATCTAGAGATAATTTCTCCTATCAGTACCTCCTCTCAAACTCCACTCTGAACTGCCTTTTACAATGCTAGAAATGTCCTTAAATAGAACCCAAAGGGTTAAGGATTAGGAATACCTTCTAGAAAGTGCTAGTTGGCATCCACCGACCAAATAGAAGGCTCCAAAATCTGCGTTAGAAGTCGACGCAAAACTAGAAGACTCCAAAAATGGTAAGTGAACTTTTGGGAGGCATAACTTTTGAACCGTAGCTCCGATTGACAAACCGTTTACATTTTTGAAAAGATCTCGAAGCGCTCTATAGCTCTATGGACCAGCTTCACTTGTCCCCCATTTTTTGGCCCTATTTGAGGTCATTTAATGCCCTTAACCTGATTTTGAAGCATTCTTAGGAGGTTTCCAAAAATTGAAAAACTGCAATAACTTTCAAACCGTGGAGACTTTTGACCTGATTCTTTTTCTAGAATGCTCTAAACTAAAATTACAATCATCTGACCAATTTACACCTTCTAGTTTAGAAAAATGATGGCTCAATTACATATTCCTATTTTTTAGGCATTTACACGTATCCCAAGGTTCTCAAATACTCTAACCTAGGAAACTGATAGTGGAACTGTGAGAGTTGGAACCTTTATTTGACCCAAATGGGTATCCAGAAATGAACACACATGAAACAAAACTAAGCCTAAGTACATTTTTTTGGGTGACACAAGATTGCCCTTATACCTCTGGATGCTCCTGCATCAAAAGACAAAGGCACTATGATTAGCTTCTTTTATCATTCCAATTCCTCAGAGTAAGTGGCCATCAAGCTTGAACGTGATGATTCATCTCTAGTTACCTGAGGATTCTTCTTATCTTTATCATTAATTGCACGGGTGACTTTTACTATTGCACCTTCTTCTTCCTCATCATCTTCTACCTGGTCATGTTCTACCATCTACTGTATAGACATAAATTTATCTTTCCACTCATTATAGGTAGTGTCATTCGGCCAATCAAAACTCATGACCTCTCTTTGTACAGTTATTAAAGAATTTGCAATCGCCTCTATATCCACAAGATCTTTTCTGATGGTATTATAGAACAACTATACCTTTACCAGCTCTTCATTTGTCATTTCCCATAATAGATGGCCTATTTCATTTATAACTTGATTCATTCTTTCACAAAAAATCTCATCCAGCTCCTTCTTCCATTCTTCCTTTTCCTTCACTTTTTCAATTGTATTTAAAGCACAAGGGAATAAATCAATTTTTTTTGTAAGATGCCTAGAAAAACAAATAGTTAATTTCCTTTGAAAAGAATTGTGTTTATCTTCAAAACCTTGCAATTTATTTAACAAATCAAAAATCTTTTCTATTTGATGACAGGGTAGCTAGATGACAGATATACACATAGTAGTGATATCTTCATTTCTTTCTATCCACTTACGCACAAGGGTTCTGAATATAGTCTCATCTCTCTTAAATTTATCCCTAATAGCTATAATCCCTGCTAGAAAATAAAAAACTAATGACCATTCAATTCTATCTACTAAATACATGATACCTTGCCTCAATTTTTCTTCATATTGATTATTAAGTTATACATGCAATGCATATAACTTATTCTTCTCCTCTTCAAATTTATCTATAGTATAGAACTAAGCCCTTTAAGGAGTATATGATATCTCAATAATTGGTGGTGACTTAAAAGGTTCAATAGGTGGCCATGGGGGGTATGCAATCCTGGGTCTTCTGGATTCTCCTATTTTTCTTTTCTCAAGGATCTTCTCCATTTGAGTCACTTTATTTTCCAATAACTATATTTGCATACCCCTCTCCTCATATGCTTTCAAGACTTCTACAAATCTGGCATTGAGTTGTGCAAACTTATCTTCTTCCTAGCTAGACACCACACTGCCAAATTTTAGCATTTTTGTGGCCATCCCAATTATCTTCTTGTTGTGAACCTCACCAACCTTGAACACTGTTAATGCACTAGCATGCTCTGTAGTAGAAATTTCTTGCATTCTAGTCTTATCCATTTTCTCAATGGACCAAACAACTAGGGCTTGGTGGTCATCACTAAACTTGACTCCCTTATGAGCCTATAACACCTCTTCTTTAGTCTTAAATTGGACATCCTTTTGTTTCTTGATTGAATAAAAAACCATGGCATTAACTATATCCCATTCTGGCAAAATAAGGACTCCTGATTGTCTAACTATTTGCCTTTCGGCCTTAGGGGTAAAATCAGAAAAATCATTCAAAAATTTAGATTTCACCTCTTCTTTTATAATAAAATTTGATTTTTTAGGTTGCTCTGCATTTATCTTTTCACAAGCCTTTTCAAAATTGCCTATGTTTAACCTCCACAAAAATTGTGCAAATGCTCTAGACTTTACAAAATTTTCATCATTAATAAACCTCTTAGAGGCTTGAGCAACTATAGGATCTATTTCCTTACCTTGGTAATCAACAACAATTAGATCCAAGGAAGGTGTATGAGGTTCTTATGGTTCTCTAATCTCCAAATCAGTGGAAGTAACAATTACATCCCCCTCCACACCAATTTTTTTAAGTTGTTCCCTTAAAGATGCTTCATCATCTATCTAGATTGGGGACTAGCTTTGGGAATACTATTCTGCTTGAGAAGAAGAAGACCCTCGCTCTAACTTTTTTCTTTTTGGAGCATTGGCTGCAGATGGACTTTCTAGCCTTGTTCTTTGTTGTAGGGGAGCTTATTGCACACTTTGAAGCATTACTTAACCTGCCATTTTTCGCAAAGTGTACTGACTATGTGCCTCTACATTTATGCTATTTATCCTCTTTTTCACCTCTTTAGCCCTGTCTAGATAAGTCTTAACATATATGTCCTTCTCATTCATAGTTTGGATTATCTCAGCAAAATTATTCATCAGTGCTTGCATCTTGGCTCCCCAATATTTTTTATCTTTCAATGGATCATAGCTAGAGTCAAAAGCATTGGCTATAGATGGATTTTTTGGCCTTGGTATTTTCTATAGGGGAGCCTGTTGCACACTTTGAACCATTACATAACCTGTCATTTTTTGCAAAGTGTACTGACCAGGTGCCACTACATTTCTAGTATTTATCCTCCTTTGCACCTCTGTAGCCCTGTCTGGACAAGTCTTGACATATATGTCCTTCTCATTCATAGTTTGGATTATCTCAGCGAAATTATTCATTAGTGCTTGCATCTTGGATCTAGAATATTTTTTTATCTTTCAATGGGTCATAGTTGGAGTCAAAAACATTAATGAATTCTAAAGTCTTACTGAGTACTATCCATTTCTCCTTTCTCAATTCCTACTCTTGTAAAGAAAAAATATTCCTAATAATATCCTCAGTATAGTATTCCTAGTGCACCATGCGAGAAACCTTTGTCCTCTCTCTTAAGAGGTCATAGAATCCTTCAAGGTCAATGAATCTGGCATGAGATTCTATTATGTTGTATCTATCCAAGAATATGTTGAGGTGTTTCCACCCATTCCTCACAAAAACAATATCATGCACTATAGTGACAATTGGAAAGAATGTACCGTTCATTGGAAAATCTCTTTCATCAATAGTGCCTATTTGCCATAACAATTATGCTATTCCTATTTTCAATGGTACATGGAATGGTAACACATGAGGCTTTCCCAAGAAGCCATACACTCTTATTACTATTGAAACATTGTAAGGGATTATATCCCCCCAATTATGACTAACTAGTAGCCCTTTTGCATGGTCCTTAGGTCTAACCAATTCTAGTAATTCTTGTCGAATCCTAGGGCTATCTCCTCTTAAGAGAAATTTATGCTTTGATACAAAATATCTGTTAAACCTTACATAAGTGGCATCTATAGCTTCTAAAGTCATGTCCACACTCCATAACTAAACTAGATTCCTCTCTCCATCTCTAGTTATTTCTAGTTCTATACCCTTGGAGAAAAAGGTAAATCCCTTGTACAAACATACATACATGAGCAACAAATACCAATAGAATGGTTTGCCCACTTTTCCCCATGTTATCGCCACCAAACCATTGTGCATTTACTTTGCAAGAAAAGTAGCAAAATCTAGAATAGTGCTCATCCCAAATTGAAGAGTTTGAGCCATAATAAGGAAAATTGAGCCTGGGATTTGATCTGCTTCATCTATTCCAAAAATCTTGCAAAGAGAAAAATATAATGGCTGAGCCCTAAGGTTAAAATGTCTTCTCAGTAATGGTTCTGGGGTGCTGGCAGTAATTACAGATAAAGTACCAATTTTAGCAGGATGCTCTTGTAGTTGCCCTGTCCTTAAGTAAATCCTTTGTGCATCATACCTTTCTTGAAGGTCATCCATATCAATGATTTCATGCATGACATGGTTAGGGTTGAGGTTGAAAACCACACTAGTTAGTTTAGGGTAGACCCTAAAAAGATTCACTCCAGCATGGTTCTTTACCCACCTTGTAATTGGATCATATTTCTTGGCCAAATCCATCAATAAATCACTATCAAAGAAAACTGTGGGGACTGTTAATTTCTCAATATCAAACTCCTAGACATTGCTCATAGGGGTATCCAGTTTTCATTTTGAAAACCATTTCTTGAACAACTCTAAACCTCCCATGGAAACCTGGGCATCTCTTACCCAATTTGCTTTATCATAGAAAACTTCTGCTACAACTACCCTAGGGTGTTTTGGAATGAGTTCCCTCCCCTTAGTTATTTCATTTACTGATCAAGGGAATAGTTCAAGAAAATCATTGTGTATAGAACATTTTAGATAATTCATTTGTCTACTGAATTCTTTCTGAGGAGGCATTTTGAAGAAACCCTAGAAATTATATAACAACAAATACACTATTTCAAGGAGTCACAAAGTACTTACCCACTCAAATTTTCACTTTTGCACCATATGATTTCTGTTGCAACTCACTAGATCACTGGATAAGATTTTTATGCCCTAGCTCTAAAAATTTTCTATGCTTTGATATTCATTTTTCACTTTTATTGTACATTAATGGTGACATTGTGAGTTTTATTCATGCATTGAAATCACACGTATGAGCTCTGTACCATATTTACTCTCAGTAATTGTTACCTCCAAATTGAACCTAGATTTAAATCCTATCAATAGATTTTGTCTAGATTGGACAGCTTTAATTAAAAAAGAAATGAGCTTTACGGATTTAAAAATGTGGTCACGTGTCGCATTACTGCTTACCCGCATTCCTTAAATTTCTTGTATCTTAAAATTGTGGTTAAGCACTATCCATTGATCAAGACAAGATCAACGATCACACAAGTTTACAATTGAATAAATTCCAATCAGCTATGCTGACCAATAGGAAGCCTTTATATAAGTTTGTGCCTCCTAAAAATTTCCACACAAGATGGTCCCATATCATCTTTTGAGCAAGTAGGTGCTTGATGTCATTCTTTCTATGTGTTATGCTGGTGCATCCCCACTTTCCTTATTGGGTGTGCATCTTCAAACTGTGGGCTTGTGCCAATCATTGATCTTGGAAAGATCAATGGTGACATTTCTCAAATCTTGAAAACCTTCTAAGATGGGGATAGTGACATCACCATGGACATGTGCCTACATGGTGCATACCCACTTTGCTTAAAATCCCTTCAAGTTCCTAATGCGGGCATGCACCCATCATTGATCAAGGCAAGATTAACAGTGTGAAAAAAATTGTACTTTATGGTTGCATCATCCACTTGGACCAATGAAGTGACTCTTCTCAACCCTTGTGCTCTGACCAACCTAACTACTACATTAATTGCTAGAAATTCAGAGCCCGTAACATAAGTACTTCTAGCTAAGCACATGTGGCATACAACAAGGCACGACTCAGCATTCTCCCCTAGTCTTGGCCCCACTATGACATGTGGCACAAAGGAACATTCTTGCATTCTTTATTGAATGAGCAGTTTCTTAATGCATGCTTACACCAGCCCTTGATCTTTGAAAGATCTACGGTCATAGAATGATGTGTCCTAAAAATACTACGTCAACCAAACTGATGAATAAAACATTGTCACCTGGTATAACTCATCTGACAACTACCACAACAGATACTTCAATATCATTCTACAAAAAGGTGGGGCCATGATGTTAGATCCTGCTATGTGTCCAATTTGCACTTCCTCGAATTATTTAATCCTCGTGCATCTTCTTAATGTAGGAAAGCATTAGCCCTTGATCTAAACAAGATCAATAGTCGATGAATCTTGGTCATGAAGTGATATCTTCATTAATATATCAACCAATCACATTGTAGGAATTCCAAAACATGTATGAAAGGTACTAATAAGTCTACAGAAAGGTTCTGGCAATTTATGACAAATTACAATCTTTGCGGTGCACTGAGATTTTAAAAAGGGAAGGGCTACATGTCGTCAAAGTGCATGCCCACATTAATTAAATACCTTGCATCTCAATATTGTGGGAATGTGATCCCCATTTATCTGAACAAGATCAACAATCACATAAAATTTGTATCACAAGGAGTATTTTTCAATAAAATAAATGAGCAATTTTGCAGGCAAAACATGGCCAATAAAGGTTTAAACAATATTTTTAATGAAGTTATGCTTGCATAAGCTCATCCTTAGGGTAAAAGTAATATGCCTTAGAAACATTTTTTTGAAATATTATATTTGAGGGTTTTCAAAACTAAGGCAAAATAAAATAAGGCATTAGGGTTTTCACACTTAGGGTTTTTCAACTGATTACTCTAATGATAGACCTTGAGAATTTGATAGAATTCCAACAACAGAGAGACTAGGACATGAAATAAGTAAACCTAAGCATTTGAGAAATACAAGGAATGAACCCTAATCTACAAGATACAATGCTTTAAAATATTTTTCACTAAAATTTCAAAAATTTCTCTATACTGTGAAAAATCAGACTAACAGTGGCTCTATCTAGGTATGATAGGCTACTTGAGTCTATGTAAGAATTCAAAATCTTTTGGTAGAGGAGACCACATACTTGGTACATGAATGACAACTTCTTCAGAGAGCACATAACAAAACAACAAAATAGGGAACTAGACTATACAGAGAAATTTACATGAGTTTAAAAAATACACAAAATGTACAAGGGAACACGAAACCCTAAATATATTGTTCATGGATAAACAAATACTTTCAAGAAAAGTATCTCTTTAGGAACTATCCATGAACTAGCAGTTCAAGAAGATTGTCTGATAAATCTTTAAGGATAAAAGAGTTTTCTCCCCATGCATTTTCTATTAAATAGGGACCTCTAGATAGGGTCAAACTTACCATGTTTTCCTTTATCTTCAATTCTAGCATTCCACATAAGGACTAAATCTCCATCTTGATTTTTTTTTCTTATTTTCCTTTTGTCATACAGTGTCTTGATTTGTAACTGCAACTTTTGGTTTCTGACTAATGCCTCCTTTCTTGGTTCTGTTAACCCTACAAGCTCACCAAGCCTTTCTTGCATATCATCTGTAATATCCTCATCATATAATTGACTATGATTTTAGAGTTCCATTAAGTTATTTTGAGGAATCCTTGCTTGAATTCCATATACTAAATCAAAAGGAGCTACTCCAATGGCTTTCTTCACAATCACTCTTTTAGCCCATATTGCAAGTTGCAACTTAGAGTCCCATGCCTTCTTGTTATCATCCAAGGTCCTCTTAATAACTTTTAACAAGCTTTTATTTGTAGATTCAGCCTATCCATTTCCTTGTGGATGATATGGGGAAGATGTTGACTTGGTTATTCCATACTTATCACAGAACTTTATAAATTCTTTAGACCCAAAGCACATGGCATTATCTGTCACAATTTTGCGAGGGCAACCAAATCTAGAAATAACATTACTTAGCAAGAAATTATTGACAACTTTAATTGTTGCATTTCTTGTAGGGATAGCTTCTACCCATTTTTTAAAGTAGTCAGTAGCAACTAAAATCCATGAATAGCCAGTACTAGATTTGGGAGAAATTTCACCTATGAAATCCATACCCCACTGCTGAAATAGTGCTTGCACCTCAACTAGCTTTAAAGGAGTATTATTTGAAAATTTTAGTTTTCTAGAAAACCTTTGACAAGAGTCACATTTCTTAACCAAAATTTGAGCATCTTTAAAGAGGGATGGCCACTAGAATCCAACTCTCATTACCTTGTGTGCAGTAGTCTTAGCCATATAATGTCCCCCACAAACTCCAGTATGAATCTCATTCAGAATTTCTCGGGCTCTTTCTTGATCAACACATTTTAGTAATATCCCTTCAAAATTTCTCCACCACAAACTGCCTTTGACAATTATGTAGCTGATGGCTTGCAATTTTGTGCTCCTTTTCTCATTTTTAGTTAAGTGAGATGGAACTTCTATGTGTCGCAGATAGTGAATAACATTGGTATACCACTCATAATGGCTCATATCACATGAATCAGATCTAAGGTCATCTATTACCATATTGATCTGGTTAGCATCCAAATTATATTGAGCCATGAGTTTAGCAAAACCTTGACCTCTTACCAACTTTGTTATTTGTATCTCAATGTTAAATTCTTGGATCCTATTGATCCACCTACATCTTCTTCCTAACACTTCTTGTTGAGAAAATATATCTTTCACAGTAGCACTAGGCACAAATGCAATGACAATAACACCTACCAAGTAGCATCTAAAAGCCTTTATAGCTTTTACTAGAGCATATGCTTGCTTTTCATTTATTTCCAATTTAAACTCAACTGGCTATAATGACTTACTAAAGAATGCAATTGGTTGCTCATATCCTATATTAATTTTTTGCAACAAGACTATAGCTACAATATGAAAAGAAGCAAAAGAAAATATGTGCATGGTGTTGGTGCTCAAAATTGCCTTCCTGATTTTGAGCACCATTGAAAAAATCAAGCCCTTAAACGCTTTTAAAATTCATGTGCCTGGTTGTACCCGGCTATCCATTCAAGACCCCTTAGGTATTTAATGCTTCTAGCACCTTTCATTCAGTGCATCTAAGTGTTTCATGAAGATCAATTGTCATCCCGAGTCATTTGGCGAAGTTCTGTTTCAAGCATTTGTCAAAATTGCAATTTTCACCATAGTGTCAAACAGTGACAGGAGGCTTTGTTTGTAAATGAATATCTCACACCTAGAAATGTTTTGTGATTCACCACTTTGGGAGTATCTAGTGTCCATACTTGAGAACCTATTTTTCAGATTTTGAGTCGTTTCGAGTCCGTTTGAATAGGTTTCGAATCCCTCAAAGTTGGTCAGTTACTGTTTTCATGCTTTTGCACTTTGCAAATAATTCTGGGAAGCCCTGTTTGACGTGCAATAACTTTTGATCAGTTGACCCAAATGAGATAATTCCTTTTGCATTGTATTGTAGACATTAGAGACTTATTATGTTCCAAGTTTTAGCTTATGAAGAACCCGTTTGGTCAGTTTTCAAGCGTGATTCCAAATGCAATTTATAAGTTTTAACTGGTGTCAGTAATTGCAGATTGATTGTAACCCCTGTTCAGGATGTCATATCTCCTAATCTATGATAGGTGTGATCAAATGGTTGGTTTCCCTGTGTTCTATACTGAAAGTACTTTAAATGTGCCAGTTTGTAAGTTATGACGAATCCATTTGCACATTTTCCAGGTCAATTCCATTCGCAAAAAATGCTTTCTGTCAGCATGTCCAGTTTGCAAAATTCTGAGTAGCCCACTTTGACTGATCGACATTTGTGCCCTGTTATTCGTCATGAGCATAAATCATAGCTTTTTAATGTCCTCATGACAAAGAATGAATGTCCCAGTTTTTGTTATCCCATGTGCTAATTTGCCTAGTTTTCAAGGTCAATTTCGCGTCCAGTTTGTTGTTTTCTGACATGTTTACTTATAGGTAATTCTAAGTAGGAAACTTTGACAATGAATATCTTTTGACCCCGAATTCGTCATGAGATGAGATTCGACAGGCCGAGAGTATGCGAAACAAAGATTTAGTGTGCTAGTTTCCAGAGCCTGGTCGGTTGTCCGAATCAGTTTTCAAAGGCAGTCAATAGACCTCCTGGCGTTAGAGTTACAGTTGGCACAGAGTGACAAATTGGTTTTTTAACGATCAATCTGTGATCAAAATTATTTTCGATCAGTCTAAGAAGGTCAGTGGATTAGTTTGCATATCAGTTGCTCGAAAACAATTTTTTTTTAGCTAGACCCGCCTTGGGGCCTGACTAAATTCTACTGGATTGATAAAGCATGATGAGGTGTTCAATATTATTAATTGTGATTGGAATGGATTTTCTTTATTAAAGTATTGTAATGAAAAGGAGATATAAGTGGTGATGATATGATTGAGTTTTGAGGGCAAAACTTGTTCTATTTAAGTAATGAAGGCATTTGTTGTAGTACATATAATACCTTTTCTTTTGAAAGTGCAAGAGGAGCTTGTTGTTGCTCTCAAGGCTCCAGAGGAAAGACTTCTCCACTTGAAGCGTGAATGCCTCTTTCAAGATGTTGACAATATAAGAGATATAGAAGTAGCTGGCTCCATATATGGAGTAGGAAGATGCCAAAGTTGTGCTATTAGAACCAGTGGACGAAGTAGAATCTATAGATGTGCTCCCACTTGCATTACAAAGAAGGTCTTGTTCTCAACGCAATGCTACATCTCAAATTCTTGTCAGCTTCAATATAGGCGATTAGAAGAAGTTGACCATGGAAGGAAAAATGCCCACGTACACATCAAGAAGATGCCATGAAGTCTACATCCAAGAATGGAATACGCCAATTATAAAAAAAAAACACAGATCAAAGTAGAGGATACCTATAGCAAACAAAAACACGCATTGTAAGCATGAAGGTAGCCAGCTAGAGAAGAACATCCCTGCAAATGAAAAGAAAGCGGCAGGGAGACACCATAAAAATGATCGGATCTCACTAAAGGGGAATGGCGTCCTCTTATTCTATTTCAACCACGCATCCAAAGAACCAGAGGAGCACACACGCTATTAAGAAAGGACCCCCACACTGAAGAAAAATAGGGAGTGATGAAGCTTTTAGTAATAAGCATTCACACCATATAATAGGAAGCAAGCCACATATATGCTCTAAAAGCCACCCACCGTGAGTTGGAGGACAACGTCTTGTTAAGTCAGAGGACGTGATTAAAGAGGAAGCCACACGTGTAAAAAAAAAACAAACGTTGATCATCACAGGGAACTCGTTGCTTTTAAAAGAAGATGCCATGTATTAATAGAGGATGCTGCCGGTTGAATAAAGATAACATCTACAGCAAAAATCGTAGGCAGAAAATAGCTCACACATTGAGGAAGAACATGTTGAATGAAGATGCCGCCTGTGGGAAGAAACGCAGAAGCCCATATTCAACATCCAAGCATCTCACGCAAAAGGTAAAAATAAAATAAAATTTCACATTGGCCGAGCTACTGCAATTGGAGACACTGCAGAGGGATCAAAACCCTCTCTTAAAAAAATTTAAAACCCATGGTGGAGCTGGGGACGTAAGGAGAAGTAAGCCGTTGGTCAAGAAAAATGTTGAAGGAGATGGCTTAAGCCAAGAAAAGACGCTAGTCAAAGAGGCACCTTCAAAACCTTTATCCCACATTGTATATGTGGTGGTTTTCTTTAATGTTTAAATTCAATTCTTGATACCATGTGAAACGTCTGCAAAGACAAGGGTTTTTGAACCACAGGCTTGTGAGGTGGGACCTGAATTTGACGATGCCAAGTGTGGGGAGATGTTGACGTAATTTTAAATGAAAAAGCTTATGCAATGACATGGCGCTAGAAACTAAGAATCGCCCAAAATGATGACACGTGTCCTAAATCGAGCAGATGTTGCTAACTTGCCAATCGAAAGTGCTCTCTAGTTAACCACAGTGACATAGCGAGGATGGAGGTGGTGATGACACGTGGCAGAAGCTCGACATGAGGTGATGTGGTGAGATTGTATCATGAACGAGGAGATCGCGACACGTGGTGCATCCAGCGGTCCTCGCTTACTCGCCAAGCGGAAGATGCACGACAATTAGCATGGCAAAGTAGCGAGGAGATGACACGTGGTGGATGATGCAGATCAGGTGTCCAATCAGAGTGCACCATGTGGCATTGGTCAAACCCAGGGTTTACTCAAATTTGGAAGGGCTAGGAAAAATAAAATGATTTTAAAATTTTCATTTTGAAATTATTTTGGCCAACAAATTGATGTGACATGTAGGGTCTTTTAAATTGAAATTTTTATTTCCTAAAGTTTAAAGTTTAAACTTTTTGAAATTATTTTAAATACAGACTTGAACAATCTTAACTAGAGGAGTGTTTTTCAAATCAAGATTTTGGGCATTTCTGGAAGGCAAAGTATGCCTTATCATATACCATCGGAATCATGAAAGTCTCAATTTTTTGATTTTGAGATTAGTTTTTGTACAGGTATCAGTCAATTTGAGCTACATGAGGTTTTCCATCAGGTACCTAAATCACAACTATATTCAGACCAGGAAGTTCAGTTGTGATTTTTGGCAAGTTAATAGCTTGAATATGCGTAAAAGACAAGGAGAATTCAGTTGGGGGCATCTTTGAGTCAGTTAAAGCAAGTTTTATCAGCATTTTGATGCAAATCAGATATTTAGTAAATAAGGGATTTCATCATTCAGGAGGGGATATTTTGCAAATCAGTTACAAGGCAATGATGAAATCAAATCAGATCAAGATGGAGAAAGAAGGACGAAGTTTTCAATTGCCAGAAGATTGAATTTCAAGTGGACACTTGTCAAGTAAAGATCAGATCCAAAAATTGTTTCTCTTCTATATTATTCTTTCTTTTTTCTATTATGGGGGTTCCAGTTTCTGGGAAGAAAGAGTTCATTGCTGTGATACCATTAGGGATTCCAGTTTTTGCACTGTGAGATATTGGTTCTAGTATTTTGACATGTTTCCATGACTGTGACACCATTTTCTTCAGTAGAACTCTCATGTGAACAACATTGTAGAGATAATATAGATAGTTCTGAGATATTAGGTTGTTTCATGTTTTAATTTTATGCATCTGAATGTATAGTTTCAAGGAAATGAATACATGTGAGCAACAATTTCACTAGTTTTTTTCTGGTTCTTGTCTCCTGTCTCAGCAATCTGTAAGTCTTATGTGGTTTGGAACAAAGATTTGAGACCCATTTGCATCCCTTTTAGGTTGTATGTTTGATGTATTTTTCTATTGGACCAAAGGGCCAAGTAAATGCTCGATATGTTTAAACAAGGTTACTGGTTGTTTGAGAAGGATATTTTGTGAGAATGAGACCTGAATGAACATTGATGTCTGAATCACAAGGTGGTTGGATAGATCTGATGTCTGGGTATACGAGATACGTCCTGATGTCACAGATGTATGTTTTGAATTCATGGAATTGCCCAATGGATTAGGCACTGATCAGTTACAGGATCATTAGGTTTTGCTGCATGGTTGAGGAGTTGTTAAACATCAACATCAATAATCAACATCTTTACATTTTATGTTGAAGAGCTAAAATGGTCAAACCCTCACTTAGCTTGTGCATTTCATAGATTTCCATTCAGCTATTGTAGATCTCTGTTATTGCATTAAGTCTTTAGGAGATGTAAGGGGTTTCAATTTTCTTATTAGATTCAGGGATATGTTTTGCACTGGTACGATATCAATTGAATCTCAGGTCTACCCACCTAGGTTTTGTAGAACCTGAAGAAGAAGAAGGGTCATGCCTTACAGTTGGCCTGATGTCTGAATGGATGTGTTGATAATGGGAGTTAGCTGGCCCTAGATATGTTTTGTTCTCATCTGGGTAATTGGAAATGGGTAACGTTTTCAAACTCCAACAAAATGGCAACTTTGCTGGGGACTGTATTGAATCAGATTTAAGACAACCTTGAAAATTTGAAAAGAAGAGATTCAATACAACAGGAGAAGTGCATTAAAAACTTTCAGCAGTAAGCTTTCTGATGTTCTTTCCAGTTTTCTTACTCCAAATCATGCACCCTAGTAAGTTTTATCCATTTACAATAGTATTTTTCAAGGTTGAATACAGATTGTGCTGCTAAGAGTGTTCATCTTCAGTCATGTCAACCAGTTTTTGTTTTCAAAATACTGTTGTAATTCAGAGTCAGAATTGGTGAAAGATGTTTTCTCTCTTTTAAATGTTTAAAAGATTTGCAAAGTTTTCAAGTTGAATTTTCAGTTCAAACCTGTAGTGTTATGAATCATGTTTAAAATATTTCTCACAATAGTGTGTGGTGACTCTATCTAAAGGATCTCTGAATCATTGAAGATCAGTGATGTATAAATTATTTTCAAGTGTTTTCAGTGGAATCAAGCAGATCTGAAAGTTAGATGAATTTGCAAGCAAGAAGAGAGATCTATTATAAGTTTCTAACAAATAAGTCTGGAAGTGTTGTTTGATCTGTTGTTGTAAGAATTTGTAATGATAAAGATGAATCACAGCTGTGATTTCATTTCTCTCTTCAAGGAGATGGTGGCTCTATGAGGTTATGATTAGTGGTGTGAGGAATTCATGTTAGCACCAGGCCAATCAGCAGATCAATGGTTTCATACAGCAACACTTGAGGTATTTTATACTTTCATGCAATTTTCTTTCCCATGAAAGTGAGTTCTACATATGTATTCTCCATCAAGTGAAGTTCGAGCACTAAGAAGAGGAGAATAGTTTTGTGTTTTATACATTTCACTGGATTTGGTTTCAATTGTTGTTTTAAAGTTGTGAAGTGTATTTGAAGCATTCATTTGGTAGAGGGTTATGAAGAATCTGCTGCAAGTTATAAATTCTGAAAGTATTTAATGGTGAATGAGTCTTGAGTTGAAGAATGTTGAGTTTCATCTCACCTAGTATGCAGCCTATTAGTGAAGTCTCTAGATCCATCTCTACCAAGCGGTATATGCCATTGAATTTTAATGGTATTCATGGTTTCCCGAATACTATGCCTTGTAATCTCAGACAATATTTGCCTAAGTTTGGTGGAAACCATGAAAACTCAGCCAGTCATCATGTTCAGTTGTTTAGTGACTTGGTTGGTGATTTTGAAATTTCTCATGAAGACATTTAGATGAAATTGTTTGTTCAGACTTTAGAGGATGATGCTAGGGACTAGTTTTCATTTTTACCAGCATGTTCAATTTCATCCTGTGATGAATTAATGTCAGCCTTCATGATGCAGTTCGGGGAAAGAGTAAGCATCTCTGAATATTTTGATAAGTTTTTGAAAATTGAAATCAGGAATGGTGAGTTAGTTCCTGAATTTAATATCAGATTTGCAAAGATTTTGAGTGAATTTCCTGAAAGTTACAAGCCGAATGATCAAATGTGTTTAGTGGTTTATCTCAGTGCATTTGATAGGAAGATGAACTATCTGTTGAGAGATAAAGAACCCAAGACTTTGCATTAGGCATTCATGATAGCTATAGAGATTGAGAATAACATAAAATATGGCTTAACCTGGAGTCACTTGTCTAGAAATGTTTTCCGGCAAGATGAGGTGCAAAGAACAAATCAATGTCATATAGAATGTTTAATTTCAGATCAGCAAATAAGCACTCCTGCTGTTATAAATAGTTTTGTTGAAGATTCAGAAATAAAAACATGTGAACATGAAATCTCTCTATTGCAAAGAAGAAATGATTCCATTATTGCTGAATTAAATGCACATGTTTATGGTATTACAACATTAGAACATAAAGATAGTTCACTTGATGAATTGTACATGCAAGAAATAAATTTAGTTGTTTCTCCTCCTATTGATAATATGCCTTTGGTTGAGAATGTCGTAAACTTTGAAGTTGAAGGATATTCATCTCAGTATGAGGAGGAAGAAACCAGAAGTGATATATCAAGTGATAGAGGTGAAATCGCTGATCCAACACGCCATGGAGAGATGCCACAAGATAAAGAATGTGAATCATATGTATCTTAGTCATAGTTAGAAGAACTAAGCTCATATGTTGATAATATTTCAGCGGTAGAGATGCATTCTCTTGACCAACAAGATAAGCAAGAAATGAATTATCTCATTGAGAGATTGCATCATGTTATTAAATCTAAAGTTGAAAGACAGTCATATCAATGTGAGTATGATAAAGCTGAAAGTCATCTTTCAAGTGATAATGAAGTTGCTGATCCAATATATTATCAAGAGGTGTCATATGAAGCTGATGATGAGAGTTATTACTCAAGTCAAGAAGAGGATAGTGCTAGTGTGTGTCCAGCTTCATGTGAATTAGATGTAGACTGGGAAGAAGAAAGTAATGATGAAAGTGAGTGCTCATATGTCAATAAAGGTATGAATTCTTTTCTTAAATCTGAAAGTGAGTGTCCATTTCAAAATTGTGTAAATCAGTTTGAGATTGAAAGTTATGAAGAAAATGTGTCTACACAATATGAAGACAAAGAGGTTATTCATAAAGACATATTACCTAATTGTGTAGAAGAGTGTCTTGAGGATGAGTGTAATGATGATCAGTATGTGATTGACCCTGAGATTAATGCATCAACACCTTTTGGTAAGATAAATGATGATTTGCTTGCAAGACATTGGAATCACCTATATGGAGACAATGAAAGTAACTTTGATCTATATTCTACATGCTTCATTGACGGAGTCGATGTTGAGTCTTCATATGATTCTGATTTTTCTTCTTCATATGCTGAAAGTGTCCATGACAGTGATGTTAGAAATGGTTTTAAAGTTTTCACTAATCCGTTATATGGTGAGGAGTTTGATGTTGATCAACACATCACTTGTCCTAATGTCTATAAAGGTGCTTTGCATGGAATTATCAATCCTCTTTTTGAAGAACACATGGACAATTCAGATTTAGTTGAGAATGAGTTTGATGATGATACCTTGTCTTACTACTATAAGAGATCAGAATTTTATTCTTCTAAGTTTGATAGTGAAACTAATGATTATGTAGCATCTGAGGAGGTAAATCACAAGGTGTTTGCCGAAGTTATTTTTGAAAATCAGTATGCACTTTGCTATGATTTTTATGATGAACTCTCTGATGTAAAGACTAATCTGTTCGCTGATTGTGAAGAACCATTTGAAGGTTGTGGATTAGCTTCAGATTCTAACATAGATGATATATGTGAGTACAAGTCAGAATGTTCATTTGAATATCATCCGGTTATGCATAAGGAAACACAGTTTCAAGGTATGAGTGGTCTTTTTCCCCATATTGAATATGATGCATTCATATTCGAAGTTGATAGCATGCACGAGTCATTTGTTAGAGAAGGTTTTCAGTTTCACTTTGACATTTTTGAGCATGTTGATCAGAACTTTCATAATAAGCAAGTGGTTGAAGACGAACATAGTTTTTATTTGCATTGTGAAAGTCAAGGTTTAGATTCAGTTTTGCTAAATGAGTTGATTCAGAAGGATAATCTGATGGGTGAGACTGATAGGAGCAGAATTTTCAGTTTACCTCATGAAAGTTTAGATGAGAATCATGTTTATGATAGAGGTAAACAATTCTATTGAAGTTCGGTGGCCCGGGGTCATCGTGTGTACATAGTCTTCGTAGTTGTAGTTGTTTTCTTGCTTTCAATAAGCTGTTCGAGAAGAGTTTTGAAGTTTTTGGGAATGGTTTGCTTCTTCTAGAGATCTGAAATCTTGCCATGCCTGCAAGGGACATGCATCCCCAGATAGAGCCATTGTTGGCGCTCAAAATTGCCTTCCCGATTTTGAGCACCATTGAAAAAATCAAGCCCTTAAACGCTTTTAAAATGCATATGTGCCTGGTTGTACCCGGCTGTCCATTCGAGACCCCTTAGGTATTTAATGCTTCTAGAACCTTTCATTCAGTGTGTCTAAGTGTTTCATGAAGATCAATTGTCATCCCGAGTCATTTTGCGAAGTTCTGTTTCAAGCATTTGTCAAAATTGCAATTTTCACCGAAGTGTCAAACATCGACATGAGGCTTTGCTTGTAAATGAAAATCTCGCACCTAGAAGTGTTTTGTGATTCACCACTTTGGGAGTGTCTATTTTCCATACCTAAAAACCTATGTTTCAAATTTTGAGTCATTTCGATCCCGTTTGAATAGATTTTGAATCCCTCAAAGTTGGTCAGTTACTGTTTTCATGCTTTTGCACTTTGCACATAATTCTGGGAAGCCCTGTTTGATGTGCAATAACTTTTGACTAGTTGACCCAAATGAGAGAATTCCTCTTGTGTTTTATTGTAGACATCAGAGAATTATTATGTTCCAAGTTTTAGCTTATGAAGAACCCGTTTGGTCAGTTTTCAAGCATGATTCCAAACATAATTTATAAGTTTTAACTGGTGTCAGTAATTGCAGATTGATTGTAACCCCTATTCAAGATGTCATATCTCCTGATCTGTGATAGGTGTGATTGAATGGTTGGTTTCCCTGTGTTCTATACTGAAAGTAATTTAAATGTGCCAGTTTGCAAGTTATGACGAATCCATTTGCACAGTTTCTAGGTCAATTCCATTCGCAAAAAATGCTTTCTGTCAGCATGTCCAGTTTGCAAAATTCTAAGTAGCCCACTTTGACTGATCGCCATTTGTGCCCTGTTGTTCTTCATGAGCATAAATCATAGATCTGTAATGTCCTCATGAAAAAGAATGAATGTCCCATTTTTTGTTATCCCATGTGCTAATTTGCCCAGTTTTCAAGGTCAATTCCGAGCCCAGTTTGTTGTTTTTTGACATGTTTACTTATAGGTAATTCTGAGCAGGAAACTTTGACAACGAATATCTTTTGACCCCGAATTTGTCATGAGACGAGATTCGACAGGCCGAGAGTATGCGAAATAGAGATTCAGTGTGCTAGTTTCCAGAGCCTGGTCGGTTGTCCGAATCAGTTTTCAAAGGCAGTCAGTAGACCTCCTAGCATTAGAGTTACAGTTGACAGAGAGTGACAAATTGGGTTTTTAACGATCAATCTGTGATCAAAATTATTTTTGATCAGTCTGAGAAGGTCAGTGGATCAGTTTGCATATTAGTTGCTCGAAAACAATTTTTTTTTAGCCAGACCCGCCTTGGGGCCTGACTAAATTCCACTGGATTGATAAAGCATGATGAGGTTTTCAGTATTATTAATTGTGATTGGAATGAATTTTCTTTATTAAAGTATTGTAATGAAAAGGAGATATAAGTGGTGATGATATGATTGAGTTTTGAGGGAAAAACTTGTTCTATTTAAGTAATGAAGGCATTTGTTGTAGTACATATAATACCTTTTCTTTTGAAAGTGCGAGAGGAGCTTGTTGTTGCTCTCAAGGCTCCAGAGGAAAGACTTCTCCACTTGAAGCGTGAATGCCTCTTTCAAGATGTTGACAATATAAGAGATATAGAAGTAGTTGGCTCCATATTGGAGTAGGAAGATGCCAAAGTTGTGCTATTGGAACCAGTGGATGAAGTAGAATCTATAGATGTGCTCCCACTTGCATTACAAAGAAGGTCCCATTCTCAACGCAATGCTGCATCTCAAATTCCTGTCAGCTTCAGTATAGGCAATTAGAAGAAGTCGACCATGGAAGGAAAAATTCCCACGTCCACATCAAGAAGATGCCATGAAGTCTACATCCAAGCATGGAATACGCCAATTATAAGAAAAAAACACAGATCAAAGCAGAGGATACCTACAGCAAACAAAAACATGCATTGTAAGCATGAAGGTAGCTGGCTAGAGAAAAACATCCTTACAAATGAAAAGAAAGAGGCAGGGAGACACCATAAAAGTGATCAGATCTCACTAAAGGGGAATGGTGTCCTCTTATTCTATTTCAACCACGCATCCAAAGAACCAGAGGAGCACACACGCTATTAAGAAAGGACCCCCACGCTGAAGCAAAACAGGGAGTGATGAAGCTTTTAATAATAAGCATTCACGCCATATAATAGGAAGCAAGCCACAGATATCCTCTAAAAGTGACCCACCGTGAGTTGGAGGACAACGTCTTGTTAAGTCAGAGGATGTGATTAAAGAGGAAGCCGCAAGTGTAAAAAAAAAACAAACGCTGATCATCACAGGGAACCCGCCGCTTTTAAAAGAAGATGCCATGTATTAATAGAGGATGCTGTCGGTTGAATAAAGATAGCATCTACAGTGAAAACCGTAGGCAAAAAATAGCTCACACATTGAGGAAGAACATGTTGAATGAAGATGCCGCCTATGGGAAGAAACGCAAAAGCTCATATTCAACATCCAAGCATCTCACGCAAAAGGTAAAAATAAAATAAAATTTCACATTGGCCCAGCTACTGCAATTGGAGACGTTGCAGAGGGATCAAAACCCTCTCTTAAAACAATTTGAAACCCACGGTGGAGCCAGGGACGTAAGGAGAAGTAAACCGCTAGTCAAGCAAAATGTTGAAGGAGATGGCTTAAGCCAAGAAAAGATGCCAATCAAAGAGGCGCCTTCAAAACCTTTATCCCACATTATATATGTGGTGGTTTTCTTTAATGTTTAAATTCAATTCTTGACACCATGTGAAATGTCTACGAAGACAAGGGTTTTTGAACCATAGGCTTGCGAGGTGGGACCCGAATTTGATGATGCCAGCCGTGGGGAGATGTTGACGTAATTTTAAATGAAAAAGCTTATGCGATGACATGGCGTTAGAAACCAAGAATCACCCAAAATGATGACATGTGTCTTGAATCGAGCGAATGTTGCTAACTCGCCAACTGGAAGTGCTTGCTAGTTAACTGCGGTGACATAGCGAGGATGGAGGTGGTGATGACATGTGGCAGAGGCTCGGCACGAGCTGATGTGGTGAGATTGTATCATGAACGAGGAGATCATGACATGTGGCACATCCAGCGGTCCTCGCTTACTTGCCAAGCAAAAGATGCACGATAATTAGCATGGTGAAGTAGCGTGGAGATGACACGTGGCAGATGATGCAGATCAGGTGTCCAATCAGAGTACGCCATGTGGCATTGGTCAAACCCAAGGTTGACTTGAATTTGGAAGGGCTAGGAAAAATAAAATGATTTTAAAATTATTTTTGCCAACAAACTGACGTGACATGTAAGGTCTTTTAAATTGAAATTTTTATTTCCTAAAGTTTAAAGTTTAAACTTTTTGAAATTATTTTAAATACAAACCTAAACAATCTTAACCAGAGGAGTGTTTTTCAAATCACGATTTTGGGCATTTTTGGAAGGAAAAGTATGCCTTATCATATACCGTCGAAATCGTGAAAGTCTGAATTTTCCGATTCTAAGATTAGTTTTTGCACAGGTATCGGTCAGTTTTAGTTACACAAGGTTTTCCATCAGGTACCTGAATCACAACTATATTCAGACTAGGAAGTTCAGTTGTGATTTTTGGTAAGTTAATATCTTGAATATGTGTAAAAGACAAGGAGAATTTAGTTGGGGGCATCTCTGAGTCAGTTAAAGCAAGTTTTATCAGCATTTTGATGCAAATCAGATATTTAGCAAATAAGGGATTTCATCATTCAGGAGGGGATATTTTGCAAATCAGTTACAAGACAATGATGAAATCAAATTAGATCAAGATGGAGAAAGAAGGACGAAGTTTTTAGCTGCCAGAAGATTGAATTTCAAGTGGACACTTGTCAAGTAAAGATCATATCCAAAAATTCTTTCTCTTCTATATTATTCTTTCCTTTTTCCATTATGGGGGTTCCAGTTTCTGGGAAGAAAGAGTTCATTGCTGTGATAACATTAGGGATTCTAGTTTTTGCACTGTGAGACCATTGGTTCCAGTATTTTGACATGTTTCCATGACTGTGACACCATTTTCTTCAGCAGAACTCTCATGTGAACAGCATTGTAGAGATAATATAGATAGTTCTGAGATATTAGGTTGTTTCATGTTTTAATTTTATGCATCTAAACATATAGTTTCAAGGAAATGAATACATGTGAGCAACAATTTCACTAGTTTTGTTCTGGTTCTTGTCTCCTATCTCAGCAATCTGTAAGTCTTATGTGGTTTGGAACAAAGAATTGAGACCCATTTGCATCCCTTTCAGGTTGTATGTTTGATGCATTTTTCTATTGGACCAAAGGGCCAAGTAAATGCTCAATATGTTTAAACAAGGTTACTGGTTGTTTGAGAAGGATATTTTGTGAGAATGAGACCTGAATGAACACTGATGTCTGAATCACAAGGTGGTTGGATAGATCTGATGTCTGGGTATATGAGATACATCCTAATGCCACAGATGTATGTTTTGAATTCATGGAATTGCCCAATGGATTAGGCACTGATTAGTTACAGGATCATTAGGTTTTGTTGCATGGTTGAGGAGTTGTTAAACATCAACATCAATAATCAACATCTTTACATTTTATGTTGAAGAGCTAAAATGGTCAAACCCTCACTCAGCTTGTGCATTTCATAGATTTTCATTCAGCTATTGTAGATCTCTATTATTGCATTAAGTCTTTAGGAGATGTAAGGGGTTTCAATTTTCTTATTAGATTCAGGGATATGTTTTGCACTGGTACGGTATCAATTGAATCTTAGGTCTACCTGCCTAGGTTTTGCAAAGCCTGAAGAAGAAGAAGGGTCATGCCTTACAGTTGGCCTGATGTCTGAATGGATGTGTTGATAATAGGAGTTAGTTGCCCCTAGATATGTTTTGTTCTCATCAGGGTAATTGGAAACAGGTAACGTTTTCAAACTCCAACACACGGGCTTTGTGTAGTTTGGAGTCCTCAGCACTAGAGCATTTTTATTGCAGTTTTAATATCCTAGAATGCATGTGAAGGCTCACCATTCCAATCTATAGTAGCTCCTTTCTTGAGCATCTTCAAAATAGGTCTACTAATTTTAGAAAAGTTAGTAACGAACCTTCTCAGAAAATTAACTTGCCCATAGAAGGATTGAATTCCTTTTACATTCTTTGGCTTAGGGACTTTATCAATAGCTGCTACTCTATCAGGATCTATCTTTGCTTCATCCTTTGATACTATATTCCCTAATAACTTACCTTCAATTACCCCAAATGCACATTTCTTATGGTTTAATGACATTCCATATTCTAATGCTTTAATAAAAATCTTTTCTAGATGATCACAATGATCTTCAACCTTTTTGGAATAAGTGATGAGGTCATCTTGATATACCACCATAAACTTGTTTATATACTCATGAAAAGCCACATCCATGGCTCTTTGGAATGTGGCACCTACATTAATCAACCCAAATGGCATTCTTACATACACATAAGTTCCCCAAGGAGTTGTAAATGCTATTTTGAATTGCTCTTCTTCCTTCACTAGTACTTGGTTATACCCTGAGAATCCATCCATCATAGACATGAGTTCAGATCTAGTTACTTGTTGTAACATGGCTTCCATGTTTGGCAATCCATAATTGTCTTTTAAGGAAGCAATATTCAAATTTTTGAAATATACACACAGTCTGATATCTCCATTCTTTTTTCTAATAGGAACTAAGTTTGAAACCTAGGTGGAATGTCTAATAGGCTTGATTATTTTGTCGTCTCTTAACTTCATCAATTCCTCCTACATTTTAGGGGCTAGGGTTGGATTGACCTGCCTTTTCTTTTGTCTAAAATGTTTTACATTGTCTTTCAATGGTATAAAATGTTGAAAGAGATCTTCTTTGTAGGCTTTCAAGTCTTCATATGACTAGGCAAAAACAAGTGTATATTTTATTATTAGGTCAATTAGAGGCTTTATAATTTTAGCTAACAAGTTTTGGCCAATATAGACTTTCTTTGGGGCCTCATTAGTACCCAAGTTTATCTCTTCTAGCTCTTGAGGTTTATAGTCCATAGCTCCATGTCTTACCCTATCCTTGTTATCAAACATATTCTCCAAGATAACCAAACCTTTAGGTACTTTTTTAGTCTTCAACTGTATAACTTCCTGGCCAAAAATTATTTTCCTCCCATCTATGGTCTAAAACCAAATCACTACAATCCATCTCCTGACCATACTTATCTTCATTTAACAAGAAATTGACAATATCTTTATCATCTTCAAATACTTGCCAATGTTCAATATTATCAAGTACGGAGGGTATATTTTGAACTTCAATTTGTGATATCCCTACAAATGATATCTTCTAGGGCTTAATTGCTAAATTTTCTAACAAGTCAACCATCTTATTCTGAGTCCTATCTCTCCATGATATACCAAATGCATCAAACTATTCAATCTGATCCCAAATAGGATTTCTATACTATTTCAACCTTCTATTCTTAGAAGCATATGTTCCCTTTATCTGTGAGATAATCAATTCAGAATGACCTATGACATGCAACTTCTTGATCCAGTGATGGGAGGCAACTTTCAATCCTAACAACAAGGCTTCATACTTAGCTATATTGTTAGTACATGAAAAATTTAAGGTAAAAGAATATCTGAAAGTGTGTTTCTCTAGAGAAACAAAAACTACCCCGGCCTCTACAGCTTCTTTAGAACTAGCCCCATCAAAGAACATTCTCCATAATATTGGTGAGTCTATACAACACTCGACTTCATGTTCAATAACAGTAGGCAAATTCTCAACTTCTTGGATAATCAATTCAGCTCTGAATGCATTTACACCAGTATCTAAAAAGCAAGTAGCATCCTTGTCAATTTCTTCACCCAAGATATGACTAACCCTTGGTTCTCTATCTACTTTAACAGCCTTATCACCTATGTGAAAAGTTGCATAATTTAAGTGACACTGCAGGCTACCTCCCATAGCAACACTCCATTTTCTAGAAAGAAACATTCCATAGTGTGGAGGTATGTCAACCATAAGGACTGACATGGTCAATTCTACCTCAGGATATGTAGCTAGCTTGAATGACAAAGCATTTATAGTACCTATAACTGGGACTTCCCTAGCATCCATACCTCTACATCTGCCTTGTGTAGTGTCTACTTTCAACCCTAAGGTTTCCATTAATTTGAAAGGCATTATGGTGTTAGAGGCTCCTAATTCTGTCATGCAATTTTTAAGGGTCTTCCCTTTTATTATTAGACTGAGAAAGAATGGGTCAATATCTTCTATGTATGCTACTGATGAGTCATCCAAGAACATTTGGGGAATTTGGGACATGATACCACTATCTTCTATTACTAAGGGGATCTGTTGAGTAACATTTTGTTCTACATTGTTATTACTTTTTCCTATCCCTCCCAACCATGGCAAGGCTTTACTATTATGCTCTTCAATTCAAAAGAGTTTAGACAAAGGTACCTTAATAGTGATTTGGGACAACATGGATACCATATAAATTGGCTCAGACATAGTGGGTTTAACAATCATACCTGGAGTAAGAGCCTTCTGAGTAGCAGGGATTATCATTTGCTTGGAATTATCAGATCCTGATCCCTTCTCTTCCAGAATTACTTTTGCTGTCACATTACCTTGGAATTACACTTTCTTCTTAGGTTCCCACTTCTTAGTTTTAACATCTTTAACCTTGACTATTTCTGTATTAGCCTTCTTGTCTTCATCTTTCATCTTATGTGTGATATCTTTTATGAATATACTAGAAGGCTTCCAAATTTCATTGTTAACTATTTTATTTCTCAAATTATAATTGCTATGTACTTGGGAGATCATTTCTGTAGTGATCCTATCAATTTCTTCTTTGGAAGGAATTCTTAAACTTACATGACCCACTTCAGAAAATGTAACACATACCTGATCTTCATCATAGATTTCATTATATGATTTTTTTTTTTGACGATGTAATTGATAAGAATTTTCCTATTCTCTAGATAACTTTTTGTTTCTTCTAAGTTAGAATCAAAACGATCACTACACATGCTTACCATATTACAACTTACCTCATCATGACTTTTTTCTTCTTCCTCCTCCTCAATTTGTGAACTATGATTAGAAACAAATGATTGAGCAACTGTACAATATTCTATAGAGTGAGGTGATTGACAAATAATACACCATGGCACATTATCATTCATATTTATTGCACTTCTTTGCAAAGGATCTGGTGTACCCTTATCTTTCACATTTTGAGTCTAGTTAGGGATTGGCTTACCATCCTTCCATTGGGTAGTATAAGGGTAATTCTACGTTCTAGGTTTTTTATTGAAATTTCTATTATTCATAGGGGTTTTGTTAGCAACATTTCGCTTATTGAGACCGGTGGGATTCATTTTTTTTAGCAATTCCAACACCTAGCCTATTGTAGGTTCTTCTGGCTTTTTTCCTACAAGATTTTTATCACCCTCCCTTTTGTTGTTATTCTTGGGATTGAAAAGCTTTGGATCATCTCTCCTACCCAATTTTCTATATGCTTTCCTATTATTCTCAACATTTATTTCAACATTGTAAGCATCCCTTAAAGTTTTAGGATCCTTATCACTCAATTGGTAAGCCATTTTACTATCAAAAGCATTAAAATATGTTGTGAGATAAACATCCTCATTCAACCTCATAACCTGAAACAATTTGTACATACCTTTCTGGAATCGTACATTGAAATCAAATGTAGACTCATTAGGATTGCTCTTGTTATTGTTGAATTCATTTAACATGAATCTAGCATTAGTGCTATCTCCATATCGTTCTTTGTATAACTTCTCTAAATCAGTCCATGAAATAATATTGTCATTAGGTAGCCTTCTGAACCAATCCCTTGCATCCTTAGTTAGTGAATGCACAAACAACTTCATGACCACATCTTCATGTTTAACTTCATAATCATTTAACATGTCTATGAAAATTCTCAAATTTTCTTCACTAGTAACAACATTATTTCAAGAAAACTTAACCACTTTATCTCTTAAATCAAAAGATATGGGATGCCAAGCACTAGGAATACCTACAAATGATATTTGTCTATACTTTTCCATGTATATAGGTTTCTTCTGAAAACCAGGAACATTTGAAGTGCTCGCTACATTTTCTTGGTTAAAGGGAACACTTTGCAATTGTTGAAATTGAACAATAGGGACTTGTGCATTAATGGTGGATGATGAGGCAAGAGCAGATTGAGATATTCCCTGAACTAAAACTATTGGTCCAAAAGGAGGTGCAAAAACTGAAGCTAGAGTGGGTAAATTTGGCATGAGGCTAATGTAGAATTATACTTAATGAACTAAATTTTTCTCCTAGTTTTTGCAGTTTGAGCTTCATTCTCTGCTTTCTCAAGCTCTTTTGCAAGATCTTCCTTCTCCTTTGTAGCCTTCTCTAGATCTAAATCTAATTTTGACATGAAAGGCTTAGAAGATTTTCTTGGTAGCACTTGGGGTTCATTTATTTGGATCTCTATGGCCTTGCCCTTTCCCTTATCTATAGGTTTCATAGTGGGTTCCAGATGATCTACTTGGACAAGCTTGTAAGCTTGGACTTGAGTAATGATTGGCTCTTTTTTTTGGTTCAGGAGTTTTTCTTATTCATAAACTTTATCTCTTAAAATTTCTACATCTCCAAAAAAATTAGTATGGAGAGTTGTAGTTCTTTCTTCTAACTTTTTATTCTATTCTTTCAAGGCAACCATCCTTCTCAACAGAGAATCCCTTTCTATTATAGCATCCAAGGTGGGTTGCTCCTTCTCCTTTTCAAGATGAATGCACTTAGCTTCTTCCTCAATAACCCATTTCTTTAGAAATCCTATCTCTGATTGTACTTCTATAGGATCTACAGAAGTAGCTTCCAAATCAGCAGGGCCATCCAAATCTATGAGATTTAGTTCAGTATATGAGACTATTTTAGGATTAGAAGGATCTCCAAAAGAACTCCTGAGTCCCAACCTACAATGCATTTCAAATATGAGATCTGGTCTAGGGGATATATTCCCTACTAGTGACATATCCTTATCTTGATATGTTCTTTCATCTAGTATTGGGGTAGTAAATATCCCTCCCTAGAGTCTTGTGGTTTCTGATTCAGAGCTAAGTGAAGAAGACTCTCTCCCTATCACTGGTTGATATTGAGAATTAATGAATACACTACCTCTAGGTTTCCAGGTGGGATTTGGATCTATCCTTTTCTTATTTAGGTTCTTCCTACCACCTTTAGGTAAATTGGTATACATTGGTTCTTTAGGATGGGCTCTTGTATAAGCTCTTGTGTTTTTTCTTTTTTCAGCCATTTCACTATATACTAAATAAGCACTAGCTTCAAAACCATGACTGAGTCGCCACCCTTTTCTTAGGCAAATACATTATTAAAATTATTCCTAACTTTGAGAAAAAAACACAAATAGAAATAGAAATATCTGATACAGATGGACCAATTACTAAGATTATAAGACTGCAACTCTTGCTTGTTAGAAGACACTTGGAAAGGTTGGATACATCAGTGTATCTTTGTGGCATTTGGGTTTTTCTTTCTTTCTTTTTAAATTCTCAAGGTTTGTCAATAAAACAACCCCTTATAACCATGAGAAAAACTAAACAATCTAACACCCACGTACACAATAGGACCAAAGAAATTGTAACACTTTTTATAGATGTGTTGGATAACTCCCTAGTAGAGTCACCATTTTGTTGGTGTTTTAAAACTACTAAAAAAAAAAAGTTCAATACCAAAATGATATTACTGACATAACGTAAGGAATTAGCCAATTCCTATAAGCAATTACATATGCAAATCATTTAGACCCAACTTTTAACAAAACCAAGGGTGGTTTTCTACTCTTTAGGCTTTGCATAACTAGGGTGGGTATACCCAAGGATGATTCAAGACTGGAAGGTACTATAGGAGTATTATATTAGTTTCATTCTGATTTTCATCTTCACTTCTCAGCACACACCTAACAAGATACATCTCATATAGCAGATTTGGTCATAAAGTCTTCTGTAGATTTGCAGGCACTATCAACAATCGTGGCTAGCTAAGGCTAAAGTGTTCCAAGAAAACAAGTATTGACCAACTTTGAAAATCTTTGGGAAAGTAAAGTAAACTTGATTGTAATTATGCATTTGATACCCATTTATGATGTATTTCTCTTCCAGTTGAATCAATTTGACTAGTGCCTAATCCATTAGAGTTTAGAGTCTACTACAAATCTATAGATCTGATTTGTTGTGTTACAATAAATATCATTAGCAATTCTTATTAGAATTTATCATTCAAAACATCCTTCCTATTACTATAGTAACCTTATCAAATTCATCAAAGCTTTTACTTAATCCATTGAACTAATAGTAGTGATGAATAGATATACAACCTAAATGGATTGCATTCAATTGCACAAGCTTTTACTCATACAACATCAAGATAATTAAGTAACCAAAAGGAGACAAAATTCAAAAAGAACTAAAATGGGGACAACTCATAATTTGTATTCATTTTCTTTGAAAATTGTATACACTTGCAATAAACTCAGAATGACCTTAGGGAGAAACACAAAGATCATTCTATATTAATGTATTCTCTAAAACGTACAGAGAAAATACATCATAAAAATTGCTCGAATTATTGGACCAAAAACAAACTAAGTATATGACTAAAAGCATTAGAAATTAGACCATCACATTGCCTTGAAAACTCATTTATATAGGCATGAGTTACAACAAGCAAAGGGCCAATGTGATTGATAGGTGTCCTTCAAAAAGATTCTTACATACACCTATTAGAAGAAAACAAAACTGTGAATAAAAAAAAGACTATTACATCAAACATTCCTTTGTGGGTCCCTTTCTGTTACTCCACTTGGAAAGACAAAGGCACTACGATTAGAATCTTTTATCATTCTAATTCCTCGAAGTAAGTGGCCATCAAGCTTGAAAGTGACGAGTCATCTACAATTACCTGAGGATTCTCCTTGTCTTATCATTAACTATATGAGTGACTTTTACTATTGCACCTTCTTCTTCCTCATCATCTTCTACCTCGTCATCTTCCACCATCTAGTCTAGAGACATAAATTTAACTTTCCAATCATTATAGGAAATGTCATCTGGCCAATCAAAACTCAGGACCTCTCTTTGTATAGTTATTCAAGAATTTGCAATTGCCTCTATATCGACAAGATCTTTTCTGATGGTATTATAGAACAACTGTACCTTTACCAGCTCTTTATTTGTCATTGCCCATAATAGATGGCCTGTTTTATTCATAACTTTATTCATTCTTCCAAAAAAAATCTCATCCAACTCCTTCTTCCATTCTCCCTTTTCCTTCACTTTCTCAACTATCTTTAAAGCACAAGGGAATAAATCAATTTTTTCGGCAAGATACTTGGAAAAAAAAATAGTTCATTTTCTTTGAAAAGAATCTTGTTTATCTTCAAAACCTTGCAATTTATTTAACAAATCAAAAATCTTTTCTATTTGATGATAGGGCAGCTAGATGACAAATATACACATAGTAGTGATATCTTCATTTATTTTTGTCCACTTTTTCACAAGGGGTCTGAATAGAGTCTCATCCCTCTTCAATTCATCCCTAGTAGCTGCAATTCCTGCTAGCCAATCAAAAAATGATAGCCATTCAATTCTATCTACTAAATACATGATACCCTACCTTAATTTTTCTTCATATTGATTATTAAGTTCTACATGCAATGCATATAACTTATTCTTCTCCTCTTCAATATCATCTACAATATAGAACTGAGGACTTTCAGGAGTATTTGGTATCTCAATAATTGGTGTTGACTTAAAAGGTTCAATAGGTTGTTGTGGGGAGTATGCAATCATGGGTCTATTGGATTCTCCTATTTTTCTTTTCCCAAGGATCTTCTCCATTTGAGTCACTTTATTTTCCAATGACTGTATTTGCATACCGCTCTCCTCATATGCTTTCAAGACTTTTTCAAATTTGGCATTGAGTTGTGCAAACTTATCTTTTTCTTGGCCAGACACCACATTGCCAAATTTTAACATTTCTAAGGCCATCCCAATTATCTGCTTGTTGCAAACCTCACCAGCCTTGAACATTGTTAATGCACTAGCATGCTCTGCAATAGAAATTTCTTGCATTCTAGTCTTATCCCTTTTCTTAATGGACCAAATAACTAGGGCTTGGTGGTCATCATTGAACTTGACTCCCCTATGAGCCCATAACACCTCTTGATCAGTCTTAAATTGGACATCCTTTTGTTTCTTGATTGAATAAAAAACCATGGCATTCACTATATCCCATTCTAGCAAAATAAGGACTCCTGATTGTCTAACTATTTTCCTTCTAGCCTCAGGGGTAAAATGAGAAAAATCATTCAAAAATTTAGATTTCAACTCTTCTTTTATAATAGAGGCCGATTTTTTAGGTTGCTCTGCCTTTATCTTTTCACAAGTCTTTTCAAAATTGCCTACGTTTAACCTCCACAAAAATTGTGCAAATGCTCTAGATTTTACAAAATTTTCATCATTAATAAACCTCTTAGAGGGTTGGGCAACTATAGGATCTATTTCCTTACCTTGGTAATCAACAATAGTTAGATCCAAGGAAGGTGTAGGAGGTTCTTGTTGTTCTCCAATCTCTAAATCAGTGGAAGTAACAATTACATCCCCCTCCTCACCAATTTGTCTAAGTTGTTCCCTTAAAGATGCTTCATCATCTATCTAGATTGGGGACTAGCTTTGGGAATACTATTCTACTTAAGAAGAAGAAGACCCTTGCTCTAACTTTTGTCTTTTTGGAGCACTGGCTGCAGTTGGACTTCCTGGGCTTGGTCTTTACTGTAGGGGAGCTTGCTGCACACTTTGAACCATTACATAACCTACCCTTTTTTGCAAAGTGTACTAACTAGGTGCCACTACATTCCTGCTATTTATCCTCCTTTTCACCTCAATAGCCCTATCTAGATAAGTCTTGACATATATGTCCATCTTCTCATTCATAGTTTAGATTATCTCAACAAAATTATTCAGTATTGCTTGCATCTTGGCTCTCCAATATTTTTTTATCTTTCAATGGGTCATAGCTGGAGTGAAAAGCATTAATGAAATCTAAAGTCTTACTAAATACTATCCATTTCTCCTTTCTCAATTCCTGCTCTTTTAAAGAAAAAATATTCATAATAACATCATCAAGATAGTATACCTAGTGCACCTTGCAGGTAGCTTTTGTCCTCTCTCTTAATAGGTCATAGAATCCTTCAAGGTTAATGAATCTGGCATGAGATTCCATAATGTTGTATCTATCCAAGAATAATTTGAGGTGTTTCCACCCTTTCGTCACAAAAAAAAATCATGCACTACAGTGACAACTGGATAAAATTTACCCTTTTTGGCAAATCTCTTTCATCAATAGTGCCTATTTGCCAAAACAATTCTGCTATTCCTATTTTCAGTGGTACATGGAATGGTAACACATGCAGCTTTCCCAAGAAGGCATACACTCTTATTACTATTGAAACATTGTAAGGGATTATATCCCCCCAATTATGACTAATTAGTAGCCCTTTTGCATGGTCTTTATGTCTAACCAATTCTAGTAATTCTTCTTGAATCCTAGGTTGTCTCCTTTTAAGAGAAATCTGAGCTTTGATGTAAAATATCTGTCAAACCTCACATAAGTGGTATCTATAGCTTATGAAGTCATGTCCACACTCCATAACTAAATTGGATTCCTCTCTTCATCTCTAGTTATTTCTAGCTCCATACCGTTGGAGAAAAAGACAAATCCCTTATATAAACATACATACATGAGCAATGAATACCAACATAATGGTTTGTCAACTTTTCCCCGTGCTATCCTCGCCAAACCATTGTGCATTTCCTTTGCAAGAAAACTAGCAAAATAAAAAATAGTGCTCATCCCAAATTGAAGAGTTTGAACCATAATAAAGACAATTGAGCCTAGGATTTGATCTACTTCATCTATTCCAAAAATCTTGCAAAGGGAAAAATATAATGCCTGAGCCCTAAGGTTAAAATGTCTTCTTAGTAATGGCTCTGGGGTGCTGACAATAATCATAGATAAAGTACCAATTTTAGCAGCATGCTCTTGCAATGGCCCTATCATTAAGTAAATCCTTTGTGCATTGTACCTTGCTTGAAGTTCATCCATATCAATGATTTCATGCACAACATGGTTAGGGTTGAGGTTAAAAACCTTACTAATTAGTTTAGGGCAGACCCTAAAAAGATTCACTTCAGCATGGTTCTTTACCCACCTTGTTATTGGATCATATTTCTTGTCCAAATCTGTCAATAAATCACTATTAAAGAAAACTGTGGGGACTATTAATTTCCCAATATCGAACTCCCATACATTTCTTATAGGGGTATCAAGTTTTCATTCTAAAAATCATTTCTTGAACAACTCTAAACCTCCCATGGAAACCTAGGCATCTCTTACCCAATTTGCTTTATCATAGAAACCTTCTGCTATAGCTACCCTAGGGTGTTTTGGAATGAGTTCACTCCCCTTAGTTATTTCATGTACTAATAAAGAGAATTGTTCAATAAAATCATCGTGTACAGAACATTTTAGATAATCTATTTATCCAATGAATTCCTTTTGGGTAGGTATTTTGAAAAAACCTTAGAAATTATATAACAACAGATACTTGCTTTCAAGGAGTCACAGAGTACTTACCCGCTCAAATTTGTACTTTTGCATCATATGATTTTCATTGCAACTCATTGGATCATTGGATAAAATTTTTGTGCTTTGGCTCTAAAATTTTTGTATGGTCTAATATTCTTTCTGTGCTATGATGGTTCATTAATGGTGAAATCATGAGCTTTATTCATGCATTGAAGTCATACAAATGAGCTGCACCATATTTACTCTTAGTAACCATTACCTTCAAATTGCATCCAGATTTAAATCTTATCTATAGATTTTCACCAAATTGTATGACTTTAATTCAAAAAGAAATGAGCTTTATGGCTTTAAAAACATGGCCATGTATCACAGTACTACTTACCTGCATTCCTTAAATTTCTTGCATCTTAAAATTGCAGGTAAGCACTATCCGTTGATGAAGACAAGATCAATGATCACAAAAGTTTACAATTGAATAAAGTCTAGTCTTCTATGCTGACCAATAGGAAGCCTTTATATAAGTTTGTTCCTACTAACAATTTCCATGCAAGTAGGTCCCATATCATCTTCTAAGTGAGCAGGTGCTTGGCATTATTCTTTCCATGTGTTAAGATGGTGCATCCCCACTTTCCTTACTAGGTGTGCATCTTCAAATTGTAGGCTTGTGCCTGTCATCAATGTTGGAAAGATCAATGGTGACACTACTTGAATTCTACAAATCTTCTGAGATGGGGATAGTGACATCACCATGGACACGTGCCTATATGGTGCATACCCACTTTGCTTAAAATCCCTTCAAGTTCCTAATTGGGGCATGTGCCCATCATTGATCAAGGCAAGATCAATGGTGTGAAAAACTTTGTACTTTATGGTTGCATCATCCACTTGGACCAATGAAGTGACTCTTCTCAACCCTCATGCTTTGACCAACCTAACTACTACATTAATTGCTAGAAATTCGGTGTCCATAGCATAAGTACTTCCAGCTAAGCACATGTGGCATGCAACAAGGCATGACTTAGCCTTCTCCCCTAGTCTTGGCCCCACTATGACATGTGACACAAAGGTACATTCTTGCGTTCTTTATTGATAGAGTAGTTTCTTAATGTGGGCTTGTGACAACCCTTGATCTCTAAAAGATCTATGGTCATAGAATGATGTGTCCTAAAATACCACATTAGTCGAACTGATGAGTAAAACATTGCCACCTAGTCCAACTCATCTGAAAACTGCCACAAAAGATACTTCAATATCATTCTACAGAAAGGTGGGGCCATAATGTCAGATCCTGCTACATGTCCAATTTCTTCTTCCCTACATTATTTAATCCTCGTGCATCTTCTTAATGTAGTAAAGCATTAGCCCTTGATCTAAACAAGATCAATGGTCGATGAATCTTGGTCATGAAGTGATATCTCCATTAATATATCAATCAATCACATTGCAGGAATTCTAGAATGTGTATGAAAGGTACTAACAAGTCTATAGAAAGGTTTTGGAAATTTATGACAAATTGCAATCTTTGCAACACACTGAGATTTAAAAAAGGAAAGGGCTACATGTCATCAAAGCGCATGCTTGCATGACTTAAATACCTTGCATCTCAATATTGCGGGAATGCGATCCCCATTTATCTAAACATGATCAACGATCACATAAAATTTGTATCACAAGGGGCATTTTTCAATAAAATAATCAAGCAATTTTGCAAGCAAAGCATGACCAATAAAGGTTTAAAATTTTTTTTTAATGAAATCATGCTTGCATAAGCCCATCCTTAGGGTAAAAGTAATATGCCTTAGAATCATTTTTTTGAAATATTATATTTGAGGGTTTTCAAAACTAAGGTAAAATAAAATAAGGCATTAGTGTTTTCACACTTAGGGTTTTTCAACTGATTTCTGTAATGATAAACCTTGAGAATTTGATAGAATTCCAACAACACATAGACTAGGACATTAACTAAGGCAACCTAAGCATTTCAAAAATACAAAGAATGAACCCTAATCTACAAGATACAATGCTTTAAAAGATTTTTCACTAAAATTTCAAAAATTTCTCTGTACTTTGAAAAATCAGACTAACATGAGGTACTTGATAATGTGCATGGCCAATTCGTTGTATGGTGGCATTAGAGACATTCTTTTATAGTCTTGCTTGGTAATATGCTTCTAAGGGTCAGTTGGTATGACAAACTAAGCTCTGGATAATCTTGCATCATGAGTGTTGGGATAATGTTCTCCTATAGTTAGTAATCTGATAACTTCTATTATACATTCCTCTGTAGCAACCACTGTTAAGCCCCATATAGAAGCTTTCCCTTCATCAAATGTCCTTGTGAATTCTATGGCTACTTCTTCATCATATGCATTCAAACTTAAAAAGTAACCTAACTAGCTGCATACATTAAACCTCCTCACAACTTCTACATCTAAGAGAAAAATGGTATGCTCTAGTAGTTCTCGTCTCTGCAATTGTCCACCCATTCTTCTTTAACACTTTTGTTATCTGCATTGCTTCACTATTTCCCCCTTACAAATTTAGGATTCTTTTGTTGTTTTATAGACCATTTCACATTTCATTTGATAGGTAATTAATGTCATAACAATTCATTATGAGAAATAATATGGCTTTAATGAGAGTGAATCATGGAAGTGTGTGAAAATCATCTGAAAATGGGGTTCAGATCACTTAAAATTTAAACACAAGTCACATAATAGCTTGACAATAAAATCATTCAAAAATAAGGGGTACGACACCTAGCCACTTGTGTACTTAAGGAAATATGAAGATTTGGAAAAATCTTTATGAATAAATGTAGTCATTGGGTTTTAGTAACCTTCCCTATCCCCTACAAAATAAGGACAAGTGTCCACACTTGTTAGACTTAGTACAAAATAGAAAACTAACATAACACCACCTAATATAAAGAATGCAGTATTAAATATAATTGACAAAATCTACAGACTATAAATGAATTATAATTTGAAAACCTTATACCTTTTGATTGATTGTTTCACATACCAAAAGGTGACACAAGTGATATCAGTAGTGACAACATCTGTCAGCAGCTTGCAAGGTTTATTGAAAGCATTAGAAATTGATGATGTGGAAAGTGGGTGGATGGAAGGTAAAAAAATGAGATGAGGTGGATTGGTGGAAGGTAAAGAAATGAGATGGAATGAGAAAGTGAATGGAGAAATTTGGAACTTTATGTGGGCATAAAGTTTTTATTATGAGCATGCACAAAGAAATTAGTGTTGAAGAGTGGTAGATGGAAGGTTGACACCTTTGGCTGTAGGAAGAGTTACCTTGTGTGTATTTGAATTTGGCTGCTAGAATTGCTGCAAGAAGTCTACTTTTGTTTGGGGTTGTTTATATAACTTGCATATGTAATCATTGACTAATAATTTGAAAGGCACTGGATCAATGGTAGTTTATTGAACAACTCCATTATCAAAGACATGACTAATTTCATATGGACCTAGCCATCTTGTTTGCAGCTTGCCTGACATATCTTTAAATCTGGAATCATATAGTAGTGCCCAATCACCAAATTGAAACTGTTTACTGATAATATGAGAGTCATTCCATTGTTTCATTTGTTTCTATATATTTTTAGTACGTTCCAAAGAAGCTTTTCATATTTCATCCAAAGAGTTAAGATGCAGAAGACATTCTCTTTGTGCTACAGGAAGTTCAATGTCTAGCTCCAATGTAATTCTCAAATTTTTATGTTCAAATTCAATGGGGAGAATTGCTACCTTTCCATAGAGCAGCTCAAATGGTGTGAATCCTATAGTAGTCGTCCATGTTGTTCTATAAGCCCAAACAACTTCTTGTAATTTTCTTGTCCAATCCCTATGGTGTAGATGAACCATTTTTGTTAGGATGTTCTCTAGCTCATGGTTTGTGACCTCTACTTGTCCATTAGCATGAGGGTGATAACGACTAAATTTTTGGTGCCTGATGTTATACTATTACATTAGTTTTGATATCAAATTAAAGGTAAATTGTGTACCTTGGTTAGTGACTAGCTCTTTGGGTACACCATAGTGAATAAAAATTTCTTCATATATAAATTCTGCAACTTTTTCATCATGAGCATGCTTCATGTCTTTGACTTCAACCCATTTTGTCAAGTAATTAGTGCACACAAGAATATAGGATTTCTCATTAGATGGAGGATCAATTGGATCAATGAAGTCGATGCCCCATTTGTAAAATGGTGTTAACACCATCTAAGGGTTAAGAGGCATTTCATCTATTCTTGTTGGTTGGCCCATCCTCTAGCACTTATCATTCTTTCATGTATAGTTGGTTGCATCTTTGTGAAGTGTAGGCCAATAATAACTAGTTGTCAAGATTTTTAAGGCTATTCTTTTTTCTGTAAAGTGTCCTCCACATGGTTCATTATGACATGCATGTAGAATGTCACATGTCTCATCCTCTCTCACACATCTTCTCATAACTTGATCAGGTCCAGTGTAAAACAAAAGATTATCTATCCAAGAGAAATGAAAACTTTTCTCTACAAGCAGCTTCTTTTCCTTGTAAGAAAAATGTTTTGGTATTTTATTAGTTGCAATGTAATTAGCAATTTCTACATATCATGGAGTTTGAATAACAATATGAAATAAATTCTCATCTGGAAATGCATCATCTACCAAAGTAGTGTCAGTATCATCATGATGGATTCTTGATAAATAATCAGCTACAACATTGGCTTTTCTAGGCTTATCAACAATAGTTATATAAAATTCTTGCAACAAAAGTAACTATCTTGCTAACTTGCTAGTTATAGTAGGTTTATTCATGAGATATTGAATTGCTGCATTATCAGTATGAAAAAATATGGAATAGCCAATTATGTAATGCTAAAATTTTTTCAGGGTATAAACTACAACTAGCAATTCTTTTTCTATCATTGTGTAGTTTAATTCTAGTCCATGAAGGCTCTTGCTAATATAATAGATTGAATTTTCAAGATTTTGAGATTGCTATGCTAGAACTGCACCTATGGCATAATTAGAGGCATCCGTATATATATAAAAGGGTAAATTTCAATTAGTGCCTTGTAAAACTGAGGCTGTAGTCAAAACTTTCTTAAGCTGCAGGAAGGCTTCATCATATTCAGATGTCCAACTAAATTCAGCTTCTATTGTGAGTAACTTATACAAGGGACTAGCTATTTTGCTGAAATTTCTTATAAAAATTTTGTAATATCTAGCATGACCTAGAAAATATCTTACATCTTTTGATTTTGTAGGTATGGGCAATGTTTGAATTACCTCTATCTTAGCTAGATCCACTTGTATTCCTGTAGCTAATATGAAATGACCAAGTACCACACCTTCCTTTATGAGCATGAAACATTTTTCACTATTAAGTGCCAAATTATGTTCTTGAAACCTTACCAAAACCTTTTCAAGATTCATCACTGCTTCCTCAAAAGTGACTTCAAATATTGTGAAATCATCCATATATATTTCCATACAATCATGTGATATATTAACAAAGATGCTAATAACGGCTCATTGGAATGTTGCAAGAGCATTACATAGACCAAATGGTAAAATAGAGTATGTAAAAGTACCCCATAGGCATGTAAATGTACTTTTGTCTTGGTCTTTAAGAGCAATACTGATTTGGTTATAACCACTACACCCATCTAGAAAAGAGAAATACTTATTTCTAACTAGAGTGTCTAGAACTTGGTTTATAAATGATAAAGGAAAGTGATCCTTTTTGGTGGCCTTATTCAATTCTCTATAATCTACACAAATTCTCCATTTTTCTCCCTTTTTAGACACAATGACTAGGGGTGACACCTATCTACTATCAGATATAGGATAAATAAAACTAGCATTAAGCAATTTTTGCAATTCAGTTTTAACTATCTCTCTAAGGCTTGGATTTATCCTTCTCTAGGGTTGACAAAGTGGTAGAAAACCTTCATTGATGTATATCCTATGCATGCAAAATGTAGGACTCAACCCTTTCATATCACTATAGTCCCATGCAAAGGCCTTTTCATGCCTTTGAAGCAACTCTTTTAACTGTTCCATCTATGAGGGTGTCAATTTGGGATTAACATGGAGATTATGCTCTTTAGACAGTTCAATAGTAGTGGTAGACCCTATCATAGCAACTTCAATGATTGGATTTTCTTCTAATTCACACGGTAAGAGTGGATGAAGAATGTTAGGTTCTTTGAGTAGAGTACAAATCTCACCACATTTTTCATATGTGATTAATTCTAACACAAAAATTTTAGATACATCTTTCTCTACCACACAACTATTAGTAAGGATACTCTAAAGTACTGAATCTTCCTCTTTTAGATTTAGAAAGGATTGTCTATTCAACATCATGAGCTATACTATAGAATTTAACTCTTCTTCATCCCCTAAATTTGGCCAAAAAAATGTGCTTAAATCTAGTAATGGTAGTGTTGGAGGATATAAATCAAATTTCTTGTAGCTTGGCCATTGTATATGGTCATATTCCTTGATCTACAACTTATATTTGCATTAGTTGTGGCTAACCATGGTCGATCTAGGATGATAGGGTAACTAGATAGATTAACTTTGGGGGATAAAATCATGAAGTGTACAGGATATTCTAGAGAATCTAAGGTTACAACTATATTTTCTATCATCATCCCATTAGGGGTGACGATAGAACTATCTGCAAGTTGCAGAATTGTTGGAGTAGTCCTTAGTCCTTCTATTTTCAACTTCTCCATAGTGTCCTTGGTTATGACATTTATAATAGTGCCAAGATCTATTAAATCTTTTTTAACAAACTATCCATTTATACTAACATTCACTACTAGACTTCCTAGATCATAATATTTTGGTGTGATCAATTTTCCTAACATAATGTCAACCAATTGTCCCACAACATGGATTATGGTGGGGTCCTTTTTCTTCCTTCCAAGCTTCTTCAAGCAAGCATCTCTAATGGCTTTTCCATAGACTGGAACATCTTTGATGGCTTGGAACAGGGGTATTTGGACATGTATGTTCTTCAACTGATCAACAATATCAAAAGGTTGTTCCTCTACTTGTATATGTTCTCTTTGTATAAACTTTTCAGGAAAAGAAGGTTCCACTGCTGGTTGAGCTTGGGTTGACATGATGAGATTGGTTGGGTAAACCATTTTAGCAATTAAGGGTTCTGATGTTGTAGGAGGATCTATTATTTTAGTTATAAGAGGTGATTTAGGCATTAGTAAAGTTGTACTAGATCTCAAATGTATATCTGCAATGCTCAAATCATAAGCAGGATATTGCTAAGCATCAACACTATACATGGGCTATTGTGGTTGTTGGCTATTTGTATTTGGTTGAGGTTGTGTAGGTAACTATGTCTACTTTTGAGGTCCAAATTTGTAGGTGGTGGCATTAGAGTAGGTTGTTGAACTAGAGGTGGTAATTGTGGAGTACTAGTATTTTGGTTAGGCCACTGTTGAGATCCCCTCCATTAGTTCATAGACTGCCAATTCCCTTGGGGTGGTTGCCATTAGTTTTGCTAGTTTTTCTATTAGTTCTATTAGTTCTGCCATTGGTTACTCTATTGGTTATGTTAGGGTGGTTGAGAATTCTAAGGCCATTGGGATTATTACAGGTTGTTTTGCCTAGCATTATTCCAATTAGGTTGATATTGTGGAGGATCTTGGGGATTATGGTTTTGCTATTGATTACTATATGAATTTTAATTTTGCAAATGGTCCTGAGGCATACCTTGATGTTGGGCCCATGGTTGGCATTGAGCAACAAAAAATACTTTCTCATCATCTCCATCTATCTTGAGGTACATAGTTGGAAGATACTGATTCTCCATGCTTGCAACTAGTTTACATTAGCAATCCTTCTTTTTCTTGTAGCAATGAGGGAAGTATTCAACTAGTTGTAACTTAGCTTCTACATACTTTTTCTTTGTAGTCATTATGTCAAGATGTGTAGCAACATCATTGATGATGTCCTATTTGAAGTTTGACAATAGGTTAGATATTTTGAGCTTTGAAATACCTTGGCTGATTCCTTTAGTGACTATGGAATGAGGTCCTGAGTCTTTCTTCATGGTTGACCTTGAATAGTTCTGATAGATCTTCTTGAGGTCATCCCAAAAAGCTTGATATACATCACCACTAGCCATCAAGTCTAGTGCTTCTAGTTAGTTATCATTCACACCTCTTAGAAAGACCAGCTTTTATGAATCCTCAAACAACACATGTTGAGGGTTCTTCTGTAGTGTATATAAGAAACATGAAACATAGTCTTCCAATGTTTCTTCCTCCTTTTGTGATATCCTGAAGACATCATCTCCTCTTGAACCAGATGCTTTGCAATACTCTTTGTACTTATCCAGAAACAAAGTTTTCATTTCATCCCAAGTTCCTATTGTATTGGCTCCTAAACCCATGAACCATCGTAGAGTTGATTCTTTCAATATTGCTGGAAACAATTTGAGCTTATGGGCATCAGTGTTTTAGTCAAAACTATGATAAAGTATGTCAAATTAAAACAAGAAAGTATCAGGGTCTTCGGTTGTAAGGCCATAGAACTTTGGAAGGGTAGCTATAGGTATATTTTTGAGATCATCAGTATTTATAAGGATTGGGAGAGGAAATGGAAAAGTTGGTTGTACCATTACTGGAGGTATTAGATTATGAGGTTGCTGCTAAAAAAGGACATTGTGTACTAAATGATTAATAACTGGTGGATTTAAAGCAGTATCATCAAGAAAACTGGCCAAAACTTCAGTAAAAGGTTGAAGACCACTTGTATCTATTGGTTCTACTCTTGAAGATGATATTGTAGGAAAAATAGGGCTTGCATCTTCAAAAGGAAACTCAACTTCTTCTTCAATTTCTTCATTCAAATTAATAGATTCCCATGGAAGAAATCTACCATATTCATCTCATGTTCTTCCTCTTCGATGCATGCAATTAAACTCTTCACACTAGTGAAGGAAGCTACAAAACTAATTTTTTTTGAAAAAACTTTATCTAAGAATTATGACTCAAAAATGCTCCTAGCTTGACACCATCCTCGACAATGATGCCAAAAATGGTCCACCTGACAATAGGTGTATCATAGTCATGCTCTGGGCCATGCTTAGGAATAATGCATTCAATCTAAGGACTATTTTTCCCACTATGAGGTGCGTTTAATTTTGTCAACCCAGGGATGTATACTTGAAATGGTTGGCACAATATGTGTACTAGGTTTCTTAATGAGTCAAGTTATGCTTATGCTGTAGGAAAGTAAAATGCAAGCAAAATAACTTACAATATTGCTGTAGGAAACTAACACACTTTACTCTATGAATACTAGAAATAAAATGAAAGGCTAGAAAATATTCCAACTCAATTCATTCACTATAACTATTCTCATAGATGTTGTAGGAACATTTATGAAGTGTGATGCTATAGGAAGGAACTTACAACTTTTACTTACAATTCTAAAAATGCTTGGAAATAAATCTATACTATCCTAATCTAATCCACCTTCCAAGTGGGCCCCCTTGGTCAGTTTCAACTAAACTACTAACATAGGATAGAAGCCAAAAACTATTTCATTACATTTCTGAAATTCATCAAATGGAACAACACAGAACTGTAAAAATACAACTCACCGTAAAAGGTAATAGTTTGTTCCCACAAAACTTTTTCCTTCTAACTAAACTAACACACTTGGTCTGATTTGTATAAATAGGAAATCGATGCTTATTCTAAAATAGAAAAGTAAAAAACCTAGCTATAAATCCATAGGAGAGAAAGAAGGAAAATAACAACTCAAGGTGGAAAGAAGAGATAATGGTAATTCTTCATAGCTCCTCCATACTTGCTGCCATGTCCTTTGGAACCTTTATGAATTTCCTCCACTATGGCTACACCTCAACATTCTTTTCTCCTTGAATGCTAGTGGCTGTCTTCATGCTTATTTTTGAATTCTTCCAATAATCTTCAACTTCATTTCTAATAGGTTAGTTATAATGTAGAGATAATTTCAAATAAGCATTTTCAAATTAAATTCAAACATAAGAACACACATTTTGTTAATTATACGAAATACTACATCATATATATGATATTTGCAAAAGATGACATAGTATCTATCCATAGGTTAACCATTGGTTTAGATAAACATAGATCCACAAATGTCTTGATGAAAATGAAATAGAGTATTAAAAAAGTGTTTAAAAACTATCATGAAATAGAGGCAATAATTAGCCTCATCATTGCTATCAATGCCAAAGGGGAAGATTGCTGGAAGCATGAATGCTAATGATATTCCTATGGGGGAGTATTGTAGATATGTTACTATGATAATATAATACATTCATGACTAAGTTTGTCATTGATATCAACACAACAATTTTCTATGGTATCTGACAGAAGAATAGTGGAAAGATCAAGTTGGCACAAATAACTATTTGAGTATTCTAACTATCCTAGGTTATGGGAGATATGTCTAAGTATCTAGTATATGAAATCAATGTCAAATAAAGAAATGATAAGTCTAGAAGAAGTTATGTAAGGTTTGGTGATGTATGTCTAGATATAGAGTTTACAAAGGCATGTTCTAGTAAACTTGTTATATCTCTCAGCAAAATTATTAATCTAAGAATCAAGGTTGAGGATGTGAAGAAAACATGTTGATGATGACATGGCTAAGATCACTTATCATAATATTACATATATAGAAATTTATTCAACTTCCAAGGAAAAAGATTAATGTTTTCACTAAGTGTGATGTGTTCTTAATGTGGTTCTATAATGATTAATTGAGAATGCCTAACAATTGACTCATGAATTTTTTTATGGACTTAGTATAAAGGAAGGAAATTTTCCTTTATCATGTGGATTGATAAGAAGTAACTGTAAGCAGCAGAGAGAGCAGAAGGAAAAGCTAAGAAGAGAAGAGAAAAAGTGAAGGAAACTTCATTGCCGAGGTTTTATTGAGTGATTTGAGGTTTGATATGTGGATATAAGGTTTGTGACCTACTTTACAAGGTCTAAAAATGATTGTTTTGGTTGATAGAACAAAGGAAAGAAGAACATAACAATAAAACATGTTTCAGCAATGAGTTCTTCTTGTAGTTGAAATTGAATGTTTTGGAAGTGGACTCATTTTGCATACATTGTACTACAACTCCTAATAGGGTTGACACAACTCCTAAGAGGGTTGGAATCTCTTAATAGGGATTCAAAGCCTCCTAATAGGGACTCATATGTACTAAATGTTATAATAGACTCCTAACATGGTCCATCCTCTAACAAGGAATATTTATATTAGTACATCATCTTGTGGGCATCATTCCCACCAGGGTTTTCCCTATGATCAAGGGTTCCCTTGGTTAACATATCTAGTGTAATTGTCTATGTGTATCTTATTATGGTTATTATTTACTTAGGTTGAATGGTTAAGCTTGTTTAAAGAAGATAAACATTTTAATTTTTGGATAATTGATTCACTCCCCATCCCCCCCCCACCTAGTTATCTTGGTGGACTATTGTTTCTAACAAAGTCATGTCCTTTAGGTAGAATTTTCTTGGTGTATCATTTTTCTGTGCTAAGACCTTAGAAATATAATGAACATATACATGATGGTAGTTTTATAACTTTCCTTTGGAGACTTTGCAAGAGTTCATATCATGCAAGGTTGCTTTGTCCCTTGCTTAATTGTTTGACAACTACTCTATGTTTCACATTTTTCTTGTTAACACTTGTTTTTTGAAAAACTAATCTCTACTATAATTGAGCGTAAATATTGTCAAAATGCTTAGAATTTTCAAACTTGTCAAAACATCAAAAAAAACTAGGAATATTTGGGGTAAAAAACTTGGTCTTTTACATTTCCATATTTTTGAGTTGCCTATAGTTTTGTGAAATGTCATACGACACTGTAAGCCATTGCCTATTCATTCTCTAAAACATTGTTTGTCTTTTGGCGGTCTATATTTTGGTCATATTCTAGAATATTGTCCTTGGCTAAAACATCATCTAGCTTTAGGAGAAGTATCACCTAGCTATCCTTTTGTTCCTTGGTTTAGTTTGGTTCATCACCTAACTATTGTTTCTAAATTCATTAACTTAAAATTTGAACTTTGAGTTGGTTAGGGAAGCTTATACTTGAATTTTTTGATCTCCTAGTCTAAAACTAGTGGGTTGTAGGTATTTCCTAATTAGAAAGATTACTCAGATTCCTTGGTTATACACTTGATTAGTAGAATTGTTCACATTTCCATATCTCTTTTTATCATCTCTTTTGTTACTTTGTCTTTATCTATTTTCTTGATTCACTTGTGTTATACATAGGAAAACATCAAGTATGTGACTTAAAATCCTTGTGAAAATTTATCTTTTCTATCTTTTTACTCTCTTTTTTTTCTTTTGGACAAGTGGGCATTTTTCTCATCTATTTTGAATATCAAGCTGTCTTAAGTCATCTTATTATCTTTCTACACTCACTTTCATGTTGGTGGTAACTAGGTATCAAATTAATCTAGGAAGGAAACCTCAAATTAGATTTGATGAGTTATCATTGACTGCTAGACATCAACTCTATCAAGGAAAGGAACCCAAAATTATCTTTGATGATTCACCTAAGGAAAATGTGAAAACTTGATTTGATCCTTTTGGTAGCACCTTTGAGACACCACTTACCTTACATAGGTCTAAAAATAGTCTCTCTTTTACCATATATAGAGAAGAATATGTCAAGCATTTGAATGGATTTTTCATGCAAAATGGAACACTTAGGTGTATTGATTTAGAAAAATGGGATTATATGGAAGAATAGGCAAGATGCTTAGCCCAAAAATTCAATGATCATGTGTTCACCTCTAAGAACACTACAAAGATCACCACACAGTACTAGATATGATTCATCACCTAGGTCTTTACAAACTACACATGCCTCACATGCCTCCCAACATGACAATGATTTAGACCCTAAAATTAGTAAAGATGAGATCCTACAATTTCAATAGGATAGACATTTACAAAGAAATAAGGGGAAGACCTTGGAACAAATTTAGGATCAATATTTCATCCATCTAGCCTCCCAAGGAGTGGAAATACCACACAACTTTGATGTTATCAACTTGATTCAAAAGGAAGAACCTACACCTTTGGATAAAATGTAAAAATAAATTCAAGCAATGAGAAAAGAACTGTCATATTTGAAAAGGGAACAAAACAAGCCTAAAATATCATTTTTTCTTAAGTCTATGTGTTCTTTACCTTTTGAAAAATTCTTATATATGTTTCATTTTCCACATGATGTTCAAATTCCCAAATATGACAAATATGATGGAACTTATGACCCTCATGATTGTACATTAGACAATTTTATGTTTTGAGTGTGGACTTTATGCATGACCACACTTGTTTCATGATGATATTTCCTAGGAGTCTTCACACTCAAGTCATGGAATGGTTCACCAAAATATCACCTCCACTAAATTCATTTGATGAGGTTGAACAAAGGTTTGTCCAACATTAAACATGGACCTACTATACTTGAGTTTTGCAATATCAAACAAAAACAAGGATAAGCTTTTGTCACAATCTTACAAAGATGGAGGAAGTTACACTTACACTACCCATGAAAACTTCCTGAGAGTGAGAATATTAATATATTTGTCAAATATCTTATACTTGAGTTGCATTACAACCTTAGGAAACAACACTTTGATACATTTGATGCTATGGTAGAGTGTGTTTTTTGCATACAAGATGTTTTGGTAAAAAATGATGAAATCAAATTGAACAAAGATAAAAGCCAACAATAGAAACAACAACTCTTACAACAACAAAAAAAAGAACAAACCTTGGAATAAGAATAAGAATATTTTTAATGATGGTGATGTTTATACACTTAAATCTAAGGAACCTATTTAAAACTTGACCAATGTTATTAAGAAAAATAAGAGGCTTCCAAGGCTAGTGATTCAAATTACTCCAATGACTTTAGAGGAAAATACACATGGGTATCTAAACCTAAGTGTAACTTCACATCTTTTAGAGATTCATATGATGTGGTGCTTAAGATCTTAGTTACACAAAATATCATCACATTACTATATTTTTACATTAAGTTGCATCAACCACACAAATGATGAGTAATAAACTCAAAAAATAAGTTAGAAGAATGTGGTTTCATTGATTGGAAACTGGTTAACAATAAGTAGAAAAATGTTACAAGTGTAAATACTAATAGATTGGATTATTGGTCAAGATAGTAGAATGCAAGAAATGTATGAAATAAGGAATGAATGTATTCTAGTCATTTTTGACACAAAATTTTGCACCTTTTCTTGAGGTATAAACCTCAAGTTACCTTGTGTGACATGGAAACAACCTCCAAGTGTTGGACTTGCTAAATCTCCATATAAGGTTGACTTTCTTACTATTAGGATGCACCTATACTACCACTTTGAGGGAAAAGGGAGAAGGAGAACATAAATGAAAGGGGGTGATGGACTAGATAGAAACATGGTTACTACCTTTGCCTATGTATACACTACACATCAATAGAACCCTCAAAACATACACAACTCTTAGCTTCAATTTATTTCCTAAAGACTCATATGCAGATCTAAATAAATGAGATGCTACAAGGAATGTGAATTCACTTACATAATATCCATAAGAATGTAGATTCAACATACAAACTTGAGAAAATAAGAAAAAGGGAACATTTAGCATAAGGCAAGCAATATGCACAAATAGAAAATGGGAGAATAGGTAAAAAATAGAGAATTATATTATTGCCAGGCATTGAAGAACATAGAAGAACCCTTAACAAATATTTACAACTAAATTTTAAAGAGTTCAAGCATAACTATGATGTTTACATTGAGTTCAAACCCCAACCAGGTGGAGTTGAGTTAGAGACATGAGCAATAATTGAGAATTAGAAAGAAATCTGATCATGGAGTGCAATTTGATGCTAGAAGTGATAGGAAGAGACCAAAACCTATGCACCCAGCCACAAGAGATCAAATCACTAGAATTTGATCATTATATGCATTAAAGAGGCATGGAGTGCATTAGCACCATGCCAATCAAGGTCCAAGAAGTAGATGGGAATTGAAGAATTGGCCCTGATGGCATACCATGGACAATAAATGTCATTGGAAAGGATAAAATGCATAGTTGATCATGGTGGGGAGGGAGGAATGTGATTTTCCTAAAATTGAATGATAACCATCAATGAAGATCCTCCCCTTAAGAAGGGTGAATGAGATGTTGCATGAATCTCCCCAACAAGAGATTAAGTCATAGTCATCATTGTAGATCTACTTTATTTCTAGTGGATGAATAAGATGCAACAAAGAGACCCTAATATGCACTAGATCCAACAATTGTCATGTCATTTTGGGCTCTAGAGTCTCGCTACATGAAGAATCATTAGAATGGCAACATATGGCATGATCTTTTCCATTTAATAGAATGGTTGATGATCATTTAATTTTCCATTGAATTTCCATCTTTGATCTACACACATGTATATTGGGTGGACTTGATCAGAGATGGGACCCTCCACCATGTGGTGTAATTCTAGATGTCAAAATCATGTAGAGACTCCATAGTATGAAGAAATACAAGGATAAAGACAAATGGTAGTGTCCTATGTGATTTTGGCTTTTGGGTCTTGTGGAGGCATTGCAGTAGGAGGAAGCATTGGAATGGTGATGTGTGGCAACATCATGTTGGATGAAACTTCAAGCCAACCACCCAACCAAAAAGTATAGACACTACAAAGATAATGCAAGAAGTGGGAACCTCTATTATGTGACACAATTTTGGGTTCTTCAACCTTGAGGAAGCACTACAACATAAGGTAACACTAGAATGGTGATGCATGGAAACATCTTGTGCTTTTAAGGAGATGGATAGATAGCTCAAAAAAATATGAGAGCCATTAGATCTCATATCAATTAGGTTAACCATGAGAAAATTGAGAAAATTGAGTTAACTTGCTCAAAAGAATAAATTGTAGCTTTGTAAAAGAACAAACTAAGTCAACCTAGTCAAAGAAAGGATCAAGCTAACATGATATGTTAGTTTCCAACTTTAGTGCGATGAACCACTACAAAGAAAACTACTCATTGAAGGTTTCATTGATGGATATCAGTGATGGGCATAATGAGGAAAAAAATGGCTAACAATCACCATCAATGTGATAATTTAGGGGCAAATTTAAACATGACAAGACATGCATCAAAGCTATGCAGCGTTATGTGACTAAAAAATCACACAGTCAAAATTATAGACATAGGTATGTAAACGATCATGACTGGTCTATAAACATAGACATCTATAGATAGGTAGTCATAGGGGTCTTGTACTTATGCTCACTATGCATTTCAAATTTCTAACTATAATTTAAGTGAGCTAACCTTTTAGGGTTTTTATTTTTTGAAATCAAAGATTATGATTTAAAAATAAAAATTACATAAAAAAGGTGTGTGAAAGAGAGAGAGATTGAGATCTGCTAAGAAGGAAAAAGGGGAAGAACATAATATCAAAAAGGAGCTAAGGATGTTGTTGTAGCTATGTGAACTAGAGAATCCAATAAAGGTAGTTAGCTATGAATTGAGAGAAACAAGAAAAAAGTATATTAATGCACAAGAAGAAGAAGGACATAGCATAGAGAAAGCGAAAATCAAGCTAGAATAGTAAGGGAAGATTAAAGCATCTTCAAAGATCCAAACAAGTGGATATATCTGATAAGGTGTGCCACATACTTGGATCTATTACTATAGGTATCTTTTTGACCATTGCATCTATTGTAAGCATCTAATAGGGAAGAATTGTAATAAGTCTTCAAAAATCCTCTAACAAGATATCTCAAAATAAAAGGGATCCAAATCCTCTAGCAAGGTAGTCTTAGTCAACTAATTATAATCCTATAAAGTTACTAACATTCCTCACAGGATGCATTCTTAGAAATAACATATGTAAGCTCTTGATTGGGAACACTTTTAGTTGCAAAGAAAGGCTAGTGGCTATATTACTCCCACCATGGTTTTCACCTTATTATCAAGGGTTTCCATGTATAAATATATGTGTCATTGATGTATGCTTATGTTTGGGAAATTGTATGGTTCTACTACTTAGTTTTCATTATTTGTTTAATAGTTAAAGAAGTGGTAACTAAGTGTGCAACAAGGATAATTGGACTAATTGCTAGAATTTTGATGAGAAAAGGTATTAATTCAACCCCCTTAGTACTTGGTAGGAGAAATACTTGGTATCAAAGCTCAGACCCTAATAGTGACAAGTCTAATAACTTAGGGGAAAATCAAATGACATCACTTAGGAGACAACTAAAAAAGGCATTAGACACAATTGAAGAATTGAAAGATAATGAGAGACTACCTAGTAAAGTGAAAAAAATTGATGAAGAAGATGGGAGAAAGTGATGTAGGAGCATCTTGGGTTTCTTTGTTATCCTACTTGTCTTTGTTGAGTTCTAGTGTTGGCAAAGTTATAACTTTGACTGAGTTTGAGTTCTAGTATTGGTTGAGTTATAACTTTGATTAAGTTTGAGTTCTAGTATTGGCCAAGATGTAGATTTTATTGAGTTCTTGTCCAGTGTTCACTAACTTCCTATGTGTGCCAAGTACTAGTATTTATTGAGTGTTATTTTGGCTGAGACTATTTAGTGGTCATTTTTCTTGATGCTTAGTCATGTCTATGTCCTTATTTGGTTGAGTTTCTTTGTGCGTTGGTTATTTTGTGAGCCAAATTGTTCATTTATTTTAAGGCATGCATTTAATAAGAATCATATTTTGGGATATGGGCATAATGTTATGTGGTCAACCTTTAATGCAAAGATCTAGAATCTTTTGTAAGCCATTTTGGCAAGTATAAATAATGGTGTCTAGTCTTAGGTTAAGTAGTATTGGAGAAGCAGTAGAATATAGTGTTAGATTAACAGTGAGACAATTTGTAACTTGTAAATCATTTTTTTGGCTACAACTTGGAAGGCCTTATAGATGGGCATGTTTGTGGATCATTTGATGAACCAATAAGATAATTTTATTTATCTCTCTCATTTGTGTTATTATCTATATTTTGTTTCCATTGTGTTTGCTCAACAAGGTGGTTGGATAGTTAAGAATGCCTCTTACCATAGTTACTCGACTTCCCCAGTGTTAGGTGATATCAGATCTTAGTTCATCCTTTGGAGATTGGATTGTGTAGAACCCTAGTTGATCTTGGTTGTAGGGTGGTAGATCTAAGTCTAAGCTATAACTTGCAAAGGGTTATGATCTTGTAGGAACCTGTTCAAAATAGTTTGAGGTAGAGGAAATGTTTATAATGATATTATGGACATGTTGAGACAAACTACTACTAGATTATATGTTGTGGAGACATTCCAAAGGTGAGGAGTACAACTTGATAATGATAGTGTGATCAAAGAGCACCTAGAGCACCAAACCACAATCCTAAACCTAAGGTGGAATATGATGAGGAAATATTATTATGAGTTCTATCTAGTGCACATTCAAAGCCTTTTGTTGAAGTGACAAGTTGTGATGGAAGACTAAACATCAATGCTTTAATGGATTGGATCTTTGAGCTGGAGAAATTACTTTAATTTGAAGGGTTTTTTGATAATAAGAAAGTCATGATAGTTATTTATAAGTTGAAAGGTCATGCCTCACTTTTGGTGGGGAGAATTTACAAATTTATAGACAAAGGAAAGACAAAGAAAATATATGAACATGGCTAAAGATGGTAAATAAACTAAAGAACAAGTTCCTTCCTATTGATTTCAATCAAGTGAACTTATTCAAGAAGATGAAAAATTTGAGACAAAATGACATGATTGTAAAGGAGTACAATGAGGAATTCTATAGATTGGACATTAGATCTAGACATGTTGGTGATGAGGTTGAAAAATTTGCAAGGTACCTATATGTTTTTGGGATTTGGAATTCAAAATGACATTATTTTTGTGAAACTGGATAGTGTAGAAGAATCATATCAACATGCCTTGAAAACTAAGGAGATATTTACAAAGAAGCATGAGCACAAAAAGAGAGGTAGATGTGGAATATTTCATAGAGGCCAAGGTAGAGCTTATTGAGAAAGTGGAAAATTTGACAATTTTGTGCAAGATAAGGGAAAAGTCGAGTGGAAAAATGAATATAAAGGCAAGACCAAGTAGAAGGGCAATAGTTCTTACTGAGGTAGTTATGGAAGAGGGGGATTTAATGGTGACTAATTTAAATGCAGTGAAGAAGGAAACATAGCCTTTGAATGTGAAAGTTATGGAAGGAAGAATGAAGGTAATAATGGATGAAATGTTGTGGTTCAAAGAGATCTTGGGGCTTGAGGCTAGAGAAAACCTGATTGTAAGAAGAACTTTTTGTAGTGAAAGGGTTGATGAAGAACCTGTCCTAAGGAGAAGTCTTTTCAAGACCATATGTAATATGGTTGGGAAATGTTGCAAAGTGATCATTGACAAAGGTAGTTCAAAAAATTTGGAATCTAAAGATTTGATTATAAAGTTACATTGTAGAGGTTGAGATGCCCTAAACCCTATCATGTTTCATGGATTAAAGATGAATATAAGTTACTAGTGAGTGAGAAATGTGTTTTAAAGTGCAGGATCAAAAATTACTTTGATGAAGTTCTGTGTGATATTATGCCCATGGATTGTTGTCATATTCTATTGGGTAGATGTTTGTAGTATGATAGACATGTTTTACATGATGGTAGATTGAATCAATATTCCTTTAGGTGAATGGAAGAAAGAAAGCATCGTTTCCTTTGATTGAAGTTCAAGATGAGGTAAATTGTATTACTATTAGAGTTCGTATAGTTTATGGGAAACATTTTAAAAAAGACATGAAGAAGATTAAATATTACTTTTGTTGTGATTCCTAGAGGACTAAGTTGTGATAGTAATGGCCAAGTGACAAAAGAAAGTATTGACCAAGTGAAAAAAAAAGATGACACTATAAGCTGAGTGACAATAAAAATTAACGAATTGCTTAATGAATACAAGGAGATTGTTGTAGAAGATATAATTGGTGGTTTACCACCAATAAGAAGTATAAGTCGTTGTGTGGATCTAATTCCTAGAGCGAGCTTTTTGAATAAAGAACCATATAAATTGACACTTACCTAGAATGAACAACTTATCAGGTAGGTGTAGGAGTTGTTGCGGAAAGGTTTGATGAGAGAAAGCTTGATTCAATGTGTTTTACATGTTGTATTGTAACCTAAGAAGAATAGATAATGTAGAATGTGTACTAACTCTAGAGCTATTAACAAGATAGCAATGAAATATAGGTTTCCTATGTCAAAAGTGGATGGCATAATGGATTGTTTGAGTTGAGAAAAATACTTTACCAAGATTGATTTGAAGGGTGGCTATCATTAGATCAGAACCAGAAAGGGTGATGAGTGGAAGACTATTTTTTTATAAAAAAGATGGTTTGTATGAATGGTTAGTTATGAATTTTTGTTTGACTAATGCACCAAGTACTTTCATGAGTTTGATAAATGAGGTTCTAAAAATATTATTAGATAAGTTTGTAATTTTTTATTTGGATGAAATTATAATATTCAATAAGACTAAAGAAGAACATCTTGTGCATATTACGAAAGTGTTACAAAGATTGAAGACAAAGAAGTTGTTGATCAATTTGAAGAAGTGTTCATTCATGCAAGAGAAGATTGTGTATTTGGTATTTTTGAATTCAACCGATGGTTTGAAGATGGATCTTGAGATGGTTAAAAAAATTCTTGAATATCCTACACCTAAGAATGTGGGTGTGGTAAGATCATTTCATGGTTCAGATAGTTTCTATAGAAAGTTCATAAGTTCTACAAAAGGTTCATAAAGAATTTCAGTTATCTTTGTAATGCTATGAATGAGACAATGTAAGGAGATAAAAAGGATTTCAAGTGGGCACATGGTGCTGACAAGAGTTTTGAGACTTTGAAATAAAATGTTGTTGAGTTACCTATTGTGTTTACCTAATTTTAATAAGCTATTTAAAGTTGAATTGAATGCAAGTGGTAGTGTAATAAGAGCTATTTTGAGTCAAGAAGGTAAACCTATTTCTTTCTTTAGTGAGATTTGGAATGATGCTAAGAGGAAATATTCTCTATATGATCAAGAGTTCTATGATATTTTTCAAGATTTGAAGAAGTGGAGACATTATAATATTCCTAAAGGATTTGTGTTGTATACTAATCACAAGGCTTCACAATACTTGGGAAGTCAACATAAGATTAATCAGAGACATATGAAGTGGGTTGAGTACTTGGAAAGTTTCATATTTGTGATAAATCATAAAAGTGGAGTCACTAACTATATGGTAGATGCATTGAGCATAAGGCATTCTTTATTGATTGAGATGAAGGTGAATGTTGAAGTTCTTGGTTTTGATGAGATGAAATAGTTGTATGATAATGACCCTAATTTTTCTAAGGTGTGGAGAGAGTGTAGAACATTGAACCTACTAGATCAAATAAGTAAGTATGATGAGTATTTTGTTCTAGAAAGTTTTTTTTTTCAAATGGATTCATTTGTGTATACCAAGAAGTTTTATGAGAGTTAATTTGATTAAAGAAAATCATTGTGGTGGATTGGTTGGATAGTTTGGTATTGATAAGATATTGAGTTTTCTTAAAGGAAAGTATGATTGAATATATGTACAAGGATGTTCATAAGTTTGTAAAGAGTTGTGGAATTTGTCAAGTTGCAAAAGGAGTAAGTCAAAATACTAGATTGTATACACTTATTTATTTTCCTAAGAAACCTTGGAGTTACATTAGTATGGATTTTTTTTCTTGTCTTACTTAAGACAACAAGAGGGTATGATTCCAAATTTTTTGTGTAGATAGATTTTCTAAGATGGCACATTTCACACCATCTAAGAAGACATCTGATGTAGTGCATGTTACAAAGATTTTCTTCAAAGAGATTGTTAGATTGCATAGGTTGCTGAGGAGTATCATCTTTGTTTGAGACAACATGTTTGTTGGTTATTTATAGAAGACTTTGTGGAAGAAAATGGATATTAAGTTAAAGTTTAGTTCTACATACCATCCATCTATTGATGGACAAACATGGGTTGTGAATAGAAGCTTGGGTAATTTATTGAGATTCTTGGTTAGGGATAAACTAAGTAAATGGGATATGGTATTGGCACAAACTGAGTTTTGATGTAATAATTTTGTAAATAGGAGTACTAGGAAAACACCTTTTTAGATTGTTAGTAGAATGTAGCCTAGAGGTATATTAGATTTGAGGGGTATTTTTGGAGAAGAGAAGACGACTATTGAAGGATAAGTGTTTGCTAATGTCATGAAGTCTTTGCATGAGGGAGAGAAATTGAGGTTATAACAAAGTAATCATAAGTATTAGGAGAATTTAGACAAGTCTAGAAGACACCATGTTTTTGAAGTTGGATATGAGGTGATGGTTCATTTGAAAAGAGGTAGATTTCTTGTTGGTACATACAATAATTTGAAAATGAAGAAGTTTGGTCCTTGCAAATTATTGAGGAAGTTTGATAGTGGTAATGCATATGAATTTGAGTTACCTAATGACATGTACATAACTTCTATATTCAATTTTGCTAATTTATATGAGTATCATGAGGAAAATTATAAAGCTATTATACCTATTAAGTTGTTTTTTTGCATGATACTTAATGAAAAGAATCCTTTCAAACTCCTCTCTTGAAAAGTTAATCCGGGATCAACTCCAAGGTTTTGGGTGATCTTGCCACCTACTAGAATCTACTCAGTTGAAAATAAATGTGAATGTTCATGAGGAGGCCTTTGCTAGTTCTTAAACAATTTAGATAAGATGTAGAATCTACTTGCTATCTCAAAAGAATAAGACACACAAAAATAAATGTATTTTTGTATTATCTATTTTTTAATGAATTTAATCTAACAATGCAACTATATGAATTCTTAATTTAACAAAGGGGTTAGTAAAACAAATAAAAAAGATAGGGTAACAAAAAATTTAAGAAAATAACATGAAAAATAAAATCCTAATAAAAATAAGCCAGAAAACTACACGTCTATGAGTTAAACCTTTGAAAAGATCAGTGGGTAACCAATGAAAAAAGGAGAAACACTTCCTTAATTTCATTAATGCAATCATTGATAAGAATTCAGTAACCATAAGATGTTTCACTTTTCATCAAATTGCAAGGCCATAGAAAGTGCGCTCATGCGAGACAAAAAGCTATGCAAAAACAATATGATGATCTCTTCTTGAACTAAGTACATTAGCAAAATTTGTAGACCTGTAGCAAACACCAAAATTAAAAGATTTCACAACCAAAATAATGCAATAAAAGTATTGGCTTAATTACATTATATGAACGTACATCTACAAAATATAACACACTTAGGCAAGAATCACTACACTCCAAATGCAAGCACCAAAAGCATATACTATTGCATCAAAATAATAGTGGCCTAGAATACATATTACATTCCTAAATATATAAGAAATCTTCTCCTCAATTTGTGTTGAGAGTGAGAGATATCTTTATGCAATCATATGCTTCTAAACTAATAAAACAAATCTATTTATGTAGAAAATAACTCTCTAACTTGTGCTTAGTATGACTCCATCCATATTTATAGCATTAATTGGATGCATGAGCCTTTACATGTCATAAAAAAAAGATAACATGAGAAAATAAGGAGAAGAAAGCCATTAGTTGATGTAGAAGTGTCTAGAAGTGCCAAAAATAGAAGATCTATCTTTACTAGGTGTTTGTAGGAGTTAAACTATTGTCAGAATGTGTTTCCAATGCATGGAAAGATCTAAATTTAGAACTGGTAGTTAACTATCGATGCACCTCTAACTTGCTTAAAACTTCTAGAAAACCTCTAAAAAGTGTACTTTTGCACCACGGAAGTAGGTTCAAAAAATGAAAAATTTCACCAAGTGTCAAAATTGGAATTCTAGCTTCTGGGTTTTGCTCCCCTTTATACCAGAGCTATGTCTAGGTGTTTTCCATTGAATTTCTCAATAATCTCAGTGACTTAAGCTACATCTAAAAAATCTAAGGCTTCATAGTTATCATTCACCTTCTATTTATAATTTCCCACTTCGATGCAAGTCTATGCAAAATCTCTAAGTTTCTTGTCCAAATCTAGTAATGCTTCTTTTGTTCTAAATGCTTGCCTAATGCCATCATTATTAGAAGCTTCTTCAAAAGTCTTTCAAAATTTCTCAACTACTACCTATATATATATTAATTTATCCCTTGCATCATCTTCAAAATTATCTAAACATACGTCACTATAATGTTTCTCTGCATCCAAAATTTTCTCTTAGGCTTGATCCTTGAGCTTATGAATCTCCATGTGTAATGTTTCCATTACTTTATTGCCATCTAAAATCTTCTCTATCCAATCATTAATTTTATCTAACTCCTCCACTATATATACCTCTATTAACATCTGATATCTTTGACTCTTAATTGATCATAGCACTTGTAGGTCCTTACCCCAGGTATGTACTTCATCCATCAAACCAAAATTTTGATTCAAAATGGCCACAATATTATCTACATTATTTTGCATATGGTGTAATAATTTAAGATTTCACTATATAATTTGTGCACCTTTCTCTTCAAAACTTTCTCGCTATTACTGACAAGCTTTCAAAAATGGGTCTGATTGTACTACCTCCTTATCCCTCTTCTCTAGTGCTACATTCAAAGTTTTCTTAGGATTTGTAGGATCTAGAGGACCAACAACATCATTCATATATCCTTTTAGGATTTCATTATACTTCTCAAGTGTTATCAATTCTGCCTCATCTTGTTCTAAGTGTTTAAACACTTCTTTCATTCTCATTGTTACCATTAACTTGGTAGTATCCAACATGGGATTTCAAAGCACAATATCTCTAACCTAATAATCCCTTGGAGTCAATTCTTCAATATGTGTATATGGAGGAGGGGTAGCCACATGGGAAAATAAGTCCAAGTTTTGATCACTCATAATGAAGGCTAATGCCCCTGCATCCTTTGGTGGTGACTCAAGTTTCCTAAGAATTTCAATCAATTCCATCCTATCCTCTTCCTCTATAGTGAATTGATGCCTTTTGTTTCTTATCACCTCTTTTCTTAGCCATCTTGGAACATTCTCTATCAGGGATTTTCCTTTTGATAATGAAAGAGTCTATTCAACTATACTCATCTCCCCTTTCTTGATTCCTCTCCTTTTGTAAGAGATCTGGACTAAGAGTCTTTGTATTTGTGGAGTCCATAGTCCTCACCTCTATGTCTTGGGAAGTTTTCTCAGGTTGCTCAATTATTTTTCCTTCTTCTAACACTTCATTGGTGGATAGATGTTGTGGCTCTTTCTCCTGTTCTGCTTGGACTTGTTCTTCTCCATTGTTTGGAGGAAGAGGAGTAGCCAATCCTTTATCTACACAAAATGTAACTTGAATGGGGAAAAGCTACCTCAAGTCCTTGTATCTTGGTGGTAACTAAATCCAATCCTCCTATTGAGGTTGATTAGTTAGAGTGTCTCTTATTTTGTCTCCCACTAATTTAGTACCAAGTGGTATGAAATCAAAATCTAACATCTTGAAGACATCAGTCCCCTCAACATCCTACTCATATATCCATTGTTGAAACTCATCCTTGAAGGTTGTAGATTGAATGGGTTGCTTAGGAATGGAGGGTGGTGTGATTATGGAGCTTATTCTCTCTTGATTCCATGGATCGATCAAGACAGGTCCTCTAATTCAAATGAAGGTTATCCTCTTCATCCTCATCATACTCTTCTTCCTCTCCTTCTTCTAGGATAACTTTTGGGACTGATGGGAAGGGAATAACTCTCCTAATGACCTTTTGTCTCCTCATTACTGGATTCTTAATCTTCCATCTCTTAGGAGATGATGGGAAAGCTTTTGCCTCTTGTTGAGGTGGAGACACTTCTTGCACTTCTATTTCCACTTCTCCTTGCCCTTGTTCAGTTGGTGGTACTTGAGGATTTTCTTGGGTCTATGTAGCTTCAAAAATTTTTTATCCTAGTTGTGGAGGTGCTTGAGTGGCTTCCTCTTCTAGCTTGGCTTATTGAGGAGAATTTATCTTCCTCTTACCTTTATCTTTCTATGCCCTATAATATCCAACTTGTTTGCCAAGTTGGTGTACTATTTTTGGCTTCACAGGGGACTAAGTTGTAAATTTTGGTACTATGACCTTAGCTCCTTGAACTTTTGCTAGGTGAGCTTGAGCATGGAAAACTATAGCTTGAGGAAATGGATCCAACTTGAAAGGATTTTTAATCTAATCCTTTGTTATTTTGATGATGTGCCTTGCCCTGTGATTAATGTCTAAGTTTTCTTCTTTATCAACCTCAACATTCATGATAGGTCAATCATCAATCTTTTCCCTATTAAACAATGGCTGAAGGAAATCCTTAGTATCCTATTGCACAACCTTTAAAGGAACCTTAATCTTCAAATCATTGGTTGCTAGATAGAGAGTCATCCCACAATAATCCCTTACACAAATATCATAGTCATCTACTACAGTCATCCAATGGTCTTTAATGTCATCTTCATGTTGAAATGTCTTACCAACTAGATATTGAACTCTTCCAATATCATCAAAATATGGTCGAGGAGAATAATATTCATCTAAAGGATATTGGTCCTACTCAAACTTAAAAGATGGAATATCCTATCTCCACACCACACTAAAAGGTACTATAGTAATAGGCCATACCCATGTTATTTTGTGTTACTTTCGCACTTTGTCATATGCATACAAGAGTTGTTGAGTAATCTCCAATATTAAAAGCCTGTCACTTGGGTACTTGGGGAGCTTCTTGGGGTTGAGAGTGGTACCCACTACCATTAAATAAGTGAATTTCTAATACTAGATGTAGTAGGCTTCAACCTCTAAAATTTTAGTAGCTACCTCATCTGACATCCGCCTTGCATAATCCCCCTCAATGAATCAGATTATTGTGAATATAAATGCATCATGCACTATCCTGTATTCTTTGTTGTGCTTTAGAAGCTTCTTTTTCACCAGTTGAGGATATACTATATAGGGCCATGCATTTGCATCTTGCATGCTACCATTTTTGTAGAGCCTATAAGGAAAATTGCAAAAAATAATATAACTATTTCCACATAACCTATAATAGATCTAAAATAAACATGGAATTAAAATCCACATGCAAGAGAATAGACAACATAATCACAAAATTGTGACACAAGATATACCTTGGGAAACCCCCATTGAGGGAAAAACCTAGTCTCCAAAAGCATCCATCACCATGTTTTATTTAGCAAAAAATACCATTGTAATACAACCATGGAAGCCTTCAAAGCCATAGCCACTACCAAGCAATCTGTGTGAATAAGCATGAATGCACACATCCCATGCCATGCTTCCAAACTTCACAAATGCTCCCTTGGCTAACTTGTCAAGCCTTTCCCTGCTCGACTCTTGCCTTTCTATCTTCTCCTTGTGACACAACAACTACCCTTGTGGATACTTATATAGTATCAAGTCCCCACAAAACCACTAAGTGGTATTACATAAACCATATGCTAAAACTATGTGCTACCTAATGCACTGACCCCACATTTAATATTGGGTATTTAATTATTTTTTCCAATATTAAATAATTACATCAAATATTATCAAAATGTTACAATATAACTCATCAAGTATATCCCATAGTAATCTTTCCATTTTGCACATCCATATAGGTACAACACTACATAATAAAATAAAATAATATAAAAATATTATGCAATGTGTGCAAACACCCATTATCTCAACAATCTCCCACTTATTGTATACATTGCATAGGGTCAATCCATAGCCACATAAATGAACAGGGGAACAATCCCTCCTAGCACATCTACCATTATTGATCAAAGGAAACCATGTGCTCCATCCTGGTACCTACAACAAAATCAAAGTATCCAACATCTCAAACACGAATGATCTCACCTCCTATTATGTCATTGCCTCTAGACATACATAGAAGCAATCCAAAGAGAAAGCCACCCAACTTGTCATATTAGAAGATCATAAAATATTGTACCAACTAAAATTCCAAGCACAAAAACCTGATCCAAAGGTAATCACAAGTATCCATAGTTGTCAAATTATCCATAGGTGAAATAGCACCCAAAACAAGTGCCAAACCTATACAACTATCAATACCTCTAAAGGTATACCAAGTAAATCTCACATCATCAACATATCCAATATATAACCTACAATCACAAGCCTCAAGAGCAATACTGGCTACCACATATATGCCAAGAAGCTCCCACTATAAAAGATAACGTCATATCTATAAACAATCCACTCACAACATCTCACAGAAGTGAATCCATGTAGTCTCAAGGACATCCACAACACATAAACCAATAACCTATAAGAACAACTCTCATAATAAGTCTCCAACACTCTCCCAAGTTCTCTACAACCAATAGAGGGAAGAGATAAAGGAATAAACATGTCATATCTCACAGGACATACATGACCACAAACCAGTGATCACAATCTCCAACCAGTCTCAAATCCAATTTAAGTGAAACTAAAACATCTAGGAAGATAATATGACCAAGGAGAAACCATGCAAATCATAACCTATATCATGTCCTTCTACACCCAAACCATACCATATAACTAATCATGGATGTAAGCCTCTCACAAGAAGATCAAACTCATAAACCATTCCTAATCCAAGGAATATGCCCAACATAAAACCTTCTCCAAACTCAACTAGCATAACAACATATGCAAATGGAGATAACCAATGCTAAACCATCTCTCAAATGAACCCTCTAGAACTAACTCATATATCATAGCTCAAGATCCATATCCATGAAAGATAAGCATAAGCATAATGTACTTGAGAGAAACAATGGGCTATACCTCTCAGGTAGTGAACTGCCAAGTATAGAAAGAGTGGGGAATAAGAATGCTCATCAAGATATCCAAGTCTCCAACCAAGACTCAACTAAGAAAAATCTCCTCTCAAGTGCATATTAGGTGACTACCCCTTAGACTTCCTACTAAAACCATCAACCATCCCAAAAAACACTTCTCTAATCCAAGAGAAATCAGCATCACCACCATCTCTAAGCATTCATGAGCACCTATAACCAATCAATCCATGCTAACTTCAAATGCAACATAGCAATATCATGATGAAGTATCCAACTTATGATAAATGTACTCAATACCAAGAAACTAAATCAAGATCATTGTCAAAGTTCCAACCATGGCCTCAAGAACATAAGCATGACAATATGATCTAACCATCGAAACCAAAGAGATAACATGCTCCACATGAACATACTATAACATGTCACAACTCTAAACATGTATCAAGAGTATACCATAACATAAAAAAGAAAACCATCCTCACATGAAGGATAACATGCCAAATAAAAGCATAAACTACAGCTTTACCAATAACTCCACTAGTCCTCAAGATGAAACCATCTCCACACACCATGAAGAAAACCATCTCCACATACCATGAAGAACCATATCCACACACCATGAAGATAACCAAGTGCACCATGCAGATGTCAAAGATGCTTTTGATAGGATCTAAGACAAATCTCCAACATCTTCAAAAACTCATAAGTATATCAATGCCAACAACTCCTACTCAACCACAATACCAAGTCACCTATGGCATCGTAACGCCAAAGATTCTTTTGGAGCAATAGGATCCAAGACAAATCTCCAACATCTATAAACACTCATAAGTATATCAATGCCAACAACTCCTACTCAACCACAATACCAAGTCACCTATGGCATCATAACATCCATCTCCTACATGAAGATCCTCTAGGTCTATACTCACACAACCAAAGTGTTAGTACCAAGTGAAACCAAGATCTCCAAACCCAAAAAGATACAAACCAAACTAGGAACTAATTCTGCATTGTCACCTCATTACTATCACAAGCTCCCATTAAATTATGTATCCAAGCTATCCATGACATCATGATAAAAAAACTATCCTCTAACCATGACAATCAACCAAGACATCAAACCATCAAATAACTCAAAGTGTATATCATGAGCCCCTCAAAAGAAACCAAGTAACTATGATCCTCAACCAAGAAGATATACCACCATAACCAAATTAAGAATCCAAACCAATAAACATCAAGGATGTACCTTTATATCCAATCATGTCATGCCAAAATCCATGATACCATGATTACATCCATGATCCAAGAATTTAACTCTCAATATGTCCAACTTGTGAGCATAAAATAGTCAACCATAATCCTCTGCCATGACTGTACCTAGTAACACCATCTCATCCCTTGTAAATGAAGAAAAAATTAGCAAATCATGTGGCTTAAGAAATAGACAACCCAAATTGAAGCCACCAATCTTAATATGCATCAATAATGAAAGATCAATGGGCAAAGACAACCCATAACCAAGCCATAAATGTAACTTGTAAGTATAGACTGCTTACAACATTGCACAACTTGTAGAACCAACAAGTCAACATGCATATCCAAACCAAGAACTGATAACCATATCATCATGATACCAATTTAAAATATGAACTGAGAATACAATGACATCAAATCTTAAATCTCCAAAATATGCAATGACATAAACTCACAATGCTACCATAGTCAATATATATCATAAACTATTTAGATCAATATATCACAAAATAAATCACGCCATACCTACACCAATTTTGAACCAATATGTAGAGCTCTTCAAGAGCTTTCTGTTAACTACTGGAAGTCCAAAATTTGACTCCATATGCCCAAGTTATGTCCTAATTTGTGCTCAAAATAAACAACATTTAAATGTAGGGCTCTTAAAAACCTAACAAAATTTCAGAATCATATAACCAAACCTACATGTTTTAGTTTTTTGAATCATCTTTCCAACACCTATAAGAAGACTAAAATCTGATATCCTGATAGAAGTTATGGCCATTTTACTAAGATAGTCTTTTTACCATTTTTATTGTGAATTAAATTTGATGGCTATCATGAGCTAAAAATTAAAAACTCTTTCATTTCCTCTGAACATGGCCAAACTAGGGCATATTATATATCAAAATTTATGGAAATATTGACCCGGATCCAATGGTGAGGTCTATTTTTACTTAAGGGGTCATTTCTACAAAATCCTCCTAAAACCCTTATTTAAATGAAACATCCAAAAATCTTTTTGACCAAAAACTTCACATGCCCAAATATTTTAGCATCCCATCATAACAACAAACCCAAAAATCTTAGATCTACAATAAACAACTCATATATCTTGCCCTTTTCTTTTATCCTCTCATGCATTCCCATGGATTCAATCTAGGGTTACAATAATAAAACCATAGCTCTAATACCACTTGTAAGGAAACTTGCAAGAAATAATATAACCATTTTCACATAACCCATAATAGATCTAGAATAAACATGAAATTAAAATCCACATGCTAGAGAATAGACAACATACCCACAAAATTGTGACACAAGATATACCTTGGGAAACCCTCATCAAGGAAAAAATCTAGCCTCCAAAAGCATCCATCATCATGTATTATTCAACAAAAAATACCATTCCAATACAACTATAGAAGCCTTCAAAGCCATAGCCACTACCAAGTAATCCATGTGAATAAGCATGAATCCACACATCCCATGCCATGCTTCCAACCTTCAAAAATGCTCCCTTGGCTAACCTGTCAAGCCTTGTCTCACTCGACTCTTACCTTTTTGTCTTCTCCTTGTCACACAACAACTACCCGTGTGGCTGCTTATATAGTAGCAAGTCCCAAAAAACCACTAAGTGGTATTACATAAACCATATGCTAAAACCATGTGCTACCTAACCCACTAACCCCACATTTAATATTGGGCATTTAATTCTTTTACCCAATATTAAATAATTACATCAAAATTATCACAATGTTACAATACAACTCATCAAGTATATCCCATGGTAATCTTTCCATGTTTCATGTCCATCTAGGTAAAACATTACATAATAAAATAAAATAATATAAAAATATTATGCAATGTGTGCAACACCCATTATCTCAAAAAAGCCTTGGATAATTTATCACCCTTGTAGCTAACAAGTACACCAAATATGATGTCATATAAAATTTACATTTATTCTTAATATCCACTAGCTGCTCATCCAAATTCTGACTAAGAATGGAAGCCCAATCAATTGGCATCTCCAATGTTTTGATAGTTTCAATAAAATGCACCATCCATATATTCAGGTGTCTTGATGCCGGAAAACCCATGACCCTACTCAAGAGTATGATAGAACATCCAATATATTCCTTCATGTAACCCCTTGTCATGTCCACTTTTCCTATTTTACGCCCTGGAGGAGTGTTCTCAATGAGGTATGAGGACTGAATGATCTTAGATGCTTCATCTACATGTTCCCTATACCATCTGTTTTCTTAGTGATAGGTTAATCTGATAAATTGATTTTCCCTCAGAAGATGGAACACCTTCTCTATATTCTTGGGTGAAAGATCTAGGATGATCTCTCCAGTTATGCTCTTCACAAACTTTTCTTTAGAAACATAGTTTTTTTCTAGTGTTGTAATCAATTTTTAAGATTGTACTAATACTAGATGTGATGTTGCACTAACAAGTCTTGATCAGATCTGAGTGGATATCATACGGGATCTTCTGGTTGGTTTGTTGCACAATGTTAGGAATACACTCAATTTTGTGTGACCAAGTTCGATGTCCTAGATCCTAAATAATTGTCTTGAAAGCATGACTTGGTCAGAACACCTTTAAACTTAAACACCACAGATTTTGGGACCATCTTTGTAGTGAGGGAGGATGATGAAGAAGCCATTGAATCTCCACAAAAATAACATCTATTAGTCCAGAGTCAAAGAATAATCAATAAAACTTAACCCTGATACTGACACAAACAAAACCAAAAAACCTAAATGCTTGAAAACATTAAAAAAAACCTAATGTTACCCCTTATGTGCAAAAAAAGGTGCACCTAGTACACCTTCAAGGTGTGTTAGGTACACCTAACCTTGAAAATTTACTATGCGCACTTGGTGCACCTTTTTGGGTGTGCCAAGTGCGCACCCTTTATCTTTCTAAGGACCTCTATATTAATAATATGGTGCATAGTAGCACACCTAGGTAGGTGTGCTACTGTGCACCATTACTTTGGCATTTAGAAGTCTTTGAAATTTTTTAACGATTTTTTATGTTTTTAATTCAATATAAAAAAGGTGCACAAAAATACACCTAGATAGGTGCACTTATGCACACCTTTAGATGTTTTTAAATGTTGTTTTATATATTTGCGTAGGTGAAGGCAAGGAGAAGGCACAATAGCACACCTGATGAGCTATGATGGTGTAACAAGGAGGCTTAGAGTGAAACAAATAAGGTGAAGGGAAGGAGGGGGTCCTTGGGTTTTATAGACCCAAGCCCCAACGCACCCCTTGTGTTGCGCTGCTATGTGTCACGAAGGGGTGATGCTTTCTCTAAGTACTTTGGCACACTAGCACACCTAAGGAGGTCCACTGGTGCACCTTTGTTTTGTAAAAATAGCTTCCTCACTCCTAGAATTTGATTTTTAGAATCTGGGTTTCCTAGTCAAGACCTATATTTAACCAAGGATACTAGGAAAAACCCTAAAAAAGACTTGGACCCTAGACTAGGGATCTGGTAAAGCCAAAAAATAAAGTAGTGGGTCCCCATTTCTAGGAGAAATGGAGCATGCATTGTGAAACCACAACAATACAAATTAATTTTCATAAGAAGTAAAATGAAGAGATTGAGTAGATATTGGAACAAAATGTTAGCAAAATTACAAAACAGAAAGATTACTATGAATATTTAGTAAAGTGGAAGAAGAGACCAATTGAAGATGCCACATGGATTTCTCAATCTAAGTTGGATTCAACTTAGGTTGTGACACCTTCATGATTAAACAGAATCATTTCTTTTCAACCCTAGTTGTTTGATGTAAGAGCATCCTGGTTGCTTTGTTATCCTACTTGTGTTTGTTGTTTTGTTGAGTTTTCGTGTTGGACGAGTTGTAGCTTTGACTGAGTTTGAGTTCTAGTGTTGGCTAAGTTGCAACTTTGACAAAGTTTGAGTTCCAATGTTGGTCAAGTTTTAGTTTTGATTGAGTTCCTATCTAGTGTTGTCCAAGTTCTTGTGTGTGTTGAGCACTAGTATTCATGACGTGTTATTTTGGCCAAGCCTATTTAGTAGTCATCTTGCCTAATGCTTGGTAATGTCTAAGTCCTTTTCTGGCAAGTTTCTTTATGAATTGGTTCTTTTATGAGATGAATTTCTTATTAATTTTAAGGTGTGTATTTAATGTAAGAATTGTACTTTGGGATGTGTGCAAACCGTTATGTGGTTGACCTTCTCTAATGTGAAGATCTAGAATCTTCTATAAGTCATTTTGGAAAGTACAAATAAGGATATCTAGACTTAAGTTAAGTTGTATTTGAGGAGTAGTAGCATATAGAGTTAGATATAAAGTGAGATCACAGATCTTGATATGTAACTTGTAAATTATTTTGTTGGCCACAACTTGAAAGGCCTTATAATTGGGTATATTTGCATATCATTTGATGAACCAATAAGATGGTGTTTTTTCTCTCTCTCCTTTGTGTTGTTCTCTATATTTTTATTTCATTGTGTTTACTCGACAAGGTAGTTGGATAGTTAGGTGTGCCTCTAACCCTAATTACCCAACTTCCCTTGTGTTAGAAACTCAAGAACTAATAGAGAAGCTTGAGGAATAAAGTTTCTCTAAAGAGTTTAAAGAAGTTATATCTAAACTCATGTTAGAGAATGAAAAGCTAAAGAAAATGATCAAGGTAAGAAAAAAGAACCCTTTTCAGTAAGACAAGGTAAAGCTATGGATCAAAAAGTTAGTGCCATCATAGCCATAGATCAAGCTTACAAAGAATTGAGACTAGCCCAGGAAGCTAGACAAAATGTTGAAGATCTGGTAAAAGAAAAACAAAATAGGATATCTCTCATTATAGAGGAGCACATGAGAGATAAAACCACATACTACAAGAGTATGATCACAAAAGGAAAAAACAACTGAGTACTATGACTTAAGAAGCTATACAAATAGAAGAACAAATTCAACTACTGATGGTTGAACTAGAAGTAGTAAAAGAAGAGTGTGAAAACTTTCCAAGACAAGGGAAAATAAGGAGAATACACTAGGCCATCAAGGAGAAGCATCTAATTCAATTGGTCCAATATTCCAAAGAACCCTTACATCTAAGAGAGGAGAATCCTCAAAGATTATGACCCAAAGACCACACAAATAAAGGAAGGCAAAAAGAAATATATTACCAAAAAAACCCACTTATCTTTACTATATAAAAATATGACATAAGTTAGATAATTTTTTTCATAGAAAAACAATAGATGAGAGGGTCAATGAAAACAAAAAACTATGCTATAGTTGTTAGTGGTATGGACACAACACACATGAATGAAGAGATCTTGAAAATTAAGCAATTTGAGAGAAATACTGCCATAATTGTGACATGTATGGTCACAATGGAAGGAACTATGGATCAAGCACTAGATCACACTAATAATCCCCTCCTCCTGTGGAAATAACATGGACATCACATCACAATGCAAGTGGTGGATGAAATCGAAAAGACAAGCAAGACCATAGAACAATACAAGGAAGACATGCTACATATGTCATGAGATGGGTCATGAAGTTAAGAACTATTGGGTAAAACAAAGATCTAAACAATACAAAAATGAAAACAAAGGAAAAGGAAAAGTCATTGATATAAATAAAGTTAACAAGGACTTTTCCAAGGTAGAAACAACCAAAAGATACTAGAATAAATATTGGAGAAGGAATAGCTTCACTAGTAAGTGGTGAGTCCTCTCAATAAAGTTAATCAAAGATGGGCTTAATAGGGGTAAGCAAAGAAAGGTGAGTCTTGCACTAGTCCCCTAATAAAAATTCATAGGTCACAAATGAATGACTCAAAAAGAAGTAGTTGAGCCACTCCCCAAAAAAGGGGTGGAAGATAAGTTGCCTTCAAAATTTGATCATTAAATTGATTATCATAATGCTTTTAATGCACAAAGGAAGAGGTAGATGAGAAATAAGGTTATCATTTGGAGTGTAATGTTACATTTTCTAATGGGTCTATAGATAAGTATCTTGTTGAACAAAAATGACTTTTATAACCTTGAGACCAATAGGTTTTTTTCTTGCAAAACACAAACTATCAAACGACTATTTTATGATGAAAGTGTGTGAGAGAAGTTAATAGTGATTTTGAAACCCTAGGTTTAACTTAGCACAAAAGATGAAGATTTAGATTGAGTGTTGCAAAATCTCAATAATACAATACTATGATTTATTCTATGTTGGATTGGTGGATGAACAAGATGAAGAACTGCCTATTTATGATCCAATATTGTTAGATTCTAACAAAAGGGAAATGAATGGATCTATATCCTTACTTTTAAGTAATGTACTACTGGTAGAAAATTTTGATGAATATCTAAGACAAAGATAATAGAGATGGGAGATGAAATGATCAAAAAGTTATATTAGGTGATCCAGGCAAAGGAAATAGGTGAAGAATAAATTGTAGTGTTGGAAGCCAAAATCCTAATCCTTGCCATGGATATTCAAAATTTCTTTAGAGTGGAATGGGTAATATTCATGCTTAGTTGAGTAAACATTGAGTACATGTGGTTGGACAAGCCATACACAATCATAAAATAAGTGATCAAAATGGTAACATGGCCCAATGGAACTACAAAAAAATTAACCTCCATTGTACACACAACAACATAAGTTGCTAGACTAACATGATGCTACATTGATAGTAGAATGTACATCATAGAAGAGATCCCAGATAACAAGGTGCAAATTGCAACAAGAGTAATAACACATAAACTTTATTAGTCAAGTCATCCTAATAGTGTGCATATAAGAGAAGTGTATAGAGAACATTAGCTAATAATAAAGGACACCAAGCTAGATCTCAATGGTTGGTTACACAAGAAAATAATAGAAAGTCTTAAGAAGATAAAGATAGATAGTGCAACTCACAGATTTAAACCTAATAATTAATTATAGGAGAAGCATTCACTTCTTAGAAGACAAATAATTTCATGGTATAAGTAGTTGAACCACGTTTACATTTGTTACTAAACTTCCAGCCTCATCATGAAATTATTGGAGAAACTAGTTGACAAGAAACAACAAAGATTTGGAAAAATAGATGAGATAAATATAAAGATCACTAATAAAGAAGAAGAAGAAAAGAACAATTTTTTTTTTAGAGAAAGCAAAGGAAGAGGCAACACAAAAGGATAGAGAAAGTCCACAACTTGAGACAAAGAAAAGCTCCACACCATAACTTGAGTCAAAAGAAGAGGAAGAACCAAGGAAAAAGAGAAAACAAGAAACCTCTAATTTCTCCATAGTGGAGACATACACGAGGAGACGTACCAAAGGAAAGAATAAACACTCTACTCAACCAAAGGAAGAGGGATGAGAAGAAGAGTCAAATCATGGAAGCTTAAAGTCTACGAAAGAGGGTAAGAAGCTTTCATTGCAAAACAAATTAGAGGATATTGAAAATAATTGTAATTGAAATACCATTAGAGATGTATTCTTGAATTATATAAAAAAAATAGATATAAGATAGCACACTTTGTCCTAGTGAGCTCAAGAGCATTTAGCATAATGCCAAAAGATGTAGAAGACTTATTTGAAATAATCAAATAGAAGTGGTCTAAGGCCATCATCAAATAGAAAGACATGTTTGAATAACCTCTCATGAACATAATATTATACCTAAAAAAGAGAGGTCATAGATCTAATAAACTCATGTAAATCAAGCACTTACGCACCCAAGAATGTAGTTTTGATCACCATAAGATTAAAGATGGAAGCATACACCAATGCAAACAATTTTTGGTCACAACTCTACTTGAGAAAGGATGAGTTCAAGGCCAAAGAGATATAGAGAAACCTAAAACTACTAGTCCTAGAACCATGAAGAAGAATCCAACAAATAAACATGTTGAACAAGTTAAAAAAGGGCCCAGAGCAGTCAAGATTTAAATAAAAAAGCAAAAGAAAGTGGAGAAATGCAATAGGCCTCTATAAGAATATCTACTATAGAAGAGAAATAGAATGAAAAGCCCCAAATAATTGATATAACTACAAGATAATTAAGAGAAAGCATACATGAAACAATCAATCAAGATGAGAACACATGTCAAAAAGGAAATGGATAAATAATCAAGGAAAAGGAACCAAAGAAAAAAATGGAGAATACTAAGTTACCTCCAATGGAAACTCAAACTGATGAAGGTGAACAATAGGAAAAAGAAATAGATGCCTTGCAACCCACTTAGCTCTAGGAAACACCAATTATTGAGCCATCATCAATGAAATCCAAGGGATAGAGGAGTGTTAGGAAGCCTAAAAAGAGAAATCAAGATTTCGAGGAATCAAAAAGAAAAAGAAGAGCAAAGGGATAGATGAATCCCAAGAACCTAGAGAGCTTGATGTATCAGAAGATGAAAAGTAGCACTATATGAGTCCAATATAGTCTAAGTGACAAAAAAATTTAAACACAGAGAATGAGTAAATGTATTGAGAAAGAGACTCAAAGAAATGAGATCAAATGAGTTGGAAATATGTATTAAGCTCACTAAAAGCTACAAGAAAATGAAGCAAAACAAAAAAAGATATGATCAAGCAATTACACTAGTTGATGCTCATGACATTCTAAAAGGAGTTTTAGGTGAAGAAACCTATTCGAAGGATGAGGATTTAATTATTCAAATCAAGGAGCTTCCAAGGATAGTAGAACAATAGGTTCCAATAAGAACACTTGAAGTGGCAAATAATTTTTTCTAAGAAAAGAAAGGGGATCTTACAACACTCAGGGATGAGATGTCTAAAGCCTTGAGAGAGATAACCCTAGTAATTAAAAAATAAAGCACCTCACACACTCTAATGTGTGATATTGAGTAGTCAATGATAAAGGCTCAATAAGAACTTGACATTGCAACACAAGCATCTGATCCACTCCCCCGATTAGTAGTTGAACACATAACCAAGATACATGAGACAATGTACCTATTACACTAGCTATGATATGAAGAAGAGAAGATAACTATTAAATTGATGGAGCTTTAGTGCTTCTTGAATCCAACCATTGGGTCCATCAATACTACACTCAAAGATATAGATGAACTACTTAACTTGCAACCATAAGAGAACAATGAAGCATTTTACCAACAACTAGTAGAACTATGAAGTGTCATGCTCACACCCAAAGATCTAAAGGTGTCATGAGAGATCCTTCTTAACTCAGCTCAAGAAAAGTACAAAGACATATTTGAAAAGTTGTGATAATTATGATACAAAGGGATTTCTATCATAGGGGGTGAAATCAACAAAGATCATACTTCAACCCTATTTTTAGTTGTCGAATTATCATTGATGACAAAAAGGGGGAAAATAATAAGTCAAAAAGAGGGGTAGAATTACAAAGAGGAAGAAAAATAAAAGGATAAGATCACATAGGGGGAGTAAAAACATGCCAAAAGAAGGAGAAGAAAGAAATATGATAGGGTATAACCTAAAAATGTCTAAGACACTAGTCAAGCAACATGAATTGGTCATATCTCAACCTATAAGTTTTGTTAACCTACAAAGGATAGCTAAGTAAACTAAGTATTACCATCAATGAAAAAGGAGGATAATGTTACACTAAGTTCCATCAACTAGGAAAATGATGAGTGATGAACTCAAACAATGACATCAAAGAATGTGTTTTCATTGATTGCAAATTGGTTAACAAGAAGTACAAAAACATTGCAAGTACAACTACTGGTAGACTAGCTTTCAAACTATAATTTGGGTGGGATAACCTTTTAGGATTTTCATTTTTTGAAATCAAAGACTATGATTTAAAAAGAAAAACTACCAAAAAAAGTGTGTGGAAGAAAGAGTGAGTGAGATTTGGCAAGAAGGAAAAGGGGGAAGAACATAATATCAGAAAGGAGCTAAGGACATTGCTACATTTGCGTGAACTATAGAATCCAACAAAGGTAGTTACTTGTGAATTGATAGAAATAAGAAAGCAAGTGTATAAATGCACTAGAAGAAGTACATATCATAGAGAAAGCCAGACTCAAGCTAGAATAGTAAGGGAATATTAAAGAATCTTCAAAGAGTCAAAGAATAAAATCAATTAGGTAAGGTGTGTGACATACTTAGAACTATTACTATAGATTTATTTATAACCATTACATATATTGTAAGCCTTTAACATGTTAGACTTGTAATACGTCTTCGAAAATCCTCTAACAAGGTATCTCCAAAAAAAGGGATCTAAATTCTCCAGCAAGGTAGTATTAGTCGATTGATTGTAATCCTTATAGTTTGATAACTAGGAGATAATTTCCATAGCAAGTCAAGTTGTGATATTTCTATTAGGATTTAACTGTATAGTTTTTGGGTCAAAATCATTCACCCAAATTTCATAAGTAGTGATTCAATACAAATCCATCTCTCATGCTCAAGCTAGAGTAGTACTAGGATATGTGACCTCCCAAGAAGTCCTATGCTTCACCTCTGTAAGCATCACCTAGATCTAGTGAGTGCTAAGTGTTCCATTTATTCTCACAAGAGATGGATTTGTGTTGAATAACTACTCATGAAATTTGGGTCAACAAGTTTGAACCAAAAACTACACAGTTAAATCCTAATAGCAATATCACTATCCTTATAGTTTATGGACATTCCTAACAATATATGTTCTTAGAAAGAATAGATGTAAGATCTTAATTGGGAAACCTTTTGTTGGCGTTTGAAAATGTTACCCATTTCCAATTACACTGATGAGAACAAAGCACATCTAGGGGCATCTAATTCCCATTTTCAACATGCCCATTCAGACACCAGGCCAACTATAAGGCTATACTCCTTCTGCACTTCAGGCTCTACAAAACCTAGGTGGGTGAACCTATAGATTCCTTATATGGTACCAGTTGTCAAAGCATACACTGAATCTAATGTAAAGCAGATAAAACCCTTATCTCTCCTAATGGTCTATGAAACAACATAGATCTACAGAAGCTAGGTGCAAACCTATGCTAATCATAAGCTGAGTGAGGGTTAGTTCTATTATAGCTCTTCAACATAAAAAAATAAAGATCGTTTGATTAATGATGTTGATTCAACAAAACCCCTAAAATGCAGCAACATGAACAAGTGATACTATAAACGACCAATGTCTTATCTATTGGGAAAATCCATGAATCAAATGCATACATATGAATATCTACGACATATGTGTATCTTCAGATATCTGATCTATCCATCTAACTTGTAAATGGACATCTATGCTCAATCTGAACCTCATTCTTACATGATATCTCCATCAACAAACATGCAATCCTATTGATTCTTTGAAGCATTTACATAACCTCTTGGGTTATAAGCAACAATGAACTAACATACAGCCTTAAGGAGCTCCAATTACAACCTAAACTCTTTGTTCAGAGATTGTAAAACATTGAAGATCACTAATAAGGGAGACGAGAATCAGAAAGAAACTAATGAAATTCCTATTTCTCTCTATTAATTTCCTTGAAACAATACATTTAAAAGCATGCAATCAAAATATGAAAACACCTAACATGTCTGAACTATCTGTATTATCTGCACTACTGCTGTTCATACAAGAAGAATTTGCTGAAGAATATGGTGTCTTAGTATTGGAAATGCATCAAGAACTGGATTCAAAATCTAGTATCACAGTCACGAGCAGATTTTTTCCAAGGAACTAGAACCCCTACAATCAAGGAAAGAATGAAAGATATAGGAGAAGATGAAATTTCCAGATTTGATATGCAACTGCCATCTGTCCACTTGGAAAACCTTCTCAATAGGTTAAAACAACTCTCTCATCTCTCCCCTAAAATAATGAATCAAATCTTCAATCATTAGGCCTCTACCAACATAAAACATCTGAAATATCTGATTTGAACAATTAATTGATTTGATTCCTGATCTGGAATGGCAAAAATTTGCTAAAAATGAATTCAAGAAAGGGAAAAACATCTCTAGAATTCATTTTAAGCTTCAACACACATCAACATACGTCCCCCAACTAATTCTAACACTCCATACTGAAATCTACTCATTCCATTAAGAATGCCTCTAAAAAATGAAAATTTGCTTATAGCCAGAACTGGTGAAGACCTGTGCAAAATTTGACCCCAAATTCAAAAAATTCATCATCTCCTGGTTCCAACGGTATATTGGAGCGCCCATTTTTGATAAAGAATGCCCTTGATATGGCAATTTAAAAAACAGGCTTCCATGACTGAATCAGAACATTTAAAATGAAAAATTTAAAAAGTATATAGTTTGCACTATATAAAAATTCTAAATATTTGAACCTTTTTCATTTTGATGCATTGATCCTCTTTGAAATTTTATTTGAACTTTATTTTTCAAACTCTCCTTATCTCTCCATTCCTATGACGCCATATGTCAAAATCTGACTGACTGTGCAACATTGAGATGTTTTTAATTAATTAACTTCCTTAATTCTTTCATCTCCCATAGCACCGTGAGCTTCCAATTTTTTTCTTACGTTCATACGCTTTTACGTTTAGAGCCTTTACGCTCATACGGAGGGGCTTCTTTTACGTTCTCGATTTTACGTTTAGAGCCTTTACGCTCATACGGGGGGGCCTCTTTTACGTTCTCACACCTAAGCGTAACCCCAGAGCTTTCAAAAAATTATATTACGCTCATACGACTTACCTTTCATGCGTAGCATCGGGGACCTTCAATTTTCACCCTTCGCTCATACGCGAGCGTAACCCCGTAGATGTTTTGAAACTATCTTACGATTGCACGCGAGCTCAGTTCGTTGGGCATCAAAATTATTGCTTTTGACCCTGCGGGCCCCTCCACATAAGCCTGAAGCTTTAAAAGCCGTGTCTTTTTAGACACTAATGTTTTGTATGGATTGGTATTTAAAACGCTTTGAAATCCATACCTTCCCGATGTGGGATAAACAAACTTTCAACTGTTCCACTCTTGCCCACGACATGGGTTATATTTGCGTTAACGCTATGGTATTCTTCTCTCCATTTTCATGAGCAACTTTATCTGCAGCTCCTTATCCTTTTCTTTACTCTGCAGATGCTTTCCTTTGTTGCTGAGGACGCTCTTAACCTTGGCAAGGGATCTCCTACGTTTTCTTGCTACTGGGTGTGCCTTATGTGCTTGCGTGTTGTAGTGGCTTGCCTTGCATACATGTTCCACTAAAACAAACCTATCTTCTGCCCTTCCACATGAGCTTTCAAACTCTGCATTTTTTGGACATCCCTTGTCTTTACTTGCAGCTGGTTCAATGCCTGGGACCTCAGTTCATGCGTTGAATTTTTATGACATATCTTCCTTCATATTTGAAATTGACTTCCCTCTTATTGACTGGCATTGTGAGTTTCCTCCAGCTTGGTCTTCCTTTCATATCCCCTGTTATAGCTGCGGTCTTTCTTTTTACATGTGTGAGTGCTGGTCTGCAGGTGATTTTTTCTTGCTCACGTAAAAGTGAGTCTTCCTGCGAGTTTGGCTCCTTTGCATTGCTTGGACATTCCATTTTCAAGGTGTGTGGGTTCTTCTCAGTATATTCCTCCCTACTCACGCTACGAGCCTTTCTCCATCAGATGGCATGGGCATCCTTTGGATGTGCTGTGACTTCTTTGATAGTGTTTGCCTCTGCGTGGATACTTCTATTTTCTCATGGCGTCCTTATCTTTCATTTGCTCAAGCTATTATTGATTTTTGATCTACGTAGGTTCTTACTGCGTGAAGCTTCCTTTTAATCGTGAATGATGCTCTTGTTTTCTATATTGCCCAGGCGTCCTTTTATTTGCATGGGCTGCGGCTTTGATACTGCTGGAATGCGTGGGACTTCTTTCAAAAGCCTTCCAAACATGGCATAGCAGTAATTCTCTTCAATCAATTTACAGGAAACATAATTGTGATCCCTCTTCCCATTTAAATGCAACTCTCTATGTCATCTATTAGGGCATTTGACCAAATTAACCAATCAACTTACCACAACAATTAATACATAATTCATAGACCATATCTGTCAAGACTTTAACATTTTGCTACAAAAAATTGGGATCTCACCCTAAAATGTTCATACAATAGGCCATCGATGAAATGCTAGACATCTGTACCAATTATACTGCTTTAAAATTGAAGCCATGGATTCCGTAGCTCAAAACTCTTGTCCATTTTGCACTTAAAGGAAGACTGCATGGTTCTTTCATGTCCCTTGAAACAATTATACTAAAAATATCCTTTCATTGCATTTCCATGTGATCTCAATAAGGAAAAAATTATAAATTTCATCAACCTTGCAAATATCACTTATAACTATTCCATATTTGAAAACATCTAGGAGCCATAATTGCTTGCTGAGCTTAATTGGGCCCCAAGTGGGTCCAGCTAAAAAAAATTTCATTTTCAAACAATTGATATGCTAAATTGATCTAATATTTACCTCGAATTGATTTAAATCAAGTTCGACAATTGATTAGTCAACTGAAAGCCATTTTACCACTTATCTGCAAACTGTCACATTGGTGTCAGGAGGTCTGTTGACTGGCCTTAAAAACTGACCCGAACCTCTGACGAGGCTCTGAAAATAGGCACACAGATTCTTTGTTCTATATTCTTGCACCCTGCTAGATCTCGTCTCATGAAAATTTCTCAGTCAAAAGATATTGACCGTCAAAGTTTCCTCCTCAGATTTACCTGCGAGAAAAGATGTTAGAAAACAACAAATTGGGTTCAGATTTGGCTCGAAAAATTGGGCAAATGAGCACATGGGGAAATGAAACTTGGGGTGTTGGTTCTTTGTCATGAGGACAATATGAAACTATAATTTGGGCTTACGATGAATAGCTGGGCGTAAATGGCGGACGTTCAAAGTAGGCTACTCAGATTTTGCAGATTTAAAACAATGTCAGAAAATGATTTTTTAGAAATGGAATGACCTTGGTAAAGTGTGGAGATAGATTCGTCAAGTTCTAAAAACTGGCACACTTGTAGTATCTTCAATGGGAAATACAAGGGAACAAACCATTTGATATCACCTATCACACATCTCAAGTTATAACATCCTGAATAGGGGTCCTGATAAATCTGCAAATGCTGACACCAATTAAAAGTTATAAATTGCGTTTGGAATCACATTTGAAAATTGATCAAACAGATTCGTCATGATATGAAACTTGAAAAATAACAAGTCTCTGACACCTACAATACAACACAAAAGGAATTTTCTCATTTGGGTCAAATGGTCAAAAGTTATAGCACATCAAACAGGGCTTCCCAGAATTAGGTGCAAAGTGCAAAAGCATGAAAACAATAACTGACCAACTTCGAGGGATTCAAAACCTAGTCAGACGAACTCAAAATGACTCAAAATCTAAAACGTAGGCTCTTGGGTATGGACACTAGATAATATCAAAGTGACAAGTCATGACACATTTTTGGGTGCGAGATATTCATTGGAAAACACAGCCTCTTATCGCTGTTTGACACTAGGGCAGAATTGCAAATTTGACAATTGCCTAAAACAAGACTTCACGGGATGACTCAGAATGATGATTTGACTTCATGGAACACTTAGATAGGCTGAATATAGGGTGTTAGAAACATTAAAACACCTTTTAGACTTCAGACTGGCAGTCGGGTACATAGGCACCAAAAAGCTTTCATAGGGCTCAATTTCTTAATGGTGCTCAAAATGTTGGCTACAATTTTGAGCGCCAACACCTTTTACTTGCAAGGAAAGGCTAGTGTGTATATTACTCCACCATGGTTTTTCACTCTCTCATCGAGGGATTCTACATATACATATCTATGTCATTGATGTATTCTTATATCTGGGAAATTGTATGGTTTTACTACTTATTTTTCATTATTTATTTAATAGTTAAAAAGGTAGTAACCAAGTGTGTAACAAGGATCATTGGACTAACTGATAGAATTTTGATTAGAAAAGGTACTGATTCAACCCCCCTCTTAGTAAATAGTGGGACCAACACAAAAGACTCTAGACCATATGAACTTGAGGTAAAACCTAAGTGGTGGAATGATGACCACTAAACATGTAAGAAGAAGAATGGAAATGCCAAGCTTAATTACACATACATGGATAATGGAAGCATTATAAACAAGCTTGAATATGTTGAGGAAAGTGTACACATGGTTAGACCTAAGGGTGATAAAAATGAAAATGATTTTGATATTGATGATCCACCCAAGGTTATGTTAAGAGACATTTGTCCTTCCTCCACACAATTATGATCCTACAATAATGACACTAGAAACACACATGAGTTAAAACGTTTGATTATTCTTAGGGGTATCAACTCACCTTAGCACATTGAGAATTTAAATTCTATCCTAGGGAATCAACCGAAGGTTATCCTTAATGGTCCTAGATCCTCAAAATAGTCAACATCAAAGAAACTAGGGACTTTATCTAAACAAGCATCAACGTTCTCTGAGTCAAGCTATAACATTGTGGACCAATTGCAAAGAACCCCTACTCAAATTTCTATGTTTGAATTTCTATAATTTTCATCTATAGACAAAAAAATCTTTTAGAAATGTTAATACATGGCTAGTATCCCTAATGACATCAATGCAAATCGATTCTAGACTATGGTCAACCATGTTACCCCTCACTATCTCACTTTCTCTGAGAAAGATGATAAATCCTTAACTCACCCACATAACATTACTCTACATATTGAAGTTCAAGTATATAAAACTTGTATCAAAAATGTATTGATAGATGGAGATGTAGGGTTTAAAAACTTGTACATACAACTTGGTCAAGAAATTGGATCTTTCATAATTATCTATTAACCCTAGGAAAAAAATCACAATTAAAGCATATGAAGAAGAGAAGAGATCATCCTAGGGTCTTGTGGTTTTTCCTATTCGAGTGGAACCTGTGGAAAAGGGTGTAGTATTTCAATTCTTGGGCATTCCTCTTGCATATAACATCTTTCTAGGAAAGTCATGGATTCATGACATGCAAGTAATGCCTTTAATATATCATCCATGTATAAAATTTTGTTACAATGGTACAAAGGTCTCTATTTTTGGAGATAATTTGATTTATCCCAATACTCTCACTGAATCCTTGGTATTGCATATAAGTAGAACTGCTAAAGATAACAAGAATACACTTGCTGAATGATAGGGAGCTTCTTCACTTTAGAGCTTTCTTGCTCTACCAAGGCTATTCCTAGCCTAATTAGGGTTGCTATCCCAAACCCTAACCTAGGGGACTCCTTCCCAATCCCCTTTCACCCAAAAAGTCACCCAAATTTTCAAGTTTCTATCCTTTACCTTCAGTTCACCAAATATGCACTATTAAACCTAAAGGGCCATGTTTTCTAAATTACCATGTTTTCTCTTGTAGCCCTAAGAGCCCCTATTAGCCCTCCTAAAAATAATGAACAAGCTATAAGACCCAAAAAACCTCAACGATACCACTTGGTGTCTTCAGGACTTTGATTCCTAATGGCCTAAAATTGAATTTTTTTTAGGTCTTAGGCTCCTATGATGATTGTACAGTATGGCTCTAGAAAACCCTTATATTAATGGTTTCAAAGGAAATAGAAATGAAAATTTCACCAATGATTTTAAGCTCCTACTCTAAGTTATGAAACCTTAGAATCCTACTCCTTAATTTCCAAAGAAAGATTGCTACATGCCAATCCTCTATCTTCTCCAAAACTTCATTACAAGGTTTCATTGCACCTTGCCAAGCCTTTCTTTCTTGCCTAGGGCTCACTTGTAGAACAAGTTACTTGCATTCCATAGACCACAATAAAATTATTCAAATAGTATATATATACCATCACTTGATTCCCAAGGGCCATAGAGTTTCAACCATGGGAATTCAAGCTTTGGTCATTTTCATAGAACCCTGTCAAAATTGGACAATAGGAATGAAGAATCTAACTAATTTTGTAAACCTAGTTAAATAGTAACTAATAATAAAAGAAATATGCAAAAAATATCTACATAAATCCAAGAAGCTATTGAATTCAGAACAATAAGTTATTCAATCAAAATCCTTCACTCAATCCAAAAAAACTCCTCCTCACACATGTGATGTTTGTACAATGGTGTGTCCAACCCTTTGAAATGAGTTGGATAAAATTTAAACATGCTCTCTCTTTAATCCTAGCCTTTGGTTCAAGCCATAACTACCCATGTAGTTCATTCTTCAAAACTATGCAAAAAGTTGCTATGCAATTTTACAAAAAATTGTAAAGTTGTCAATGAGCAACTTTTTGACAACTTTTGCAATTTTACAAGTTGCACTTTCAAACTTGATCAATTTGTTTCCAAATCCTTATAAAAATGAATTTAACACACCTAAGGACCACTTTTAAACACATCTTTCCCCTTTTTAGGCATTTTCAACATTTTGCCTCATTGAGCAATTTCTAAGCAATTTTGCCTATCAGGACCTTATTGACAAAATTTGACTCACATTCCAAACCCTACCTATTAAAAATTCATAAAATTACCTTAGGAGTTCATTCCTAGTCCTTATTTCCTCAATGGTTGGTTAGATCATTTATAAACAAAAAAATAGTTAGGGTTTCACCTTTACTCCTAGGTGCTTCTGCACCACTCTCCCCCTGCAAGAAGAAGTCTAAGGTACTACTGGAGAGAGGAATTCCTTTTTGATGTCATGCTACTTAAAATAAATCTCAACAATCCAAGTGGCCTCATATTTAGGTGTATCCAACCATTTCACTAGATGTTCCTTATAAACCTTTTTCCTTGTACTCTTCTTCACTCTAGAATCCAAGTCCTCTCCACCTGTGGTTGCTTCCTTTCAGGTACTTGCAAGTCTGAGATATCCTTGCTTAGATCTTCTTGACACTCTACTTCATCCACCTTAGGACCCTTATAAGGTATTATTTCTTTGACATTAAATATGGGAGAGATATCCATGTCCTTAGGTAAGTCTACCTTGTAGGCATTGGGTCCATATTTCTCAAGTACCTTGCATGGTCCAATCCTTTTCATTTGCAACTTACTTGGGATGCCCTTTTGTAACTTGGATTTTTTTAATAAACCATCACCAATTTTCCCACTTAAAATTAAAACTCTCTTCTCCCTTCATCCTTCTTCTCTTTCAATTCCTGATTTTCTTGTTGAAAATATATTGAAAATATTGTTGTTGAGAGAGATTGTTGAACTAGATTGAAAGAGGGAGATTTTTGAAGAATACTATGTGTTTCAATCATTGTTTTGTCACTAATGTCAAACCTACAAACCTATTATTTATTGGTAAGACAACTGCTTATAAGATTCAAGTACTATCACTTATTTGATTGATAAAGAGGATTTGATCAAAAGATGCAACAATAACATCTAGAGCAAAGGTTGAGTTATGATTATGTAATGAAGTACAAGGATAAGTTAAGATACTGATGAAATGATGTATTGATAATCTTTTTAAGGTTATAAAGGTTGGTTACACTAAGAAAGTTTAGAAGAAAAAGTTACACAAAGTTTTTCTGCCAATGCAAGCCAAGTAGAAAATTAGTTGGAGCCAAGTAAAAGTTTATTCTAGTGTATGCTGAGTAGAATAGTGGATGTTGAGAAAATTTTAGTTGATGTCAAGCACCAATAAACTTTAGTTCATGCCAAGTAATTTCATAGTGGAGGCCAAGCAACACAGTATGTGCCGAACATTAGAAGTATGATAATGTTGAGGTACTACATTATTTAAAAGATCATGGATTCAATGAATCTAAGCCAATAAGTTTATTTTCTTGGATTATGTGAACTAGGTGGAAGATAAGGTTGATGAGATGGTGGCATAGAATTCAAGGTAAACCATTTTTAGGTAAATCCAAAATGGATTCTAGGAGAAGTTTCTATAAGAGATATGAGATATGGGGTAGATACATTGTATCCTGCCTAATCCATCCAAACCCTAAATTGGACAATGGAGAATAAGTGGCAAAATATCTTAATTTCCTATTTATAGGAATGGCTAGTACAAATCAAGGTTTTCATGTACGAGTACCTAAGGGAGACAAGGAGTCAAGGGTTCTTCTTCATCAAGTGACCTAAGACAAGAGTTTGCAACAATATGTTAAGCAAGAAGGCTTAAGGAGATGAATTTTTGAAGGGTGAACAAGCTATTAGAGATGCAAAGTATGAAGGCCAAGTAGAATTGAGTACTGAACATAGTTCTATAATCTACAAATGAAGTTTTAAGTTGTATTAGATCAAAGCCTTACTATTACTCTCTAACAATTGTATCAATCTAGGGTAAGTCCTTTGGATTAAGGTTGACATAATAGTCATTTGTAAATCCTTTCACCAGGTGACATTCCAAGTGAATGGTCTAAAGTCCTCTAACAAGGATCACTTCTAACAAGGTGATTTAAATCCTTTAATAGGGTCACATTTAACAGTGTGTGTTGTAACCTTTAATAGGGTTATCCTTTCACAAGGCATCACTTCAGAAGAGTGAAAAGAGTAGCATGTTATTGGTGGTTTTTACCAAATTGGGTTTTCACTTAAGTCATTATGTCAAGTGTGTTGATGAATCTATTATGTTTCATGCTTTACATTTCTGCAAGTTAATTTGACAATAACCTAATCTTATGGATGCATGCATGAGTATAAATGTTTTATGGGTTCACTAATTCGTGAAATTTTTTATTATATATTTGGACCTTGAATAACTGATTCACCCCCGCCTCCCCCCCCCCCCTCCTAGCTATTCGAAAGTATTCCAAAAATTGGTAAATCTACTTAAGAGGACTAGTTTAAAGGTACTAGAAACACAAAGATCAATATTTCAAAAAGAGAAGTAGCTAAGCTCAATAGAGATAACCTTCCTGCATGAAATTTTTTGATGAAGCTACACCTTAGAGGACTTAGAGATCATGAAAAATCTACCATTTCTATGGAACATATTGATCCTGTTGGAGCCCCAACTGGTAAGGATATGAAGAAGAAGAAAGAACACAATCATGCAATGTTGGATATTTCCTCTACCCTAAGTTATGCCAAATTTAATGAGATCAAAGGTCTTGACAGTGCAAATAAAATGTGGGATGCCCTAACCACTATCTATGGAGGAGATGAAAATTTTCTAAGAGACAAAGCCAAAAGTCTTAGAGGTAAGTTTGATGATATGAAAATTGAAGAACTTGAGAATATTGCTCGATATGTTGAAAAGATAAAAGAAGTTGTCAGTGCAATAAGAGGAGTTACTAGTGATATAGATGATGATACTATACTAAAAAAATTTTTAAGGACATTATTTCTTATATATGCTATTATATTTTTTGAAATTCAAGAGCTAAGATATATTCCAGGGAATAAGCTATCACATAAAGGTTTGGTAGGTAGAATCACTACTTTTGAGCTAACTTTGATAATTACAAACCTAAAAAGATTGAATCTACTTTCAAAGCTAAGGTATCATTAAAGGAACCCAATGAGAAGAAGAAGAAAAAGAAGTGTGTGTCCAACACTAGTGATACAAATGAGGATGATGTCAAACAACTTGAAGTACTACTAGCAAGAAGATTCCACAAAGGTAAAGGAAAGTTCAAAGGTACAAGTTACTCATCATTTGTTTCAATTGCAATGAGGTTGGTCATATTTCTACTAGATATCCCAAGAAGAAGAACTACAAGGGTGGTGAAAAATATAAGAGTAGAAGAGATGAAGACAATAAAGATTAAAAAGACAAAGGAAAGAAGTCTTGCTACATTTCTAAATAGGTAAAAAAGGATGAATTTGATGAACATGATGATGAGGTGGTGTATGTTGCAATGAAGGAAAAATCTGATGAGGTTGAGGCAACTACACTTGTGACTTGTGTGAACAAGAATAATAGATGGATCATTGATAATGGATGTTCACATCACATGACTAGAGATAAAAGTAAGTTCATTACCTTGAATTTTTATAATAGAAATAGTATAACATTTGGTAATGATGCACCATGTTTAATAAAAGGAAAAGGTTATATCAAACTCACAAATAAGATTTTATGTGACAATGCTTACTATGTTGAAGGACTTAACTATAATTTGTTGAGTGTGTCACAACTAAATAATTTGGGATGTAAGGTTGAGTTTGAAAAAAAGATTGCTAATATATATGATAGGAATGGGAAACTAATTGAAAAGGGTGATCAAACTAGAAGTATTCTATCTTGATATAGAGGATGCTACTGGTCTTGTTGTAAACTTTGATGATGTCTAGCTATGGCACAAGAGGTTATGTCATGTTAACTTTGATAACTTGGTTAGTATTAGTAATAGAATAAATTAGAGATTTTCCTAAGTTGAATAAGCCTAATAATGTAATGTGCGAACAATGTCATTGAGGAAAAATGACAAAGTCAAGTATTAAGAGTAAAACTTCTAAAGGAATACTAGAGATTTTTTATATTGACTTGTGTGGACCAATTGATGTGCAAAGCTACAAAGGAGATAAGTACATTATGTTATTTATTAATGACTATTCTAGGATGATGATAGTTATGTTTATAAAAAAGAAATATGATACTTTCCAAATGTTTAAGTGGTACTTAATAAGAGTTGAAAAGAAAACAAGTAAAAGTTTGAAGTATTTGAGATTTGATAGAGGAGGAGAATTCACATCAAATGAGTTTGAGATGTTCTATAATGATAGAGGAATAAAAAGATAGACATATGTCCCTAGAATACCTCCACAAAATGGAATAGCTAAAAGGAGGAAAAAATCTATAACGAATTGTAGTAGAACACTCTTGATGGAGAAGAATGTTTGTTTGAAATACTGGAGAGAAGCTATAAGTATAGTTGTTTATACCTTGAACCGTGTGCAAATCAAGAAAGGTACTCATTCAACACCATTTGAACTATGGTATGGATACTCACCCAATGTAAAATATTTTAAGGTATTTGGAAGTAAATTTTATATTCTTAAAGATGTTAGGAATGGTAAACTTGATCCAAAAAGTGAAGAAGGTATATTCCTAGGATACTCCACACGAAGTAAAGCTTATAAGTGTTTAAATACTAACACTAACAAAATTGTGGAAATTGAAAATGTGAACTTTGATGAATATACAAAAGCATATGAGGTTGAACCTATGAATGAACTAGAAGAATAAAAATCATTTGTATATTTTTTATGAAGGTATTCTTATTGAAGAAGATGCTACAAATCAAGCTATAAATCAACAACAAGTTTTAGTGACTACAGACTCACACCTTATAAATGCCAAGTTGCATTCAAGAACCAAGCTACATTTAGATGCTAAGTTACAAAATGAAGTGGATGCACAATTTGATTCTAAGATTAGTGTACATGAAAGAAATTTTGAGATACCTGAAAAAAAAGTGAAGAAACTAGAGCTAAACCAAGATTGTCTAAATATGTCAAAAGACATCATCCTGCTGCTCAAATCATTGGAGATAAAGATGGTAGACCAATGACAAAAAATAGATTGAGAAGTGATACATTTTTTCTGAGAATGAAGGAACCCAAAACACTAAGACATGCATTAGAAGATGTGGACTAGAGTAAAGCCTTTGAAGAAGAGATTGAACAAATTGAGAAGAACAAAACATGGAGTCTAGTTCCTAGACTAGAAGACAAAAATGTGATTGGTAGCAAGTGGGTATTTAGAAACAAGCTAGATGAAAATGGTGAAGTCAAAAGAAACAAAGAAATATTACTTTTCAAGGGATATGCACAAGAAGAAGGAATTGACTATGGTGAGACATTTTCCCCTATTACTAGATTGGAAGGAGTAAGAACTCTACTTGCTTATTCTACATACAAAGGTTTTATAGTCTATCAAATAGACATTAAATCTACATTTTTGAATGGTATATTAGAGGAAATTTTTTACATAGAATAGCCAAAATGTTTCGTTAATGTTAACAATAAGAACATGGTATGTAGACTGTTGGAATTTACAAGTGGGAAGATTTACTTCTGAGAGGGGGGTGAATCAGAAGTAACAAACTTTAACCTCTAAAACTTTTAACTGAGATTAATCACACACATCTAACATATCTAATTAACATGAAAGTAGAGACATGCATGGAAATAGATAACACAAGGTTTTGGTCACTTAGAAACCCTCCAAAATGAGAAAGTAAAACTGGGGTGGGGATGACACCCACAAACTATCACTACAACAATATGTAACTAGTTAAGCTTACAAAGTTTGACTACCATCAATGGCCTACCCTGTGAAAGGCCTACCCTATTAAAGGCTTTACACCCTATTAAAAGTGACCTAGTTAAAGGATTTACAAACACTCACTTGGAATGTTACCCTATTAAAAGATTTACAAACCTGTTAAGGATTTACAATATGGCTGCTAAACCAACCTATCATCATAAGATTTTCATTCTCCTAATACAATGGTTAGAAAGTATAGTAGGATTTCTTGACCTAATAAATTACAATATTCAATTTCTAATTCTAGATCCTTGTTCTACTCAATCTGATCTTATCCTTCCTAATCTGATATAACTCTATTTGTAGTGCTGATACTCTATTTTGATCAACTTGATTATGTAGTGCTACTCTTCCTCTAAGTCCTTACACCTCTTTTGCTTCCTTCAAAACTTCACTAGCATTCTTTCATGCATTCTCAAATGACTTCTTACTCTTCCTCTCGGCACTAAATTGTGGGGTTTCAACCTCCTTATTAAAGCTTTGAGACTTAGGGTTAGGTATGAATCTACGATTGAGATTCATCCATATTTCTTGCTCAATTATTTCATATTTCCTAATTGGTTGCATGCTTTCTCCATTTTTCTAATTGGTTGCATGCTAATTACATAGGAAATATAAAAGATTCAATCTTATCTTTTAGATCCTTTGAGATTCATCTTGATTTGGCTCAAAAATAGTTTACATTTGAGTTTGTGAAGGCACAAACTCATATGCTGATTTTATGTTACTTGACACTTACTGATTACTAATGCTTGACACATATAGGATTCTATCTTACTAAACTCCTATAGTAACTCTATCTTTCTTGACATCTATAGTAATTTTGTCTCACTCAACATCTATAGTGACTCAACATCACTTGTCACTCAGCACTTGAGACTCACTTAGCACTTGAAGTTCACTTGGCACCTATTGAATTTTTGGCTCAACACATACTGTAGCTTAGCATCTATATTATACTCAACATCAACCTTAGAATTTTCTTAAGTGTGTTGACACTCAATTATCAAAACCAATTTGAGAGCAACAATCTCCCCTTTGACATGAGTGTCAAAAACACTTAACTAAACATTATGAACCTGATCTTTATGAGTATAATACATATCTTTTTCGACATATGTACAAAACTTCAAAAACTTGTTCAAAATTTTGTAGAAGACTATATACCTTAAAAACTTGTAACTCCTCTTGAGCTAATGTGCCATTTCTGTATCCAAAATTCCCTATGTTGGATTTGTCTCATGCTAGTAATCTTTATCTCTACCTTGTCATTACTTTGCTTGTTCACTCTATTTCTACCTGCTCTATTTTTGTTCCCCCTTTCACATATATTTCTTTGCAATTTTTGTATCCTTTTGGCTTTATCTCCTTATTTCTTCTTAGAACTCAAAATTTGATTAATTCTCCCTTTGGGTATTTATTATCTCTCCCTTTGGGTATCTCCCCCAATTTATTAAATGCCAATTCAATTTATTAAATCTCCCCCTTTTTGACACTTATGTCAAAGGGCTATATGAATGAATTGAATATTTAGCCAAAAAAGATTTATTTAACTCCATAATGATCTTCAAAGTAGCATCCCAATTGTCTAATGCAATTTCCAGTGCTTTAAGTTGGATGGCTGTCTCTGCTACAAGGTGTACTAGGCCTTCCAATGTAGAAAGATTGGGATCTTTCTTCAAAACATTCTCTACATAGGCCATCTCTTTGTGCAAAATTTCCATGTGAGGGGTTATGGAAGACTGTATCTATATTAATTTGGCCTTAGTGTTAGCCTCATCTGCTATGAGTTAGCTAATTCCTTTTGTGTGTAAAGCATTGTGGCAAAATGCTTCTCACTTTGAGCTATATCCTTTGGTAGCTACATGATAGATATCTTGAGGTTCCTCTCCAAGCTCAATGTCCTATGGCTTGTTTCTTATGTGAAGTATGAGAAATCACACAATTTGGAGTATAATGAGAATATGTTCTCAAGTATTGTTTTTACATTTTTAGCCTTTTTAGCTAGTTCTACTTGTGATAGTGCTAAATCACCATATATTTTTTCATTTACCTTCATCTAGAAATTCTTCTCAGACCATTCAAGCAATTTAGCATTAGTGTTTAGGTCTTCATTTTATACCTAGTCCACTATGTTGGATAGTTGCTACATGATGGGCTTTGTCTCATTAGGTGCTTGCAAGCTGAATACATTAAGAAAGATGTCTTTGATTTCAATCAGTGCTTAGCTTTACCTATACTCATTTTTGAGTATCTCTTTCTTCTTCTTCTTCTCGAGTGCCTCTTGTACTTCATTCATCTGCTCTATGTTCATTGTTTTATAGTCATAACTTGGTATGACTATCTCCTCATAAAGTGTAGGGTCTCCATAATGAAGTACCCTTGTTACCTTGGTAGAACTCAAGCCTGGTGCTGATATTTGTAGTGGTACTACATCAGTGCTCGGCCACTGTGTAGTCCCAATTGGAGTCCCTATGGTAGGAAAATTGACTAATGTTTGGATTGCCTCTTGTTCCTTCTCCTTAGGGCTCTCCTTGTTGTCTTCTTTAGTCCTACCTTGATCAATGGTTGTAATCATAGAAGGTACACCTTGAATTTGTGTTGTAGGAGAAAAGGTATACTTCTATTCTATTTACTCCTTTTCTTACTTCTCGACAGTTGAAGTTACTATAATTTTGGAATCAATTGTTGTCACTTAGGTTTGCACCCTTGTCCAGAGCCTATGTGTGAGGACAACCTAGTGAAACATGGAAACAACCTCCACACTGTGGGACTTGAACTGTGAGGTTGAGTCTCCAGAGAAGGTCAACTTCCTCTTACTATCAGGATGCACCTAACTACTCTTGGAGAGGAAAAGGGAGAAGGAGAGCATGAAAGAAAATCTACCTAATCTAGTCTAAAGAGGTGATGCACCAAAATAGAGTGTTTAGACCAATCTCTGGCCATATATGCACTATTGAACCAGAATGAAACTAAGGAAATTACACATTCAGACTTATTTCCATCAAATAATCACATGTAGATCAAAAGACCAAGATGAATGACACAAGAAAACAAAAGATTCACTTCTATATCATTCACAAGCTAAAAGAGATACAGTCGTGCAGATTACTAATTTCCACAAAACAATGGCGAAGGCAAAGAGTTTTGCACTTTCATACCAATGGCTAAAGGAGAATACAATAGAATGTCATACAGTTTAGAGGCAGGGGAATTTTATACTGTGGTTGCAGAGCAATAGTAGAGAAAAATTAGAGAATGATCGACCTTTAAAAAATGTACAAAAATTGTCTTTATAGTGCATGCATAACTAAGATATTTTCAGCTGGAGTCACTCCTCAACCACTGCATTGAAGCCCTATAATTACGGGAAAAATCTGATCATAGATATAGATCCAAGGAAATGATATTTGATTTTAACTAAAATCAGGCTCAGAGAAGATAGAAGCGGCACCATAATTGTGCTCTGATTGGGTAGATGGATCAGTGGAGGTGGTGGAGTGTTCCTTCTCATTTAGCATTCATTCTAAGGTGGTTAGAATCAATCATATAGATTAGATTCATGCAGAAAAACTTGATCTCCACTACTTCTGGGGCATGAAACAATAGAATCAGCAAGTTGACCCAACTCTGCATCCAAAATGGGCCACGTGGACCAATAATCTCCTTTTACTTTGCCACCTTGCTGAGGTCTCCCTGAGTTGACCATGTCTTTCTTTCACTAACCATGCCATCCGTTACAACTTAACCACGATGGCCCCGCTAACTATCAACCCTTACCATTAATGCTAACTGTGTTACCTTCCTAGGACACGTGTCAATCATTTGCTACCTCATCATACCTATCTTCTGAGCATCTCTTCATGGTGAGAAAATGAGAGCCTTTGATTTGTGCTGATCTGACGGTTCTGAAAGCTGCACTGAAGGGTTTGGTCCACAATCCATACTATTGTCACCCTGGCCAATGAAAACTTAATCAACTTCCAATGTGTCAACCTTTCACTTGCTGAGCGGCCTCTCTTATAATCCTTTCTGTCCCTATTACACAACAAACCTATAACATTGGGCCTCTTCATTTTGGAGCCTCTGATCACATGGCTCAACTATTCCTTTATGCCTTTATGGGCTTCCCCCACCTCATATGCTCCGAGAGCCTTCTTATCTGACATCCCACTCTTACATTTTCCTTTTATCTGTAAGGCCGTAAAACCTTCAAGCATCCTTTAGATAAGGATTTATGTCATGATGGGTATTACACCTTTATGGGTTCTTTGGAAACGTACCCACATAGATTATCATGCGTTACCTCTCCACCCCTTTGCTCACAATGCATACTCGTAGTCCCGAGAAGCCTTTGGCCAAACTATTCTGCCATTACGAAAAAGCACAGCGTAACCCTGTAGAACAAGGAATCCTTTACGCTTCTTTGTTGAACTCCACCACATGGCCTATAAAATAGACCCAGCCCCACCAGACACATGGAAAACAATCACCAACTCACTGTGCATACCCATCGGGTAGTTTTCCTCGGCGATGTAACGAGAGCCGTCGATCTGGGAAGATCTGAGGGTGAGGAAAATTGCCAGCCGACGCAACATATAGTTTGATTTCTTTTCAATGTTTCATAGGCATTAAAATAATATTATCTCTGAAAACTAGCTGTTAGCGGGCAAAAATATGAAGTTTGAAATTTGGCAGGGGGTGTAAAAATGATAACATCAACCTTAGCAAATGCATCTTGTGGTTTTAAACTTGTAGATATTGAAGTTTGTGAAGATGGTTCTTGTGGATTCACCTTCTCCTTGGTTATCTTAGCTACTACCTTATGAAGTTCTTCTACACTCACCAAGACTGGATTGATACATAATTGTGCTTGTAAAGTAGTCTGGTGAAGGATCTTTTTGAGATCCTCTGTAGTCAATAGGTTAATGTTCTGACTAGAGGTGTCAGGAACATCCTTCATAATAATTATCTCTACAGATGTAGGGGTTGCATGTGGAGGACTAGGTGGTGGCAATTGTGTGTCTTGCACACTCTATTCCTATTGTTGCTCTTTAGTTGTTGCCATATCACCTTTGTGTGTCTTCTTCTCCATTATAACTTCTTCCTTTTCTTTCTCTCCTTCTTCCTCCTTTTCATTTTCCTCTTCTTCCTCATCATTATTTCTTCCCTCAAAGGGATCTTCTTGTCCTTCCTTCACTGTAGTCAGCCCATAAATCAATTTTCACATTTGTGTGGACTTCTTTACAATATCTTCAAATTGACTTTGTAAAATGTTGAAGGCTTTGTGTTTGGGTGTTAATTTGCTCCCATGTTTCTTACTCACCTTACTTATTTGATCTTTTGTGAGGTCTAGCATCACACGAGCCAATGTTAACTCTCTAATTTCTTTTTCCATATTTAGGCAATAATGCTATTTATTTTTTACAATGAACTATAGCTCCTTAGACATAGTATTATCTAGTTCAAGTGGAGTATTCTTGAACTTGGCCATCATAGTGTGGATTGATCTTCCACTATGTTTTTATCTTCTCTTGCTAGCTTATTAAGATCAATTCCTTTTAGCCCTAACAAGTCTGCATTGTCTCTTATATTGTTACAAATATTTTCCAAATCTAATTTTGTGGTGTGCCTTACCACTCTAAATTGTTCATTATCATTAGACTCTGTCCTCTCCTCATCTGTTTCTAGAGGTGCCACATATTTTCTCCTCTTTTTCTCTACTAGCCCTCCTTGTTCTGTAGCTTTCTTCTTTCCCTATTCCTTGGCTACCTTTGTTATAGCTCATTTATTTTCCCTAGTGGTGGGTTTTGATGGGCTTGTCTTGGCTATCTTTTTCTTGCCTTTAGGCTGTGTAGCAAGCTACTTTTGTACTTTCCTTTTTTTGAGCTATATCTTAGGTGCTTCTTGATCGACACCTTTTTCTTCTTCAACATCTTCACCCATGCCTTGGGTTAGTGCTAGTGGTCCTTTCCCTTGTTCCTCTTCATCATCATCATCATCTTCTTCTTCTGCCTCTACTACGCCTTCTCCAAATTTTGCCTTGAGCTTCTTTACTAATTTATCCTTTTTCTTAAGTGTAGAAGATTTTTTTAGCTCCATATATACTTTAGATCTCACCACATCATATGTTCCAAAATGTGGGGCAGTCTTATATACTTCCTTTGCTAATAGTGCTATTATTGTTGCAGATCCTTCATCAATATTTATCTCATATCCAAGAGGTCTAAGGCATCTTACCCTTGGTATAGCTACTTGAATTTAGGTGTAATCAATGTCAACAAGAAAATAAATGTTAGTTGTGGGCTTCTCCACAAGTGAGATTGGAATCCTAATTCTCTATTTCTTTGAATTCTTGAAATATTCAAAATAGCTAGTCATTAATGTCTCAAAATTTGCCCCCATTTTTTCAATATATTCATTCACCAAGGCTACAATGTGTCTTCCAGCTAACCTTTCCAAAAGATACGAATTCATTCTATACATAGAAGAATATACATATCAAAATTGCACCAAATTTACATTGGGCTCCCTTTGTTCTTCTTATAGCTCCCAAATTTTCATTGATTTTCTATAGTTGTAGTTCAGCTAGATCATAGGTATGATCCTTTTTAACAAGTTTGTAGCTTACATCTACTGCAATGCATAAAACACTGTTGAGTTAGCTAGATTGATAAAATTTGTGGGAAATGACTCTAATAGAAAAAAAAAACAAGAGGATCCTAAATGGTATCTATGATCATGCCTCTCTTGTTGAATTTGGCTCTTGTATTCTTCTCAATAACTTCCTTAGAGTCACTTCTTAGGGTTTTAGGCTGATCTAGGGTTGGATATCTTGTTACCCTATAAAAAATCTTTTTTGATATTTTGACTGGGCCATTTTCTAACCACAAACTACCATAATGTATCCTACTCAACACAATTCTAATCCATTCAGTCTTAAAGATAATAGGGAACTCTAGGGAATGAGTTAAGTCCTTTCTCTCAATGATTTAGAATTCCTCCTTCAAAACTCCATTTTCACACAACTTATCATATGCTTCCCTAATTTCCATGTCTCCAATGGCTCCTATCTTATAGTTATAGTATCTCCTAACATCTTGCACCATTACTGCCTTAGGAGGAATTATAGATAGGGCTTAGACTGGGTCATTCTTGTAGGAAAATTTAGGGCTAGGTCAAAAATTAGGTTGCTTAACTTCATTTGACACTAGTTAAATTTCAAATGACTCTTTCTCTAGAGGTTTCCTAGAACTGGAGGCCATTTTTTCAATCTAGGGTTTCAACATAAAGAAATTTTGAAACTGCATAGCTCAGCACAAGTATAAATACCTTGAAATTGATAAAATTGTGTTGAATATGTGTAGAAATCTACTCAAATTCTTCAAACTCTACTTGGAAATTCTTCTAGGCTCTTCTCATCTTTTCTCTTTTGTTCATGATGGTAAAAAATGATTCAAAATATGAATATATACCTTTATTTCACAATATTTAATGCTTGGTGCATTTACAGCCATCCACTTGGCTCTTTAAGCAATTTTGCTTTACCTGGCTTCCATTTTCTTTCCACCACTTAGTATATACTGGAGTTTCCCTTACTCAACTTCAATACAAATTTCCTTTCACTTAGTATCCACTGCGAACTCAGCTTCTTCTAGCATTTGAAGGCAACTTGGAAACACTTGTGAAAACTTGAAATGATAACTTTTCTTCTTAATTCAAGTTGATCTATTCTTTTTAGTACTTGTCTTGGAATTGATGTATGATAAAACATTATATATCAGTTCACATACCTTATTTTGATTAGTTGGATGAGGTGTGACAACTTGACCTTTTGGGTGAAGTGATCCCTTCATTGGATGTGCTATTTCCATCTTTCTTCTTCCATGTTTTATTCATTTCTCCTCTAATGTGTTCAACATCTACTTGCTCTTTTCCTTTGTTGAACTCTGAGTTGGGTGCCTTTGACCTTGTTTGACAATTTTTGCTAATATGACTAGTCTTCAAACAACTAAATCATGTAGTTTGGCTCAATTATCTACTATAGTTTCCACTAAAATGTGTTCTTATGCAATTTTCAGGGATGTGTCCATATTCTTGACAATAGTGATAACTATGCCTAGTGTTTTAGTCCCAACTGTAGTGATATCCATGATTGTTTGACCTTGCTAGTTGATTAGGTGTCCACATAGGCTTTGATATACACTCAAAAGCTCTATGTCCATACTTCTTTCAATTGTAGTAGTGACCTTCAAATCTTGGTGTCATGATAGTTCTAGTTCTACAATCATGTGCTTGATGTCCTTGCTTGTTGCACTTGTGACAATGACCCATGTTCATAGGTTTGTCATGCTGATGGGCATTTTATCTCCTACACACATTAGAGGTATGTCCTTTTTTACCAAAAAAATGAAAAGTAGGTTTAGTATTCTTACCTTTGTCTCTTCTTTCTTTTGTAGCCTTGGATGACTCTCCTTTTTCAGTGTGGGTGTATCCTAGTCCTAAAGTATCATTGCTACCTCTTGATTATTTTAGTAGCTATTCAAAGTACTTGATGGCTTCATTTGATTTTTTGAAGCTCTCTAAAATTTACTTCTCTCTTTTTAGGTCATTTTGTAGCTGTTCATTTTGCATCTTCAGTGTGGATATCTCAATGTCCTTGACATTCAGCTCATGATGTGCATTCAATGTCTGGCTTAGGGTGTCTAGCTACATGTTGGAAATTCTTGCAAGCTCAATTGAATTTTCCTCCAATCTATTGGGAAGGTTTCTCTTGTCTTCTTCTTTCATAGCCTTATCTTCAATGGCTCTTTTCTTCTGTTCAGTCACTTCACAAAGCATCATGGCTTGAGATTCTTGTTCAAGCTTGAGAGTTCTGATCTCTTCTACTTGGGCTCTATTCTTTTCCATCAAGTCTATTAGTGCTGCATCAAATTCCTTGGAATCTCCATTTGCAAATAATTTTGAGGTGTCAATCTCCTTGTATTGTGTATCATTCTCAACTATGGCAATCTCTCTTCTTCTCTTTAAGGATTTCCTCAGTTCTTCCTTGGCTTCTTCCAGAGAATGCAGAATGAGATGTATCTCAATTTCCTAGTTCTCTATGATCTTCCCAAGTTTTTAGACTTCTTTTTCTCCAATTTTTAAGGCTCCTCCTTGAGAGAACTCAGCTTTGATACCAATTGTTAGAATTTACAACTAGGAAGATTTACTTCTAAGGGGGGGTGAATTAAAAGTAACAAAATTTAACCTCCAAAAATTTTAACTAAGATTAATCACATGCATCTAACATATCTAATTAACATGAAAGTAAAGACATGCATGAAAATAGATAGCACAAGATTTTGCTCACCCAGAAACCCTCCAAAATGAGAACGTAAAACTAGGGTGGTGATGACACCCACAAATTATCACTGCAACAATATGTAATTGGTTAAGGTTACAAAGTTTGACTACCATCAATGGTCTACCCTATGAAAGGCTTGCCTTGCTAAAGGCTTTACACCCTATTAAAAGTGACCTAGTTAAAGGATTGACAAACACTCACTTGGAATGTTACCTTGTTAAAGAATTTACAACCCTGTTAAGGATTTACAATATGGCTACTAAACCAACCTATCATCATAAGATTTTCATTCTCCTAATAAAATGGTTAGAAAGTATAGTAGAATTTCTTGACCCGATAAATTACAATATTCAATTGCTGATTCCAAATCCTTGTTCTGCTCAATCTGATTTGATCCTTCCTAATTTGATATAACTCTATTTGTAGTGCTAATACTCTATTTTGATATACTTGATTCTATAGTGCTGCTCTTCCTCTAATTCCTTACACCCCTTTTTTATCCTTAAAAAATTCACTAGCATTCTTTCATGCATTCCCAAATTACTTCTCACTCTTCCTCTTGACCCTAAATTGTGGGGTTTTGACCTCCTTATAAAGGCTTTGAGACTTAGGGTTAGGTATGAATCTAGATTGAGATTTATCCATCTTTCTTGCTCAATTATTTCATATTTCCTAATTGATTGTATGCTTTCTCCATTTTTCTGATTGGTTGCATGTTGGTTACATAGGAAATGTAAAATATTTGATCTTATCTTTTAGATCTTTTGAGATTCTTCTTGAGTTGGCTCAAAAATTGTATACATCTAAGTTTGTGAAGGCACAAACTCATATGTTGATTCTATGTTACTTGGCACTTATTAATTATTGATGCTTAGCACATATAGGATTATGTCTTGCTTGGCTCCTATAGTACCACTGTCTCACTCAACATTTATAATAATTCTATCTTGCTTGGCATCTACAGTGACTCGACATAACTTATCACTCAACATCACTTGTTACTGGACACTTGGAACTTGCTCAGCACCTAAAGTTCACTTGACACCTGTTGAATTTTTGGGTCAACACATACTATAGCTCAATATTTATATTATACTCAACATCAAATTTAGATTTTTCTAAAGTGTGTTGACACTCAATTCTCAAAACCAATCTGAGACTAACATAGACTTCACAAGGCTCTATATGGTTTGAAACAAGCACCAAGAGCATGACATGAGAGACTTCATAATTATCTTGTGAAGACTGGATTTGAAAGGACTAATGATAACATCAATCTATTCATGAAGATAGAGAAAGGCAAAGGTATTTTTTTATCTAAAATTTTTGTTGATGATATCATATTTGGAAGTCAAGATGCTTTATGTAAGAATTTTGTAAATTAGATAAAGAAAGAATTTGAAATTTTTATGTTTGGAGAGATCAAATTTGTTGTGGTTTTTCAAGTATATTAGATGAAATATGTATATACATCACTCAGTCAAAATATGTATTGGAAATATTGAAAACTTTTGGATTAGAAGATTCCAAACTAGCAAGTACACCTATGGTGACAAGACACAAGTTATCAAAGAATGATGTTTCATCTGAGGTGAATTAAACATTGTATAGGTCTATGATTGGAAAATTGCAATAAGTAGTACATAGTCGACCTGGTATTGCATTATTTGTAGGGATAGATGCAAGATTCTCTGCTAATCCCAATGAGAATCATTTAATGGCTGTGAAGAGAATAATGAGATATCTGAAAGGAATAGAAAAGTTTGGTCTATACTACAAGAAGAATGAAAAATTTGAATTGAGAGCCTACACTAATACTGATTGGGCTAGAAACATTAATGGCAGAAAGAGCACCAGTGGAGGAGCTTTTTCCTTAGGAAAGAGACTAGTTACATGGACTACTAAGAAATGAAATTGTACTTCATAATCTAATATTGAAGCTCAATATTTTGCTGCTACTATAAATTATGAAAACATTGTATGGATCACATAGCTGCTTTATTGGAATTAACAAGTGAGAAGATTTACTTCTGGGGCGGGAGGGGTGAATCAAAAGTAACTAATTTTTACTTTTTCAAATCCTTTTAACTAATATCATCCACATGCATCTAATTCATCTAATAAACATAAAAGTAAAGATATACATGAAAATAGATAACACAAGATTGGATAACCCAAAAATCCTCCAAAATGAGAAGGTAAAACTGGGGTGTGGATGACACCCACAAAATATCACTACAACAATATGTAACTATTCAATGTTACAATGTTTGACCACTTCCAATGGTCTACCCTATGAAAGGCATGTCCTTTTAAAGACTTTACACCAAAAGTGACCTAATTAAAGGATTTAATTGCCTTGCTAAAAGTAGGCTTGGTTGAAGGACTTTTGTACATTCACTTGGAATGCCACCTTGTTAAAAGATTTACAAATGGCTTCTAAGCCAACCTAATTCCATATGATTTCCATAGCTAATACAATTTCTAGAGAGTATTAGAAATTCTTAACCTGATAACTTGCAATCTTCAATTGTTGATTATAGATCCTTGTTCTACTTTGTCTACTCTGATCCTTGCTTGATCTGATATGTCACTCTTGAAGTTCTGATACTCTTTTGTTGATAAACTAGATTCTGTAGTTTGCTATAATTCACCCATACCCTTTTGTAGTTTGCTATAATTCACCCATACACTTCTCTTGCACATCCTTTCTTATGCATATGGGGTTTCAACCTCCTTTTAAATATTTTGAAAAATTAGGGTTAGGTATGAATCTATGATCAATATTGAATCTTTATTTCATGCTCATTTCTTGCACTTTTCCTATTGGTTGCATGTCTTCTCCATTTTTCTTATTGGCTACATGTTGATTACATAGGTAATGCAAAAAGATTTGGTCTTATCTTCAAGATCCTTCAAGATTCATCCTATGTCATCTTCAAAAATGGTTTACATTTGAGTTTGTTAAGGCACAAACTCATATGTTGATTCTGTGTTACTCAACACTCACTAGTTGCTGATGCTTAACACATATAGAAAAATTGGCTCACACAACTCCTATAGTAATTATGTTTCACTTGGCATATATAATTTTCTTGACATCTATAGATCACTCAACACCTATAATGACTTTGTTTCACTTGGCATCTATACTTTTCTCAGCACCTATAGTGACTTGGCATCTATAGTGACTCGACACTTGAAGATTACTCGTCACTTGAAGTTCACTCAACACCTATTGAATTCTCTAGCTTGGCACACACTATAGCTCAACTTCTATATTATACTCAAAATCATCTTGAGAATTGGTTAAGTGTGTTGACACTCAATTGGAAAAATCAATTTGAGACTAACAATCTTCCCCTTTGACATGAGTGGCAAAAAACACATAACTAAACATTATGAATATGATCTCTAAGAGTATACTAAATATTTTATTTGACATATGTACAAGATTTCAAAAACTTGTTCAAAATTTTGTATACCTCAAGATCTTGTAACTCCCTCTAAGCTGATGTGCCAGTTTTGTAATAAAAAATCTTGTGTTGAATTTGTCTCATGTTGATGTATTTGATACTCTTTGCCTTGTCTACCTTTGTTTCTATATCCATGTACCCTATTTCTACTTCCTATACTTTGTATCTATTCCCCTTTCATATCCTTTTTGGCTACATTCCCTTATTACTCCTTAAAATGTGAATTTGAACATCTCCCCCTTTGGATATTCTTTATTACTTCCATCAAAGAATGCAATATCTCCCATTCTTATTCACATCTCCCAAAAACACTATATCTTCCCATTCTTATTAGATGCAATAATGAATTATCTCCCCTTTGTTTACACTTATGTTAAAGGGTCCTAAGAATGAATATAATACTTCACCAAAAATGTTTTATTTACCTCCATAATCATCTTGAGAGAAGCATCCCAATTATCTACTGCAAGATATACAAGGCCTTCTAAAGTAGAAAGATTAGGATCTTTCTTTGGTACATATTATGCATAGGCCTATTCCTTATGGAGTAATTCCAAATGTGGGGTGATGGAAGATTGAATTTGCATCAATTTGGCCTTGATATTGGCCTCTTTTGCTATCAAAATAGCTAATTCTTTCTATGTGTGAAGCATAGTTGCAAAATTCTTCTCACTCTAAGTTGGATCTTTGGGTAGTTGTGAGCTAGAAATCTTGAGATTTCATTCCAAGCTCAGTATCCTTTGGCTAGTTTCCTATGTGAAATATGAAAAATCACACAACTTGGAGCACAATGAGAACACATTCCCAAGTACTTTTTTTTCCTTTTCAATCTTTTTAGTGAATGTAACTAGTGAAAGTGCTATTTTACTTGATATTTTTTCATTCAATTTCATCTAAAATTTCTTTTCTGACCATTCTAATAATTTAACATTAGCTTTAAGGTCTTCATTTTATACCTAGTCCACAATGTTGGACAATTTCTCCATGATGGGCTGGGTTTCATCAAGTACTTGCAAGCTAAATGCATCAAGAAATATATCTTTCATTTCCACAAGTGCTTGCATCTGCATGTACTCCTTTTTGAGTATCTCTTGTTTCTTCCTTCTCTCTAGTGCCTCTTGTACTTCATTTATCTATTGTAGGTTCATAGTCCTTGAGTCATAACTGGGTATGACTATTTCTTCATTAAGTGCAGGGTCTCCATAGTGAAGTACCCTTGCAACCTTGGTGGAGCTCAAGCCTAGTGCTAAAATTTGCAATGGTACTGCATTAATGCTCAACTTCTTGGTAGGAGTCCCCGAGGTAGGAAAGTTTGCTAATGTTTCTATTACCTCCTGCTTCTTTTCTTTAGAGGTTCTCTTCTCTTCTCTACTGCCTTGATCAATAATTATAATTTGAGGAGGTAAACCTTGACTTTGTGCAATAAGAACATCTTGCCCTGTTTGTTCCTTTGTTGGCTCCTTGATAGTTGTTGTAACTATAACTATATTATCAACCTTAGGAAATTTATCTTGATCTTCTTTCTCTTTCAATTGATATACTATGGCTATGGGAGGTTGTGTAGATGGTTCTTGACTATAACTGTATTATCAACCTCAGCAATTTTATCCTATTCTTCTTGCTCTTTCAGTTGATCTACTATGTCTATGGGAGGTTGTGTAGGTGGTTCTTGTGTATTCACCTTCTCCCTTGTGATTTCTTCTACAACATTTTGTAGCTCATCCACACTCACCAAAATTGAATTTATACATAGCTGTGCTTGCATTGTGGTTTGGTGAAGGATATTTTTGAGATCCTCTATACTTAAAGGATTGATGTTCTGAGCTGAAGTGTCAAGAACATCCTTTACAATTATAGTCTCGATAGGTGTTTTATGTGGAGGACTTGGTGGTTGCAGTTAGGTGTCCTATTCTAATTGCTTCTCTTCTACTGTTACCTCTTTGCCATGTGTCTTCTCCAATATTTTTTCTTCTTTCTCTTTTTCTCCCTCTTCATCTTTCTCATTCTCTTCTTCTTCTTGATCATTTCTTCCTTCAAATGGGTCTTCCTACCCTTCTTTGACTATTTTTAATCCATATATTAATTTCCACATTTGTGGACTTTTGCACAACATCTTCAATTTGGTTCTATAAGATTCTAAAGGTGTTATATTTGGGTGCAAATTTTCTCCCATGCTTCTTACTAGCCTTTATTATTTGACCTTTAGTAAGGTCTAGCATTACTCAATGCAATGTAGACTCTCTTATTTCTTTCTCCATTTTGAGACAATAATGCCATTTATTCTCAACTAATGAGCTTAGCTCTTTAGGCATTGAGTTTCTAGTTCAAGTTGAGTGGTCTTGAATTTAGCCATCATAGTGTAAATAGCCTCTTCCACTATGTTCTATTGTTCCTTTGACAACTTTTTAAAATCAATAGTTTTTAGACCAGTTAAATCAACATTGTCTCTAATATTATTGCAAATGCTTTCCAATTTAGATGTGGCAGAATGTCTTCCCAATCTAAATTGTTCTTCATTAGACTCTATCCTTTATTCATCTAATTTAGGAGGTGCAACATACTTTCTTCTCTTCTTTTTCTCTGCAAGTCCTCCTTGTTTTGTTGCCTTCTATTTCTCTTGCTCTTTTTCTACTTGAGTTATAGCCCTAGTATCAACCCTTGTATTTTTCTTGGTTGGGCTTGGCTTTGTAGCCTTTTTCTTTCCCTTAGGCTATGGAGCTGGCTATTTTTGAGCTTTTCTTTTCTTTGTCTCAGCCTTGGGTGCTTCTTGTTCTACATCTTCCTCCTCATTTGCATCCTCCCCCATTCCTTGGGTTAATGCAAGTGGTCCTTGACCTTGATTTTCCTCATCATCCTTGACATCTTAACCTTCTTCTTCTATTGCTTCTGCAGTGCCTTCCCCAAATTTAGCTTTTAACTTCTTAACAAGCTTATTTTTCTTTTTCAGAGTAAAGGTAGTCTTCAATTCCATATCCACTTTTGATCTCACCATGTCATAGGTTCCAAAATGTGGTGCATCATTATCTATTTCCTCTGTAATAATGTAATTATTGCTGCTGATGTTTCATCTATGTTTATTTCATGACCAAGAGGTCTTAACCATCTCACTCTTGGTATGGCAACTTGAATGTATGTATAGTCTATATCTACAAGAAAACATATATCATTTACATGTTTCTCCACTAATGGCACTAGAATTCTTAGCCTTTTCTTTATTGATTTCTTGAAGTCTTCAAAATAGCTACTCATTAAAGTCTCAAAATTAACTCTCATCTACTCTATGTATTCATTTACTTGGCTATAATAGACCTATTTGTTTTCTAGGCTAGTTTACCAAAAAAAAGAAATTCATTCTACACATATAAGAATATACAAATCAAAATAGTGCCAAATTTTCATTGGGGTCCCTTGTTTCTTCTGATTGCTACTGAGTTTTCATTAATCTATTGCAGTTGTAGTTCTACAAGATCATAGGTATGATCCTTATTCACCAATTTATAACCAACATCCACTATAATGCAGGGCACACTGTTGAGTTTGCTAGATTGATAGAATTTGTGTGCAATCACCCTAACAACAAAATAAACTAGAGGGTCTTGGATGGTGTCAATTTTCTGTTGGAGTGTCTTAATGGAAAGAATTCTTTTGAGACGGGGGGGGGTGAATCAGAAGTACTAGCTTTTAACCTATTTTTAAACCCTTAATTGAAATGAACATGCATGCATATAAACATTAAGAAATCATGAGAAAAATACATGTATCAACACATAACACTTGAGATTTTGGTAATCTAGAAACCCTCTAGGAATAAGAAGGTAAAATTAGGGTGGGGATGATACCCATAAAATTACTGTAGCAATAAAGGTTGACCACTTCTGATGGTTTGCCCTATTAAAGGCCTGCCCTGTTAAAGGCTTTACTCTATGTCAATAGCGACATGGTTAAAGGATTTAAAAACACTTTACATGAAGTTTTACCTTGTTAAAGGATTTAATCACCTATTTAAAGGATCTACAAAATAGCTGTTAAGCTAACCTATCAACATAGGATTTCCTTTCTAATACAATGGCTAGAGGGTATTAGACATAATAAACCTGATAGCTTACAATCCTTTGATTTCTGAATACAGACACTTGTTCTGCTTACCCTAATCTTGATCCTCTGTGATCTGATTCTCATTTGTATCCCTTGCTTTGTTCTTGATCAACTGAATATTTCACTGCTACTTTGTTCCTCTAAGTCTTTTTACTCTTCCACTCTGAACTCTAGTATAACTTCTTCATACACTCCTTCAACCACTTTCTTATTCAATGAGATTTCATCTTCCTTATAAAGACATTCAAAGACTTAGGGTTAGATATGGATCTATGATCCATATTGAATCTCTGTTTCTTGCTTATTCCTTGCACTTTTCTTATTGGTTACATGCCTTCCCTTTTTTCTTATTGGTTGCATGTAGATTGCATAGGAAATATAAAAGATTCGATCTTATCATTTTAATCTTTTGAGATTCATCATATTCAGCCATGAAAATGGTTTACATCTGAATTAGTAAAGTTACAAACTCATATGTGCATTTTGTGTTACTTGGCACTTACTGATTCCTAATGCTCGACACATATAACAAACTAGCTTACTCGGCTCCTATTACATTTGTGTTTTTCTCGGCATCATCTATAACTTGGCACTTAAATATCACTCGGCTCTTGTGTCATGCTCGACACTTGAAGTCACTCGACACTTGATCTTTGCTTGGCACTTGATCTTCACTCAGCACTTGAAGGCTGCTCAGCACTAGAAGATCACTCGACACCTATTGGATTTCCTGACTCGACATACATAGTGTGCTCAACTCCAATGTAGAAAGTGGTTAAGTGTGTTGGCACTCAAATGTCAAAACCATTTTGAGACTAACAATCTCCCCCTTTGACATGAGTGACAAAAACACTTAACTAAACATTATTTATCTGACCTTATGAGTAGATTCACTAATCTACTCAGTATATATACAGAGGTTAAAGAAAACTTTGATCAAAACTTTGTAATTACAATATATATACCTCAAAATTATTGTAACTCCCCCTGAGTTGATTGTGCTATTATCTGTGCTATCCTTTTATTCTATCTCCCTCTTTCATCTTATCTCCCCCATTCATCTTATAATATCTCCCCCTTTTTGACACTTATGTCAAAGGGTCCTAAATGGTAATTCCATGCTTGGCAAAAAATGTCTTATTTACCTCGAGGAGTATTTTGAGAGCTGCATCCCAATTATTCAAAGCAATATCCAATGACTTCTGTTGGATTGCAAGCTTTGCTGCTAGATCAACAAGTCCTTCATGTGTAGAAATATTTGAATCCTTCTTCAAGATTGTTTCTGCATACATTTTCTCCCTGTGTAATACTTCCAAGTGAGGAGTGATAGAGGCTTGTATTTGCATTAGCTTTTCTTTAATAGTGGCCCATTCTACTAATAATGCAACTAATTCCCTCTGAGTGTGAAGTGTTTGAGCAAATTTCTTTTTGCTCTATGTAGGATTTGAGGGTAGTTGCATGCTGGAGAGCTTTAATTTACTCTCAAGGTCCAAGATTTTTGGATTTATTTCTTGTGTGAACCTAGAAAAATCACACAATTTTCTATAAAGGGAAAAGATGTTCCCTAATACAATCTTTACATTATCCAATTTCTTAGCTAGGTCAACCTATCCCAAAGTTATATTATTAGCTATCTTTTGGTTGACTTTTCTTGCAAACTTCTTTTCTGAACATTCCATTAGTTTTACATTAGTATTGTGGTCTTCATTATTCACTTGGTCAACTATATCAGATAGTTGCTCAAGAATTGGCCTGTTTGCATCTGGAGGTTGTAGGTTGAATGCATCCATGAATATATCTTTGATCTCATTCATTGCCTACTTGTATTTGTAGTCATTCCTCATTTCCTCTTGCCTCCTTCTCTTATCCAATGCACTCTATATTTCATTCATCTTTTCATCATTTAGGGTGCTTGAATCATAATAGGGTATTTTAATTTCTTCATGAAGCTCAAGAATGCCATAATGAATGGTCTTGGTTACCTTGGTAGAACTTAAGCTTGGTGTATGTAAGGTCATCATTTCAGTGCTCAGCTTCTGAATAGGTTTGGTAGGAGTTCCTATTTTTGGTAATTCAACCAAAGTTTGTATTGCAAACTCCTCTTTATCTTGTGTTTCTTCTTTGTCCTTTTCTTGTGTCATTGTTGCTGGAGGTTTTCTTGCTGTCTGTACTGTGACTTCCTTTGTTGTTGCACTTAGCTCTTGATGAGCTTGAATGGTTATTCTTGGTGGTGATGGAGGTGGTAGAAATGTAAGCCCAATAGTTTGAATGATTTGAGGTGGTTCTTGTGGTGACACCTTGGTTTGTTTGAGTTTATCTACTAACTTTTGGAGATTATCCACACTGACCAATATGGGACTTGTATACAATTGTGCTTGTAGAGTTGTTTGGTCAAGGATTCTTTTGAGATCTTCTGAAGTTAATGGATTGATGTTGTGAAAAAAAGTGCTAGGAACATCCTTAATCTTTATGGTTTCTGCAGGTGTGGTAGTATAGTGAGGAGGACTAGGAGGTGGCAATTGTGTTCTTGCACACTCTGGTCTTATTGTTGCTCCTGCTCAGTTGTTGCCATTTCATCTTGATTTGGTGTCTCCTCCTCCTCTATTTCTTTCTCCTATCTTTCTTTCTTGTTTTCCTCTTCTTCAATTTTTTTTGTCTTCTTCTGTCTTCTCTTCTCTCCTCTTCCTCCTTTCCTCAAGTTTAGCACTAGCTTCTTCTTTGTGCTCCTCTTCAAGGACATCTTTAGTCTTCTTGTATAAATTCTTCCATGCTCTTGTAGTTCTTTGTACAACTTCTTCAATTTTATTTTGTAAGATGGAGAATGCCCTATGTTTAGGTGTAAGCCTTTTATTATGCTGTTTGACTGCTTTAGTTACATGTTCCTTTGTCAAATTAGGTAGTATGTTTGCTAGGGTTAATGCCCTCATCTCTTTCTCCATCATTATACATAAATGCCATATGTCTTCTACAATTTTAGACATTTCCTTTGGCAATTGTCCATCTAGTTCAAGAGGTGTATACTTGAACTGTGCCATTAATGCATAGACTAATTCTTCAATGCTATTTTGTTCTTCTTTACTAAACTTATTGAAATCAATCTCTTTTATTTCACTTAAGTGTCCATTCCTAATCTTCTCACATAATATATCAACTGAAGACTTAGGAGGATGAATTACCTTTTTAGTTTGATCTTCTTCATCAGTATCAGGTTGAGCCACATATCTTTTCCTTTTCCTTGGCTCTTCTTGTGCCTTATTGACTGACTTCTTTTTCTTTGTCGCTTCCTCTTTGGCCTTTTGTGTAGAGGCCCTTGTTGTAGCTCTTGTTGTTGGCTTTTTGGATGTTTGCATGACAACTTTCTTTGGTGAAGGCTGAGAAGCAGGAGTTGTGTTTTCCTTCCTTTTGATGACTCTACCTTTGATGGGTGCTTCCTTAGTTTCTTTTTCCTCGACACTCTCATCTTTGTCTTCATCTTGGCCTTGTGTCAATTCAAATGGCCCTTGTTCTGGCTCACCCTCATCTTTCTCTTCATCATCTTCTTCTTCTCCTCCAATAATCTTCTCTACTTCACCTGTTGCACTTGTTTTTTTAACACCAAATTTCTTCTTTATCTTCCTCACCAGCTTTTCCTTCTTCTTTACTGCTGAGGCTGTCTTGAGTTTTGTAACAATTCTTGATTTGATAGTGTCAAATGTTCCAAATACCGTTGCAAATTTGTCCATTTCCTTGGCAAATAATGCTATGATGGTTGCAAAAGCTTGGTCAACATCAAGCTCATATCCCAATGGTCTATGCCATCTTGTTCTTGGAAGGACTACTTGAATGTAAGTATAATCAATGTCAATCAGAAAGCATATGTCATTTACATGCTTTTCCACCAGTGAAACTGGTATCTGCATTCTTTTCTTCATTGCCTTTTTGAAATCATCAAAATGGATAGTAATTTGATCATCAAAGCTATCTCCCATTTGTGCAATTAAATCATTTATTTGATCAATAATAGTTTTATTCTGAATCCAATTAACTTTTCCAAATGAAGGGAATTCCTTCATGGCATAAAAGAACATACAAACCAACACTAAACCAAATTTTACACTATGCTCCCTTGGACTTTCTAATGGCTCCAAGATTTTCATTGATCTATTGCAACATGAGTTTTGCAAGACCATAGGTGTGGTCTTTCATTATAAGCTTATATGCCACATCCACTACTATGTAGGGTACACTATTCAACCTACTGGATTGATAAAAATTATGTGATATGATCCTTATAGCAAAGTTTAGAAGGGGACCAGTTATGGTGTCTATGGTCATGCCTCTATTGTTCCACTTTGCTCCTATATTCTTCTCTATTGTTTCCTTCTTTTCACTTCTCAATGTCTTGGGTTGATCTAGGGTTGGAAATCCTGTAACCCTATGAACCATTTTCTTGGTGATCTTGACTGGTCCTTGTTCTAACCAGAATGCTCCATCATGGATTCTACTAAGTATTATACGTATCCACTCATTTTTAAATACAACTAGAAAAACTAGGGCTTTGGTTAAACCCTTCTTCTCTATGATAGAAAACTCATCTTTTAAGATACCATTATCATAGAGTTTTTCAAAGGCATTAAAGATTTTCAAGTCTCCTATGGCTCCTATTTTACAGTTATAACACTTTCGCACATCCTAAACCATAACAACTTTTTCAGGGATGGTGGATAAGGCATCAGTGGGATCTCTTTTATATGCAACTTCTGGTATAGGTCTAAACTCAGGTTGCTCAACCTCATTGCTAACAAGTTGAATCTCATGGCTTATTTTCCCTTGGGTCATCTTTGAACTAGAAACCATTTATAATTCAACTAGAGTTTAATGATTAAAGCAAACTTCACAAACTATAAAACTCGGCACCTGAAAGAAATACCTAGATAAATGCTTAGATCGCTTGGGTAGATGTTGAATAACTGCAAAACACTGATTGAAAGCTTGAAAATTTCTCAGTTGTGCTCTTGGTAATCGCTCTTCATTTGAATGGCTAAAAAATGAATCAATTTTCACCTTTAAGTGACACAAAAACCTTGCATTTAATGCATTTTTGTACCTACACCTGTCACTTGGCTTCCAAAGGTTTTTCAACTTGGCATCCACTCGACAGCTATACTTACTTGACATCTACTTACTTTGTTAATAAATCGGCCTCCTCTTGGCTTCTTAACTCGGTATCCAAAGCAGTTTCACTCAACATCCAAAGATAGCTCAGCATCATCATTCAAGTTTAGTCTTAGCATCTTATCTCATGCAGATTTATACTTTATAGTGCTTCTTCATGGTTTAGGGCTGATGTATGATACTTCCGTATATGTATCAACCCCGTAGGCTCATTTTTTGATTAATTGGATGAGAAATGATCACTTGACCTTGTGGAAGAAGTGACCATTTCATTGGATGTACATGATCCATCCTTTTTCTGCCATGTCTTCTTCATGTCTGCTCTAATGTGTTCCACATTAATCTTTTCTTTGCTCTTATTTACTTCAATCTTGGGTGCCTTGGCTTTTTTTGGACAATTCCTACAGACATGTCCAATTTTCAAGCAACTAAAGCAAGTAGTTTGGTTCAACCATCTTTTATAGTTCTCCTTAAAATGTGTTCTTATGCAGTTCTGGGGTATATGTCCATATTCCTGACAATAATGATAGCTATAACTGGTGTTATAGTCCCAATTGTAATGGTGTTCATAGTTGTCCCTTCTTATATGCTGGTTTGGTGTCCACATAAGCTTTGATATGCATTCAAAGGCTCTATGTCCATACTTCTTGCAATTATGACAATATTCATCAAATCTTTGTGTCCTTTTGACTTTGGATTTGCAATCTTGTGTCATATGTCCTTGCATGTTGCACTTGTGATAGTAACCCTTGCTTTTGGGTGTGTTTGGCTGATTGATTCTTCTACTCTTGCAAACATTAGTAGTATGCCCCTTTTTGTTACAATAATGACAACTGGGTTTAAAATCCTTACCTTTGTCACTTCTTTGCTTGCCACTCTTTGATGATTGACCAACTTCAGTACTGTTGTATCCAAGTCCTGATGTATCATGGGTTGATCTTGGGAATTTCATCAACTATTCAAAGTACTTGATGGCTTCACTTGACTTGTTGAGATTCTCTGCTACATCTTTTTCTATGTTTAGTTCATTTTACAGTTGTTCATTCTGCATCTTTAAAGTAGAGATCTCAATATCTTTCATATTGATTTCATGATGAAGGTTCATCATTTGGCCAAGTGTATCCATCTTTATGTTTGAGATCCTTGTTAATTTAGTACATTTTTCTTCAAGTTTGTTTGCAAGATTTCTTTTGTCATCTTCCATCATGACTCTATCCTCAACTACTCTTTTCTTTTGTTCAGTGATTTCACATAACATTATGGCCTGTGATTCATATTCCATCTTAAGAGATCTTATCTCTTCTGCTTGAACTTTGTTTTTCTCCATCAGTTGTTCCTATTGTTGCATCAAACTCTTTAGTGTCTCCATTGGAAAACACTTGTGTGTTATCAATCTCCTTGTAGTTTATATCATTTTCAGCTATTCCTATCTCTTTCCTTCTTTTCAAGGATTTTATTAATTCCACTCTAGCTTCTTCTACCTTGTGTAGAACGAGATGCACATCTATCACTTGGTTCTCAATGATCTTTCCAAGTTTGAAAACTTCCATCTTTGCATATAAACATTAAGAAATCATGAGAAATATACATGCATCACCACATAAAACTTGAGATTTTGGTAACCCAGAAACCCTCCAGGAATAAAAAGGTAAAATTGGGGTGGGGATGATACCCACAAAATTACTGCAGCAATAATGTTTGACCACTTCTGATGGTCTACCCTATTAAAGGCTTTACACTATGTCAATAGTGACCTAGTTAAAAGATTTACAGACACTTTACATGAAGTGTTACCCTATTAAAGGATTTAATCACCTATTTAAAGGATCTACAAAATAGCTGTTAAGATAACCTATCAACATAGGATTTCCTTTCTAATACAATGGCTAGAGAGTATTAGACATAATAAAATTGATAGCTTACAATCCTTTGATTGTTGAATACAGGCACTTGTTCTGCTTACTCTGATCTTGATCCTCTAAGATCTAATTCTCATTTGTATCCCTTGCTTTGTTCTTGATCAACTAAATATTTCACTGCTGCTCTGTTCCTCCTAGTCTTTTTACTCTTCCACTCTGAACTCCAGTATAACTTCTTCATACACTCCATCCACTTTCTTATTCAATGAGATTTCATCTTCTTTATAAAGACATTCAAAGACTTACGATTAGATATGGATCTATGATCCATATTGAATCTCTATTTTTTGCTTATTCCTTTCACTTTTCTTATTGGTTGCATGCTTTCTCCATTTTTATTATTGGTTGCATGTAGATTGCATAGGAAATATAAAAGATTTGATCTTATCATTTTAATCTTTTGAGATTCATCATATGTCGGCCATGAAAATGGTTTACATCTAAATTAGTGAAGTTACAAACTCATATGTGCATTCTGTGTTACTTGACACTTACTGATTCCTAATACTTGGCACATATAAAAAACTAGCTTACTCGACTCCTATTACATTTTTGTTTTGCTCGGCATCGTGTGTGACTCAACACTTAAATATCACTCGGCTCCTATGTCATGCTCAACACCTAAATTTTCTTAGCACTTGATCTTTACTCGGCACCTGATTTTTAGTCAACACCTAAAGGCTGCTCGGTACTAGAAGATCACTTGGCACCTATTGGATTTCTTGACTTGGCATACATAGTGTGCTTGGCTCCAATGTAGAAAGTGGTTAAGTGTGTTGGCACTCAAATATCAAAACCATTCTGAGACTAACATTGTCATCCCTCTTTTGTTCCACTTTGCACTAGTATTCTTCTCAATTGCCTTATTAGAATCACTCCTAAGGGTTTTTGGCCGATCTAGGGTTGGGTACCCTATCACTCTATGAACAATTCTCTTGCAATTTTTATTGGGCCATCCTCCAACCATAAGCTTCTATCATGTTTTTAGCTCAGCAATAGTTTGATCCATTCAATTTTGAATACTATGGGAAATTCTAGGGCATCCGTTAAACCCTTCCTCTCAACAATTTGGTATTCTTCCTTCAACACTCCATTTTCACACAATCTCTCATAGGCTTCCCTCATTTCCATATCACCTATAGCTCCAATCTTGCAATTGTAACATTTCCTAACATCTTGAACTATTACAACCTAAGGTGGTATGATGGATAGGGCTCCAGCTGGGTCATTCTTATATGCTACCTCTGGTATTTGGCAGAAATTGGGTTGTTAGACCTCATTGGACACTTAAAGGATCTCAAATGGTTCCTTCTCTTGAGTCTTCCTAGAGCTAGAAGCCATTTTTACAATTCTAGGGTTTTAACATGAAGAAAATATTAAATTGCATAACTTGGCACATATGTAAATACCTCAAGATCAATGGAATTGTGCTAGAATGTTGTTGAAATCTTCTTATACACTGGTTTCTTTGCTTTGGACTTGCTTTGTGCTCTTTCTTGTCTTTTCTCTTTGCTTATGATGAAGAAAAAAATGATTGAAAACATGATAATATATCCTATTTTTATCGCATTTAATGCTTAGTACATTTTTAGTTGTCCACCTGGCTTCTAAAGGATTCTACATTACTTGGCTTCCATTGACTTTTCAATGCTGGGCATCCACAGGAGTATTCTTTATTTGGCTTCAACTAAGATTTCTTCTTCACTCGGCTTCCTCTACCAACTCAGCTCTAACTAATCATTTGGTTCCTACTATTTTGACAATCAACTCAACATGTACTAGATTTTTACTTGACTTCTAAGGGAAACTTGACAACACTTGCAAAATCTTGAAATTTTAACTTTACATCTTTGTTCATGTTGATTTCTTCTTTTTTGTACTTACTTGTCTAGGAACTGATGTATGATAAAACTTTGTAAATTAGTCCCTCATGCTTTCTCTTTCTTAGTTTGATGAAATGTGACCACTTGACCTATTAGATGAAGTGATCCCTTCATTTTATGTGCTACACCCATCTTTCTTCTTCCATGTCGTATTCATTTCTCCTTTGATGTGTTCAACATCTACCTTCTCTTTACCTTTGTCATTCTTTGAGTTGGGTGCCTTTGACCTTGTTGGGCAATTCCTACTAATATGACTAGTCTTCAAGCAACTGAAACATGTGGTTTGGCTCAACCATCTACTATAGTTTCCTCTGCAATGTGTTCTTATACAATTTTTAGGTATGTGTCCATATTCTTGATAGTAATGACATCTATACCTAGTGTTGTAGTTCCAATTGTAGTGATATCCATTATTTTCTCTAGCTAGCTAATTTGGTATCCGCATAAGCTTTGATCTGCACTCAAAATCTCGATGTCCATACTTCTTGCAATTGTAGCAATGACCTTCAAATCTTAGTGTTCTAATAGTCCTAGTCTTGCAATTATGTGCTTCATGTCCTTGCTTTTTTCACTTATGACAATGACTTGCATTCTTAGGTTTGTCATGTTGATGGGCATTACTGCTCCTACATACATTAGAGGTATGTCCCTTTTTACCTCAAAAATGACAAGTAAGTTTAGTCTTCTTACCTTTGTTACTCCTTTCTTTTGCAGTTTTGGATGACTCTCCTTATTCAGTGCTGGTGTATCCTAGTTTTGTAGTGTCATTTCTTGCCCTTGGTGATTTTAGTAGCTACTCAAAGTACTTGATAGCCTCATTAGATTTGTTGAAGCTCTCTACAATCTCCTTCTATTTTTTTAGGTCATTTTGTAGCTTTTCATTTTGCACTTCAATGTAGAGATCTCAATGTCCTTGACATTTAGTTCATGATGTGCATTCATCATTTGACTTAGGGTGTCTATCTACATGTTTGAAATTATTGCAAGCTTAATTGAATTTTCTTCCAGTCTGTTGGCAAGGTTTCTCTTGTTTTCTTCTAGCATAGCCTTGTCTTCAATGGCTCTTTTCTTATGTTCAGTCACTTCACAAAGCATCATGGCTTGTGATTCTTGTTCAAGCTTGAGTGTTCTGATTTCTTCTACTTGAGCTCTATTTTTCTCCATTCGGTCTGCTATTACTACATCAAATTCTTTGGAATCTCCATTTGAAAATAGGTTTGAGGTGTCAATCTCCTTGTAGCATGTATCATTCTTAGCTATGGAAATCTCTCTTCTTCTCTTTAAGGATTTTCTTAGTTCTTCTCTAGCTTCTTCCAAGGCATATAAATCAAATTGTATAGCAATTTCTTGATTCTCTATGATCTTCCCAAGTTTGTAGACTTCTATTTCTAGATCTTTTATCCAAGTTGTAAGGCTCCTCCTTGTGAGAACTTGGCTCTAATACCAATTTTTGGAATTAACAAGTGGAAAGATTTTCTTCTGGGGGGGGGGGGGGGTGTGAATCAGAAGTAACTAATTTTTACTTTTTCAAATACTTTTAACTGATATCATCCACATGCATCTAATTCATCTAATAAACATAAAAGTAAAGACATACATAAAAATAAATAACACAAGATTTAATAACCCAGAAACCCTCCAAAATGAGAAGGTAAAATTGGGGTGTGGATGACACCCACAAAATACCAATGCAACAATATGTATCTGTTCAAGGTTACAATTTTTGACAAATTCCAATGGTCTACCATGTGAAAGGCATGTTCTATTAAATACTTTACACGCTATTAAAAGTGACCTAGCTAAAGGGTTTAACTACCCTGCTAAAAGTAGGTCTAGTTAAAGGACTTTTGTACATTCACTTGGAATGCCACTTTGTTAAAAGATTTACAAATGGCTTCTAAGCCAACCTAAGTCCATAGAATTTCCATATCTAATGCAATTTCTAGAGAGTATTAGAAAGTATTGACCTGATAACTTGCAATCTTCAATTACTAATTACAGATCCTTGTTCTGCTTTGTCTACTCTGATCCTTGCTTGATTTGATATATCACTCTTCAAAGTTCTAATACTCTATTCTTGATCAACTAGATTCTATTATGTTGCTCTATTCTTCACTAAGTCTTTTCACCCTTCTACACTTTGCTATAATTCACCAATACACTTCTCTTGTGCATCCTCTCTTATGCATAATAGGGCTTCATCCTCATTTTAAGGATTTTGAAGACTTAGGGTTAGGTATGAATCTACAATCAATATTAAATCTTCATTTTCCAGTCATTTCTTGCACTTTTCCTATTGGTTGCATGCCTTCTCCATTTTTTTTATTGCTTGCATGTTGATTACATAGGTAATGCAAAAGATTCAATCTTATCTTCAAGATCCTTTAAGATTCATCCTATGTTGGCTTCAAAAGTGGCTCACATATGAGTTTGTGAAGGTACAAACTCATATGTTGATTCTGTGTTACTCGACACTCACTAGTTGCTGATGCTCAACACATATAGGAAAATCGGCTCACTCAACTCCTATAGTAACTCTGTTTCACTTAGTATCTATATTTTTCTCAACACCTATACATCACTCGATAGCTATAGTGACTCTATTTCACTCAACATCTATACTCTACTCAGAACCTATAGTGACTTGGCATCTATAGTAACTTGACACTTGAAGATTACTCGGCACCTATTGAATTCTTTGGCTTGGCACACACTATAGCTCGACTTCTATATTATACTTAGCATCATCTTGAGAATTAGTTAAGTGTGTTGACACTCAATTGGAAAAACCAATTTGAGACTAACATACCCAAAAGTATGAAGGAAGAAATCACAAAACCAATGATACTTTACTATGATAATACTAGTGCTATCAATATACCAAGGAATCCAATGATGCACACAAAGACAAAGCACATTGCAATCAAGTATCATTACTTGAGAGAGTTAGTTCAAGATAAAGAGGTGAAGATGGAATATGTCAACACAACAAAACAAATTGCTCATATCTTCACAAAAGCATTGCATAAGGATGCTCATGAATATCTAAGAGGTAAACTAAGGGTGAGACCACTATCAAAGGCTATCTAAATAACAAGAGGAATGCCCTACATCAAACAATTTAATGTTCATATGTTACACATTGATGTAGAGGATCTTACTTTAGGAGTTGCCTAAAGTAATGAAAGAACTAAAATTTCAAATCAGCCACAAGCAAGATGATAGAGGGAGAAACTGAAGAAGCTGAATTTTTTTTATTTGTCATGTTAAAGATGACAAGTCTTTGGTGCTGTTGTCAGTGATAACTTTAAGAAACCCAACTTGAAAAAAATGCTTAAAATGCTGGTGAATCCAACATTTTGTGGGTAGGAAGATTTTAATGTTGAGGGCAATCTTTTTGTTCCATATAAGGAAATAAAATAGTATATGTTGGTGATTTTTTTCTTTCCCTAGCAAAAATCATTTTAAATGTGGAAAATTAAAGTTTTTTTCTTGTTGACATATAAATAAATGATGGCTATTTTTTTCCTTGCCAAAAATGAATTAATAATGTTAGAGGTGAATTACTTATTTTGTAGGAAAATGAATAATTATAGTCTTGGCTAGTCTTTTAGTAGTAAACTAAAAAAATGGTTTGATCTAAAAGTGAATTTGCATGTATATTGGCTAGTGACTATACTAACTACTAAGTAGTCACTTTAAGTTTCAACTTGTGTACTGTCTTAAATCTACTATTAATCATGTCATAACATCATTACATAAGTGTCACTATTACTAAATCAACTACTGTTACTTTCGTATTGTTAATATTAAATACAATAGTTTTATTGATCATTGATTAATTAGAGATCAACAATAGAAGATGCATTTCGGGGCCACTCACTCGAAAAGACTTGGAGTCATATGAACTTCTCTGGAATGGAGACACATAGAAAGTTTTGCAAAATAATCTCTAACTAGAATTTATTTAATTTCAGGCACTTTCAAATGTCTGACATTGATGCTAGTACATTTTGGCATTTTGCACACTTAAAAATTAATACGAATACAAAAAAATAAGATATGAAAGATCGTGAATGCCAAAGAATTTAATGCAACTGCCATTAAATAGCCTCTTCAATTCTTCTTTCATTATCATTTCTCAAATTCTTCAATCTAAATTCAGTTTGTAGAGGTTCTTGAATCTTAGTCATGGATACATCAATTTGCCTAAAATGGACTATAATGGCTCTACAAAAGCCCTTTTTGGGCAGGATTCCTAAAGATGTCCTTGCTATGGTTTGCAAGCCAGATGCCCAAAGTCTTTTTATCTACTATGCTATATTCATGGTCCTCTACCATAAATTCTTAAGAAAGAATAAGAGGTACTATGTCTCCATGGATATTATCTGTCGCTTCCTCACATCACTTCTCAACCTTAGAAGTAGTCAAATAGACATTCTAATGCTTTTGCATAACATTTTTAAAGAAACATTTTTAGAAGATGATGTCAAAATTCTTGTATTGGTTGAGCAGAAACTGGGGCCGGGTATTGGTATCCCTTTTGTAGACATAATAGCCAAGTGTTGGGAGCAAGGCATAGGGTGCATTATACAAAAGCATACTTTCCTGCTCGACATGAACGAATGGCAATTGATTCACCATCAAAAGTGGGCGTGACTCAGAAGGGATTTTCTACAAAAGTGGTTTTTGTTGGATGATGTTTGTGAGATCAACTTCACATGGCTAGATGAGTTCAATGACATCATCTGACATAGGAAAATGATGAATAACTAGGGACAAAGGCTCACCTAGCTATCCAAATTGCCCTGCAAGAGTTAACACAATAGAAGCAAACACAAAGAACAACAACCAAAGGAGGAAGAAGAGTGAAATAATTTTATTAATTCATCAAAATATCTTCATACGTGTCTAGCTATAAGGCCTTCTAAGTTACGGCCAATTACAAATACATTCACATTCAAAAATCCAACTACAAATTCGCTTTCAGTTTTACTTCCTAATCTTCTTACCAAAAAATTCCTGACTCTAAGCCTAAACACTCTATATATACTTGTCAAAATGGCTTACAGATTATTTTAGAACATTACATAAGAGGAAGGCCGACCCAACATCGATCTGGACACATTGCAAGAAAATGTCTTAACATAAATGTCATGATCAAAATAAATCTCGCAAGTTGGCTCATAGAAATCATGTTTAAATGCTGATACTCGGCATACACTGAGTAACTTGGCACATGAAGAGTCACTTGGCATACATTGGGTAACTTGACACATGAAGAGTCGCTTGGCATACACTGGGTAACTTGGCAAATGAAAGAACACTCGGTCAACACTAGATTGCTACAGTAACTCAGCATCCATTAGAGCTACAGTAACTCGACATCTATTAGAGCTATAGTAACTCAACATCGATTAGAGCTATAGTAACTTAGCATCCACTAGAGCTACAGTAACTTGACATCCACTAGAGCTATAGTGGCATCCACTAGAGCTACCGTAACTTGGCATCCACTAGAGCTATAGTAACCCAACATCCCATGCATAATGAACGAAAATGAGTAGGATAGCAAGGCAACCCAAGATGCTCCTACATCATCATCTTATCCAATAGATTCCTTGTCGAGGGACTTGAAGACCTTTTTGATTGAAGGCTTCAAGCCCTCAACCCCTCAGCTCACTGATGCTACCAGGCTCCCTGTTCCCTAGTTCCTTATTCCCTATTTCTTGAATCCTATTTCCTTAAGCATTGCAGTGTTGCCCTAGGACAAAAAAATAGTTTTAAGATATTTGTTTTTTCTTTGGATTGGGCCTTGCCTTTTAATGTAAATTATGAAATAGAAAAACTAGGCTAATTTAATCAGCTATTTTGAATATCTATGATTTGTACATTCTAAAATATTATCAATGAAGATAATAATTTTTAGCTTCTCAAATCATTATTCCAACTTCCTATTAGTCTATGACTTTATTTTTGGCATCTCGATTCTCAATGCACTGTTGAAATGTTAATTTGTGACCTTGTTTAAAATAATTAACTGTTAATAGTTATAAAGTTAGATTTCAAAAACAAAAAAAGGGTTTCAACAATCCCTTTATGGTTTCATATAATATATTTGATTAACGATTTATAGTAAAAAAATTATTCAATTGAACATAATCTAATTAAAAGATTTTTAATTTCTAAAACTATTTTTCTTTAATCTGATTGGTTAAAACAAATGGAGTGATAAGAGCAGATTGCAAGGAAAGCTAAATATTATAACCTTAACAAAGTTAAATAAAATTTTGATAATTTATGTTTCAATTTTTTATTTCATACCTATCTTGTCACCTAACTTTTTTTTATTATAAAATATTTTAAATGATGAAGAATAGTTTATAAACAATTATCACAATTTTCAATAAATGTTAATAATTTGTAGATAATTAAACTATATTATATTTTAATTTTGAAACAAAATGATAAATATAAATAAAATTATAGCATCTGTAATTATATTTTTTAATTTTAATTATTTTATTTACATTAAACTATTGTCACTATTATTTCATATCTTACACCAATTTATTTTATAAAATTCAATATATTTTCATTAAATCTTTCATATCATCTTTACAACAAAAAGTTTATGATAGAAAAGAAAATTCTTTATTTATATTATATCATAAATATTATAATAATAATTATAAATTATATATATATATATATATATAAAATATTTTATGTAAATAATTAAATTAATATCATGATTTTGACATGGTAAACTTAAAAATATTATAATAATAATTAATAACAATTTCTTCAACAATATCTATTTCAATAATTTTCTCGATATTAATTAATATGTTATTTAAATTATTTTCAATGGTCGTGACTCTATTTTGGGTCAAATTTTAAATCATTGAAGTTAAATTCTATTTCTACCCAAAATCAGGACACATTACTCGAAGATTCTACTCGAAATCCTGACTGTTGAGTAAAAGAAAGATTGATAACTCATGATGGATTTCAAGCCAATTTGGGGAATATTTTCCCATGTGCCTAGATTCATCCAGAATCGTGACATGTGTCTAATGATTACAAAGCTCAACTAAGTGTTGGTTAATATTATTAATAATTATGTTTATAAACAATTATCACAATTATCAATATATGTTAATAATTGATAGATAATTAAACTATATTACATTTTAATTTTGAAACTAAATAATAAATATGAATAAAAATATAGCATTTGTAATTATATTTTTAAATTTTAATTATTTTATTTGAATTAAACTATTGTCATTATAATTTATTATTAGTACTTTCAGGTAGGCTTAGGGCTAAGTACTATTTTGATATATTTTAGATTTTAGATTTTAGATTTTAACTAGTGATTAAATTTATTTCATGTTTTTATGAGCAAGAATAAATCATTGTAATTTCTTTTATCAAACTAATATATTACATAGCATAGATGAATTTTATTATAAAATATTTTTCTAAGTTATGATTGGATGAATTCATTTAGCTTTTATATTGGCCGGATATAAGAGCTAAATATTTTATTTTCAATGTGATTCATTAATGTTAATTTTTTTTTTTTTTAATGTAAGTGCATTGATTTATATTTTATATTTTAATAACATATTTTTTATAAATTATAATATAATATTACTTATATTATATAATCATTTAAAATTTATTATTATTATAAAAATATTATTATTATTTATTATATAATAGAACATATATATCAATGATTATATTTATAAATAAAATTTCAATTTAAATTAACATCATTACAGAAAAATATAATTATATAACATTTTTAATAATTAAAATGTTTTATATATTATAATAAATTTATTAAATTTAAATTAGATTTATATAAAAACTAAAGGCAAGTACTAAGCCACTATGTGGCATTTGATTCATATCTTGCACCAAATTTATTTTATAAAATTTCATATATCTTCATTAAATTTTTTGTATCATCTTTACAATAAAAAGTTTATGATAGAAAAGAAAATCTTTTATTTATATTATATTATAACTATTATAATAATAATTATAAATTATATTATATATATATATATATATATATATATAATATTTTATATAAATAATTAAATTAACCTGAAATCAGGACACATGCACTCGAAGAGTCTACCTAAAATCTTGACTATTGAGTAAAAGAAAGATCAACAGCCTCAGATGAATTTTGGGATGATTTAGGGAATGTTTTCCCATGTGCCTAGATTCATCTAGAATCATGACACGTGTCCAATCATTACAAAGATCAATTAAGTGTTAGGACTTGATTAATATTATTAATAATTATGTTTATTCTTTTAAAAAAGTTATTACTTAATCCTGAGTTGGTGATGCTGTGATTGTTAAGTAAAAGGAAAATCAACGCCAATGACAATGACTCGGGATGAATTTTAGGTAAATTTTTGGTTTGCCATCACTATTGTCAAGAAACATCCAAAATTATGACACATGTCCTTGACAAGTGTCACTATTCTAGATGAATCTTGACAATAGTGATGGCAAACCCAAAATTTACTCGAAAATCATATTGATAATTAAGTTTGATTTTTATTAATTTATTTATTTAAAATGAACATTGAACAAATTTTAAAATTCAAATGCATATTAATGTAATAAATTTTTACTTTTTATTATATATTTTTTTGATTGGTAAATGGTCGAAGCCTAGATTAATTATTATGATTTATTGTAATAGATTGTTTTTGTGTGTTAAGAAAATTCGAACCCAAGACCTCCCACATGAGAGGCTCACAAGTTACTATTGTGTTGTAGGCTCTAGCCTAATTTTTACTTTTTATTATTATAGTTATGTATAGAATTACATTATTGACTCTTTATGTCATTTACATGTACATTGTACATACTATTAGTAAAATACCTAAAATCGTTAATTACTTAATACTTTCATTTGAACTTTTAACTATTAACCTTCTATGGTTTTAGAGTATGAAGTTGAAAGTTTTGCAAGTCGAAAGTCTAATACGATAAGGTTTTCAAATTTCAACTTTTCAAAGATTAACAGAATTCTATTTTGCGTTCTGAAGACTAAATTTTTAAAGTGTGAAACTTGAGTATCAGAGGACAACACCAATTATTGAATCTCAATTCCAGCTATTTAATTTTTTAAAAAAAAAATTCATTGCAATTTGCAACAATAGAAATCTTGATTTTAATTGTCTTAGGTTTACACTTTACAATTTTTTTTAAAATAGGGCTTGAAGAAATTTTTTGTGTAATAGCTAGTTGCAGGTATGGGCAAAAAAAAGTCAAAAACCTCCCTTATGAGTGTAAGAATAAAGGAAAAGAAAGACATTAAAGAACTCAGGCAAGTGCTACAAACCCCAGGTTTCACTAAGGAATGTCATGATATTTTTGATCCTGTTATCCATGGAGATTTTGGAATAAAGGGAATTATTACATTCATTGTTTAATAAGTGGAAAGATCCACATAAGGGGAGAATTTATTATAAATATAACAATAGTATTTGTGCACATACAAATAAACTAGCTACTTCGGTTATTGGATTAACAAACCTCATTGTACATGAAGTATTCCATTTCCCTGAAATTGTAATGCTATGCACTCAGAATTATGATAAAAATAGAAAGGCAATTGTAAACCAAAACACTCAGGAGGAAATTTTATCCATAATTGAGAGTAAATTTGTCACTCTATTATACCTAGGGCTAGGGTAAAACTAGAAAGCTTTAACGAGTGCATTGACTTGGATAAACTAGCAGAAGCTTATGAAAAACTAGAAAGATTTTTTCAAGATTCATATATTAAGGGTTTAATAAACTTAGGGTCCTCTACTAGTGTTACACTGGACATAGACCATACGGCTCCTTATTAGTATTATATTTTTGTGCCATGGATTTAGAATACTATTTCTTTGCTATCATTTTGTCTGGGATTGGACAGTAACAAGGAAGTGGGGGCCAGTGTTCTTGAAATGATTTATAATATCCATTCTCGAGGTCAATCAGTTGAGAAGGTAGATGTAAGATATAATTTTATTCAACACATTGTTGAATCTATGCAACAATAATTACTAATGATTAAACAAAGCACAACTATAGGCAATATGAAGACATTTACGTTCACAAGTTACTTGTGTTACCTTCTTTTAGCAAAGCATTTCCCAAAATTTGAGATAGAGAACAACAAACTTGATATTGAGGTCTATAAGTTTGATAAGAAAACCCAAAAGAAATCAAAGACTCCAAGTCCAGTATATAAGTGGACATATAAGATGAGGATGACTTCTAACAATTAAAACTAAAACCATTGTGTAGACTTCTTTTTGTCACATATTTATCAAAAAATTATAGGCACTACAATGGCTAGATTGCCTGTGCCTTGTAAAGATTGCATTCAACTAGGAAGTCAAATTCAATTGGTTGATTGGTTCTTCATGGAAGAGTACACTGTCTTAAGATTTTACGGTTCAATGATTGAATGCTAAAAACTTCCAATGCATGTTACAGAAAGGGTTTTTACACTAGAATATGTATGATAAATGAAGAGCACAGATGAACTTTTCACTAGACAATAAAAGAAAATAATATTTCCTTCCCTGCCTTTCACAATTGGAGGCCTCACATTTGAGAGAAAGGCTTTTAAAGTGGCAAATGAATTGGTAACTTTTTTTGGCTTTGATTTTGTCAGTCATTGAAATTATGATCCACTAAACATAATAAAAACAAGACTTGTTTCCAATGGGAACTCTGCAAGAAAATATTAACATCATGAGATGCCATTGATAAAGAAGTTAAAAAACAAGGATTTGTGGGATGAGGTTAAGAAAGAGATGGAGAAACATGCAATAGAGAATAATATTTCAATGCAAGAATTGTCATCCCAAATTACGACATTATACATATCAGAGTCACATAAATTAGAGCCTCTGACATACTTAAATTTCTACAAGAAAGCATCTCAACCTTCTAAGAGGTCTATACCAAAAGAAATTAAAGAGGCTTGCATAGTTGAATTATGGTGTTATACCAAGATGACTGATTTAGGATTCTAGGTCAACTAGTAGTAGACATATTGTTAATCTTCAAATGAGTAATTCTACTAAACAAACATATGGTAAAGGGGCAACTATGATACAAAAAATGGGTTATGCAGGTATATGGCCCATTGGTGCAAGTAGTAAAGGGATCTAGAATCTATTTCTAGTTCTAGAACCACCCAAAAGAGGAAGTTAACTAATCATTGGACTCTCTGATGACTTTAAAGATAATTCATCTAGAAAGGGAAAAAAAAATATACTTTTTCTTCTAAAGGTCATCCCAACACATTATTTCTTAAATCTTCAAATCTAGTTGTAGTTGATTCCACTGGCACTAGCACTGGCACTGGCACTAGCATGGATGAATCTTGTGCAAAAAAGAAAAAAGTTATGACAATTACACCACAAGAAATGTCAGCAGTTACTTCACCAATGTATGCACAAGTAGCTTATGGACAAAACCCTAAAAATAGTCCTAAAATTTCAAGATTTGGAATGGGCCATCTTCAGTATGTTGGAAATCCTCAAAATATGATTTTAGGTGGAGTAAGTTTAATTGGAGTTGGAGGAGCATACAACAATAAAACTAATAATTCATATTTCAAACACTCAATTGTTTCAACAAACCTAGATTTTAGTTTGAATGAGTTTGCATCAATGTTTGAACATACAAGCGAAAAAAATAAAAAAATTATGAAGACTTTGAAAAGTGATGTCATTGCTGAATGTCAGGGATCTACTAATAGAATATTTCCAACATATGATCCAAACAATGAATTGATGAACTTCATGGCTGTTATGCCCTTGGGTAGAGATAATAATCCACCAGAAAATATAATAAATCAGAATGATGTACAAGTTACCAATCTTCAAATGGATTTGTCGAAAGTGAAAAATATTGGAAAAATCAATATACAAAAAAAGAGTAACAAAATGGTTTACTCTACAATTTTAAAAGTGGAGAGGGAAAACAAAAGGCTTACAAAGAAAATAGAAAAGTTACAGGTAGACCTTGATAATGTGAATGCCAAAGAGAAAGCAATAGACAATAGGTTGAAAGAATTGCAAAATAGGATAAAGAATTCTTCTCCTATAGAGGCAATTGTCTAGCAAGAAAAGATGAATGAACAAGTGAAAAATTTGACTAAAGAATTGGATGAGTGCCAAAAAAGAATTTAGCATGAAAAAGCCTCTACTACATAGTTGCTCAAGTCTGTAGAGAGTAGTGCACCAGTCAATAATAAATTGAAAACTGACCTAGACTCTACCATTAAGGAAAATAATAATTTGAAAATTGAATTGGAGAATGAATTAAAAAAGAGGAGTCTAAGGCATGAATAATTTATAATTTGCAAAATGATCTAGTGAATGAGAAGAAAAAAGATGAGTATAGTGCAAACACAATCCACAATTTGAACAAGCAATTGAAGAATATGAAAAAAAAGAGAGGGTTCAACCGCAAAAACAATCCTTGATTTGAAGAAGGAATTGGGGGTAAAAGTACAAACTTGTGTCACCTTTTATAAAGAAATGAGATATCAGAATGTGACAGTTCAACATTAATGACAAAAAAAATGGTATTTGTGTTTAAAATATGAAGATGATGTAAACTGATAAAATGTGTAGAATTGGATGAATTTTATGTCTATAATTTTTATAATTTTTTTGAGTAAGAATTTATTCATTTTATTTTGAAGTCCCTTTTTAACTATGAAAAATATAATGTGTAGTTCCCATCAAACAAGTATATGCAAATAATCTTTTTTTGTTCTAATTTGAAAATATCTTATAAATGACATGTATAGCTAGTGAAAAAAAAGAGAAATAATTATTTTTGATGTATATTTTCTTTGTTATAAGTACTCAAGTTAGACCTTATCAGAATCCAACAATTTTTTCCTCCTGTCAAAACTTCCCTATCGAATCTATACCTTCTTGAAAAAAATTACATATTCATGAAAAGGATTCTCTTCTTCAGAGATAAATATAATTTTTTAATTTTTTTTTATATGATTTACTATTTTTTTTCTTTTTTGAGGGATCATATTTTGAAATGTTGAAATATTGACTTATAATATTTTGAGATTATAACATATTATACCTAATTAAAACACTCAAAAAATTATATAATGATGACATTGAATCTAAAATCTATAAAAGGGTATTTTTAGTTTTTGAAAAAAAATAAGTTTTGATAGAGAAATGAGATTTGACAAAAACAGGTTTTGGTATCATAAACGGTGACACAGATCTGTGCTTTTACCCTTGGAGAATGCAAAGAAAACAGAGTCTAGTGCTACTGCAAGTAGTAACACAATCCACCATATGAGGAGCTAATTGGAGAATGCAAAGAAAAAAGAAGAGTTAGCTACAAAGAAAATCTTGGATTTGAAGAAGGAATTGGAGAATGCAAAGAAAGAGGAGTCTACTTGAACACTCCATGATTTAAAGAAAGAATTGGACAATGCAAAGAAAATAGAGGAGTCCATTGCAAAGACAATCCATGATTTGAAAAGGGAACTTGAGGATGAGAAGAAAAGAGAGGTAACTACTACAAATACAATCCAAGATTTCAAGAAAAAATTGGAGGATAAGAGGAAGAGAGCAACTAATTGGCAAGGGCAACTAGAGAAAATATAGAAAAAGAGTGAAAAAGAGATGTTTGAAATGAAGAAAAAGATGGAGAATGTAATTGCACAAAATAGAATGACATCTTCCGAAGACCATTATGTGAAGGACACTATAATAAACATGGTTAAGCTTATCAAACAAGAAAATTGGGACAAACTAGTGAAGAATAGTGACAGTTTGTTTGAATGGCTTGATTTAAATAGCAATCTCAGACTTCTCTTTGAAAATGTAAAAAAAGATGTTTAGGTTAAAAGAGAAATTTTCAATTCCTTAAAAATCATGCTAAATTTTTGAGTAAAGTACAGAGATCCAGTGATAGGGATTTGGCAAACCATAGAATAAACAACCACTTGGATGCCTTTGTAATGTCCTTTATTGTTTGCCACAATTGTGAATAAGTAATAGAAATAGATGAAGCTCTCAAATTTTCTTCCAAAGACTTGATGAAGATGAATCACAACATACTGAACTTGCTAAATGTTGGATTACCAAATCCAACTAACTTAGAGGGCAGATTCATTGGAAAAGAAGATTACATGAAAAATTTCTAGAACACCATGAATTTTGATTTAGATAGCTTGCCTAAGGAAACCACTCTAGAAGGAATTGCAAGTTGCATCAAACCACTATCAACAATGAATGTAGTTATAGATAAATTCCTTGATTCATGTAAAACTATCTCTTTAAAGTATTCGTTGTTGATAAGGTTACAACTATTTAGCTACAACCTCAAAGAAATGGAGCTTCCAAATGATGCATAATAGAGCACCCTAAAGAACTTCTTGAAGTCGGGTCATCTTCTCAAACTATCATTGTTGCTATCAGTAACAGTCATAACTAATAGTACTAAGAAGTAACAACTTAGTAAGTGATAGTAATATAATCATTTTGTTACTTTTTGCTCTTTAATTTCAACTTTTTTTAACATTAATTGTCACAAGAATCAAGAGCCAGCATATCAGGATAGCTGGATAGCTATGCACTGGCATACTATTACTACACAAAGCAGATGGAAAAAATTTCCCTACTCCTACTTGAAAAAATTGTACAATTGGCAATGTGATTGTACATACATAATGTATTATGTATAATAATTTGATTATATATACAATTATAAACTGACCTACAACTATTATTGCTCCCTCGTATTTGCAAAAGGGAATTTAGGGTTATTTTCAATTTGACATCGATTCATTTGCAAAAGGTTCTATTTTTTTTTTAATTGTTAAATGTATTATGTTATAGGCTGATTTATAATTATAAATTATAATACAATTTTTTTAAATTGAGCTTATTCTATTAAATGCATTATATTACAATTTCTTAAAGAAAGTTGAATCAATGAAAATCTAAAAGTAAAAATGTCTAAAAACTAGAATGAATGAAAATATCAAGTTCAACATGTACTATTAAATTTTTTGGTGTAAATAAGTATTTAATTATTACACTTACTTAAGTTTACTTAGGTTAATGCATTATTTTCATTATTTTATTATTTATTTAGGTGAGACAGTTAGGAGTTTGTGTACTCTCATGAGTTATGCAACTCTAATTATGTACACGGTGTCTACAATACATGAGTTTTCATCATTCATTGAGTTGTCATGTTGACAACATAGTTATCTTTACTCCTTATTTAGCACATGTTGTCTACACCACTGATTTGTGTGCTATACCATTTTAGGCTTATCCTCACATCATCACACTTAATTTCATGCTTAATGGAGGATAACCCATATCTGGTGGACATGTGCCTAGTTGTATGACTTATCATGTTGCTGACTTCTATGCATTCTAGAATCTCTCTTGAGGACTTTATATATAGACACTCCTAGTGTACTCTCAAGCTGACATATTGAATGAATATTGTCATTCTGTTCATACTCTATCTATTTTGGTCTAGTGTGTGCTTGTGTTGAGTTCTTTAATTCTTGGGTGAATTTTTTCCTAAGCCAAATTATTTCAAAATTAAAACTAGAATCAATGAAAATCTCAACATGTTTAAAAAACACAATCAATGAAAATCTCAACATGTTTAAAAAATACAATCAATGAAAATCTCAACATGTGTAGACTCTAAAAGTAATAACTAATTTTAATGAACATCTCAATATGTAAGTTTGTAACATCAACATGTTAAAAAAAAAGCATCTATAAAAGGATAGTGAATGAAGGCTATAAATTAACTTTTACAAACATAATTACTTAGTAGATAGAGTCTTAGATCAGAGCTACTAGCCTACTACTTGACTCACACAGAAGTTAGAACTTGAAGTTGAGAAGCTACTATAGTTACCACTCTACTTGGACTGAATCAACATCACTATCATTAGAATCCTCCTCATTTATTGCATATAACATTTCATTGTTCATTGTGTTTTCTTTAGATTCACTATTAGCATCAATATGCATGCCAAAGTCGACATCATCTTCATTGCTTCCAATATCAGGACATGAACCACTATTTCCACTACCACTGCCACTTGGGTTTGAAATGTTGGCAATCCCTCTTCTTTGACATTAGTTTCTCCAAATGTCGAGAGCCCTGTCACAAGGGAAACTATCTACCTCATACCTAGAGTTATAGAACCTCAAACAATTATCCAAATTTTTGTCTACTTTGTTTCTAACCTTTGAATTTAAAAAGCCCAAAGTATTGAAAAATCTCTCATCCTCCACTGAATCCAATATCATTGTCAAACATAAATCAATAAGCTTGAAATATTCTAGTATTGACTCTCTCAACCAATTGCTCTCACCAAGGTTTTTCCAAAGCTTTGTTACCTCTCCATCTTCATTCGAGTTCTCCATAAGATCATATTGTTCCTTCATTATGTTTGAAAAAAAATATGATTGATCTCTCAGTCAAGATTCATCTAAAATTCTATTTATAGTTACTCCATTGATTACTTTAGGTTTGCAAAATTTTTGAATCAAAGTCATCATCCTTCTTTGAAAATCAGTTAGATATTTTAGAGACCAATATTATGGAAAAATAATTGACATTGCTTCGAGCAATTCCTCTGGAGGGAATCTGAATCTAATTTCTAATGGAATATTGTAGCAAACTCGCTTGATAGAGTCAAGCACAGATTCTTTGATCTTCTTGAAGTATTCACTTGTAACATGTGAAAGTACCTTCTCTAGTTCTGATTCAAATTTTCTTCCTGCTTCATTGGGGTTACAATCAAGGTTGACATAGGCATAGTAATGCATTGGTATGTCAACTCCATGTACCCTGACATAAACTTCATTATTTACACCAATATGTAAAAAGTTTCTAGGATTGTTCAAATCTATGATTTCTATCCACTTTGCAAACTTTGATTCATCTAATGGTAGTTATCGATACAGAGTATCTAGGCTATTACATGTCATTTTACACAACTTATTATATTCTGCAATGTACATAGCTCTTTTTTGGACCTTATTTATAATATTTCTCATGTCTTGTAGCATGGGGAGAATAGCTACTAAAGTTAAAAGTATCTTAATATTAGTTAGACTTGAATATAGCTGAGGCAATTTGTCTCACATAGAGTGGACTAGTTGAAGAAATGATAGCTATATAGAGATTACTCAATGAACTGGTCCATCCAAAAATATCAATCTAGTATCATTGTCTTTAAGAAGCTTCCTTTCATCAGTAAGTCCTTGAGTAAAGTTTTGAAATTCTTAGACTCATTTTGGACTTTGACAAAAGTATTGGTAAATTTATTTCATTATAGATTCCACTTTACTAACACAACCAAAATCACTAACAATTTCAAAAGCTAGATTCATTCGATGGGCCATACAATGAATGGGAATAGCATAGGGTGCCAAATCTTTCTTGATCCTTTTGCAAAGACTGCCTTTATGACCTTGCATAACTAAAACTCCATCCACTCTAACACATACCAATTTTTTAGCAATGTCCATGTTGTCCAAACCTCCACATTCAATTAGAGTAGTCTTTAATAATTCATATAAATTTTTAGTTGTTTCACTACAATTCAATTTAGCAACAGATAGTAGAATGGGTTGATGACAAAGATTGTTTATAGTATAAACATGCATACACACCTAGGAAGTATTATCAATTGTTGTAACTTCATCTAGAGACAATGCAATAAAATTTGAGTGTTTAATTTTTTTGTTCATATCTTTGTTTTCAACCTGTGCAAGATATCTAGCCCATTCTTGCCCATTATTTACTAACCACTAACAGTTCGAATAGTTTCAAATTTTGAAAAAGTGCAATAAGGTAGTAATTGAAGGATAGTCCATCATAGGATGTCCTCTACTCAAAATATAAAAGACCATACTTAATTAAAATACTTTTCCCATATTTTTCACTTCCATTTCTTTCCTAATGAAATCTTCAATGGAACCTTTTATTGCAAAATGCTTCTCCCATAATTGCTAGTGTAACTCATATATTTTGGCATTCCTAATATGTAGATAGTTTTCCTTTGTTTTCTAAGTTAGCATGGATTTTTCAACTCCATTTGTAGTTTCCTTTCTGTAAAATTTACTAACATGATTTTCTATGGTATTAAGTTTAAGCTGCAACCTCTTCTCCTTCTTTGTTATCTCTATGCAAATATTACATTTGCATTCTATAGGAGTCTCACTAGCAATTGGATTAGCCACTGGTTCAATGAACTAGTACATTTTCACCCATTCTAACTAAAAATTTATTTTGGACATATCCCAACAAGATTGATCTTTCTTTGATTCCAATTTTCTTTTCCCCTTTTGTGCATGAACATGATTTATGGAATCACTTTTGGTTTTCTCACCTGACTGGACTGAGACTGACTCCAACTCTATAATATCATCTTGTGACTCCCTACTTAGGGGAAGTGCCTCCAAATCATATTCTAGTTCATCCTCAACTTAGATATCAGGTTCACCAACTTGAACTTCTTCAATATGGTCTAAGTCTCTGACTTGTGATGAATCTCCTTTTTCAATAAGCACTAGAGATCTAACTTTTGAATCTTTTCCACTACCAAAATATGCTACTATGGTTCTACATTTTGGTAATGGTGTCCTCTCTTTTCTTTTAGGGATCCTACTGAAACCCCTGTTACCCCTCTTGTTTGACATTGCAAGCTGATAAAGGCTACAAAAAATAAATCAACTTAGTTGTTGAATGAAAGACTCAAATATTGATTTCTCAAAATCTGTAAATAGTGATAGTAGACTACTTAGACTAAATATAATAACAATAATATGATTCATTCTCCAAAAAAAGGTACTACTGCTATGGTACTACAATCTATGGTACTACCCAATATAATTTGCAAACTATAGGCTATCTTAGCATGTGAGATGTCCAATCACCAATGGACATTGGATAGTAAAACTAAAAAAATAACCAGTACCACTGTTGAAATAAAAAAATTAAAAATCACTTGCCTTTTACAAAAACTGGGGTCCACAATCAATGGGCAATGCACTTAGCAGTTTGAAATTTCAACATCGATAAAAAGTGCTAGTCTCTACACTAGAAAAGAGTGAATTGTGTAGAATAATAATATATTATAGTCTAATCTAGATTGGAAAATTATGCAGGATTAACAAGTGGGAATGTCAAATGTAGCGTGAAATGCACCTTCCTATGCAAGCCCACAAAAGGAAACAATTGGCTATATGGGGCTAGTGGTTGACACACATTGGAAAAATGGTAGGTAATGCCCAACCCAAGGGACAATTATTTGGTTGTAGTAATGGTGAAAGAATATGGGCCAATAAGAAACAATATGCAAAGGATGGTGAAATTTTTAAAATAAATGTATCCAAAATGTATATTGCATTGGCAATTGCACTAATATTTTTGACCAATCATGTGATAACTAATGGGCAACTACCACAGGCATTGGACCCAAATCTGTTAAATATCTAGTGACATAGTTGACCTATGTTGCATGCACTATTCATGAAATGATGATTGAAAACAGGATCTCCATATGGAAAAGATTCACCATTAAAGAAATCTTTGATTGTTGTCAAGGAGGGAAATAATCTACTAATCAAGCTAGTATAAATGCTAAGGGAGAGTCTATCGATCAAGAGGAAGATATAAGAAGACAATTGTTGATAAAGAGAGAAAAGAAAGAAAAATCCCAACATCTACCTAGACAAAGGGAGATATTGTTGGAAATATTCAAGACTATGCTAAGTTACTGAGAGGGGAGGGGTGAATTAGTAACTTCTAGAATTTTAACAATTTCAGCTCTTGATCCAATAATCCAATTAGTATTTGATTCATCACATATAATCTGATCTAATTGCATGCATAAGAAACTAAAAACATGAAAGCATTCATAACACTATGACACAAAGATTTGGTGACCCAAAAAGCTTCCAAATAGAAAGTAAAATTGGGATGGGGATGATGCCCACAACTTTAGTACTATAGTATAAAGTTAGCCTGTTAAAGCTTACATTGATCACTTTTGATGATTTTCCCTATCATGAGCAATTAGGACTGCTAGGTCCACCTTGTGAAAGAATTTACAAACATACACTTAAGTATGCACTTGGTAAAGAGATTTGCAAAAGACTGTTAGGTATACCTTGTGAAAAGATTTGATTGATCCACCTATTAGGATGAAATATTAGATGATCTCTGATCTACAACTTGGTTTGTTGAATGAGATTCCTTTAAGTACTAATCACCTTGCTATGATAGATATGTCTTTGCTGCTTCTTATACTGCTATAGCCTTTTCAATTTTCTCTTTCTGCTCTTCTCTGATGATTATATTGATTTCACACCCACACTCATTACTTTTGATATGATACAATACATTACATATATATCAATCCAATTATACAAATTACAAAGTCGGCCATAATACAAGTTACAACAAAAATTACAAAGTCAACCCATATGAAGACATTTGGGTTCTGAAGATTGGCTCAGTGAAGTTTTGATACTCAACATCCACTATCAATGCTCAACATTTTCATGCAGTTGGTAGACATAGAAGCTTAGTCCATATTGATCACTTCCAAGTAGTCTTGAACTTAGTTTGCATTGGTGACTCAGTAGGTACTGTGAAACTTGTCATATAAATTGAGTCTCTTGATTTACATTGTATGACTCAACAAACACTATCACCTTGAGCTTGGTATAAACTAAATATCTTGGTTAATTCTAAGTAGCTTGGTTAACACTGGACTCACAACAAATACACTACAAACTCGATGAACACTACACAGCTTGGCTTGTGCTGGTAAACTTGACATACACTAAGATGCATACTTTACACTATTGATCTTCACTATAATTGTGATTGCTCTATAACTACTAAAATTTTTCCAAAGGACTTGGTAGCAACTGTAGAACTTGATAAAAATTGAAATACTTGGCAAATATTGATAGCTATACAATAAGCTCGGTAGTTATATACAATCTGAATAAGTGTGTATCACTAATAACAAACTTGACTGATATGTCAACAATATCCCCCTTTGATAGTAGTAACAAAAACACTTATCAACCAAAACTAAATTCATGAAGAAATTTCTTCAATACCTTTTGTTCATCTCCTTGTAATACTAGCTCGGTAGAGTATACTGTTTTTGAGATTTTTCAAAATTGATTTTGTAAGGGATATATCTGTACATGGTAAGGTTCTTTATATACTATACATCTTATTGCAATATAAAATATATCTCTCTATACATAACTTATCCCCCATTTATTTTTAAATTTATTGCATAATCTCCCCCATAACATATGACTTTCTCCATACATATATCTTTTCTCCCCCCTTTTGACATTAATGCCAAAGATTTATTCTATTTATTTACATAGTAACACAAAATGAGATAGAAAATCTAAATGTACCTTGAGAATAATTTCCAAAGTGTTATCCCAATTATCTTGTAGGATCTTGCATGTGTGAAGTGCAATTTGAACCTCTGCTGACAATTCTATCATATGATCCACAATGGAGAAATTATTGTCATAGATGAGATTTTTTGAGTGTACAATATGTTTCTGTAGTGCATCCATGATGGCAAGAATCATATTTTAATATCTATCAATGTGGATCTAATTCTTGCTTCTTCTCTAAGTAGTTTTGCTTGCATATTTGAAAAAAATCTCATCCTTTGAAAATGTACAATGCTTGAACTAGGGTCAAGTTGTAGTTGTTGAGCACTAGCTTTCAAATCTTCATCTATTTTGGACAACTTGTTCCTTATTTCTTTTTTAAACTCAAAGACATCACAAAGCTTTCCAAAAAGTGATGATACATTTGTACAAGATGTTTCTAAATTGCCCAAAAGATTAGAAAGTTCTACTTGATGAATGGCTATTTGCTGAACAATGTGCTCCAACACTTTATTATCAAACTTCTTCTCTACTTTTTGTAGTAACTTTTCATGTCCCTTAGTATCCTCATTGAATTTTTGTATTGCCTCTACTAGTTGATACAAAACTTGTTGAGAAGATTCAACTTCAATACCTATGGCCTCTGCCAAAATGTTCTATGTATCTTCAATTATTTTAAATTCCTTATCTCTCTCCTCTCTTAGTTTTTTCTATTTAACCTTTTTCTAGGGGAGTTCACCAAATAACTGCATTTGGTCCAAGGTAAGCTTGGAAATGTCCCAATTAGGGATAACAATTTCCTCATCTAAATCAATTTCTTCCTCTAGCTCTTTACCTTTACTAAAAAAATTTGTGCTTAGTTGAACCTTGGGCTCAACTATCCTTACACTCATTGCTCTTGTACCCAGAATAGAAACAATGGTAGATATGCTAGGACTAGCTATAAAAAATGATACTGTGCTTATTGAAGGAATATTTACAGAAATACCTAAAGAACTCAAATTTGGTGTGCTCAAAACTAAAGAGCTCAAAACTAAATTAGTCAAAACTAAAGTACTTAACTTGATAGATGAAGGAGGAATCTATAGCTTGGTAGATGAAGTGGAGGTCACTTCTGTCAGTGATGTATTGAGCTAAGTAGGAGCTAAGAGTGATTGGATAATTGGATTGGCATTGGTGGTCACAATCAAGCTTGTACTTGATGTGGTTACTAGTTTGCTTGAAGAGTAAGGAAGTGAGGCAATGATTGCTACAACTATCTTAACTAGATCAATCTCCTTATCATCTTTCTTAGCTTCCTTGATAGCCTCTTGTCCTTGATCCTCTTCATCTTCTTCATTGTCAAAATGAGTTACTTCTTCAATATTCTCTTCTTCATCTTTCTCCTTATCTTCTTCATCATCATCATCTTTGACATTGACTAGAAAATCACTTGGTTTATGTAATAGATAAATATTCTTCCAAGTGTTTTGTTGCATTCTTTACAACATGCTCAATGCCTTTAATCAAAACCAAATAAGTATTAAACTTTAGAGTTAGTTTTTCTTCATTTTTTTTCAATGACTCTTTTACCTCAACATCTTATATGCTTGTTAATAGCTACCTCAAGCTTTGCCCATATATGTCTTTGACAATTTTCATGGAAAAATCTCATATTGGCTTTATCTTTTCCAACAACTCATTAGGAATTTGAGAAGCAAGTTGGTCTCGTGAGTATTTCCATTTACCCATCTTATCCATTACTAGGTCTTCAATATACTTCTACTCCTCTATTGTCCTAATTTCATATTTTAATGATTTGAAATTTTTTATTCCTGCCCCTAATTCTAGATCTTTAAATATATCTTGGAAGGTAGGTGGAGGTTTTCTAAATATAATATCTCCTCCTTCCTTGTTAGGTTTCTTCCTTGAAAATCTCCTTGTGAAAACTGAAGTGGATGGCTTGGTTGGCTTGGTAATAATTACCTTGCCTTTCCTCCTTAGTGGATCTTCTTCCTCAAATTATTCCTCCTCCTCTGCTTCCTCATCCTCACCTTTTCCCTTGGTTAACAAAAGGGTTGAACTGGATTTTGGTTTTGTAATTCTCTTCTTCCCTTTGTTTACCACCTGAGGAAACTTTATTTCAAGTTCAATCCTGGCCTTTGCTTCATCATATGTTCCAAAATATGTAGCCTTAGGATCAATTGGCTCATTGATAAGAGTTTCAATAATCTCTCTAGTTTCATCAATATTAACCTCATAACCAAGAGGTTTTACCCATGCAATTCTAGGCATAATTTCCTAAATGTATACTTTGTCACAATCCACCATGAAACATGCATGATCCTTATAATCTCCTACTAGTTTCCTGGGGATTTGGAACCTATTGCTCATTTTCTCTTTGAATACATCAAAATAATTATCCATAATACTATTATAATTTTCTCCGATTTCAACAATAAACTCATTTATTTGGTAAAGCATAGGCACATCTTTTCTCCACACAATAGTGCCTTTAGAAGGGAAAAATTTCTGAACATAAAAGAAAAGACAAGTTAACAAGGAACCAAACTTACATGGGTTATTCGTTGAAGTTCTTATGCTTTCCATATTTTTGTTGAATTATTTCAATAATAGCTTAGCAAGGTCAAATGACAAATTTTACTTTACCATCATGTATGCTAAGTCCAGAACTTCACATGACATGTTATTCAACCTGCTAGAGTTTTATATTTTATGTGCAATGACATGAATACCAAACTTCAATTCAATATCAAAAACATTGTTGATTGTCATTCCTCTATCATCCCATTCTGCTAGGGTTTTCTTTTCCAACTCTACCCGACCTAGGGTTTTTTTTTCATTTTGGCCTTAGCTAGCATTGGGAGGCCAGTGATTTGATGAATCATTTTCTTTGTGATTAACACTGGTTGTTCCACCCACAACTAACCATTATGCACCTAGCTTAGGATTAACCTAATCCATTTAACTTGAAATTTGTGGGGCATGTGAGGGATTTGTGTTAATCCTTTGGTTTCCAAGTGTTGGTTCTCAGGTTTCAAAATTCCATTAATACATAGTTGACCTAGGGTATCATCCATTTCCAATGTACCAATTACTTGAATAACACATTTGAAATGAGTACAAATATTATTATTCAAAAGTACCTTTTGAGGGATTTGAGATTGTCCTCCACTCAGATCTAGGGTTTTGGTGATCACAGGAGTGAGCCTGAAATTCGGTGCTTTCCATTCCACTCCATGAACCAACATGTTAGATCCTCACTTAACCTTACTATTATTGGATGCCATCTTCACTCAGTAGGGTTTGAGGGAACTCAAAAACTTTCATTGGAAATTTTCTCAAATTGCTTGGAAGCTCTGAAGATCGCACTTTCACAATGGCACTCAAAATTTCATGGTAAGAAATGATTTTGATTTCATGCTTTTTGTTAAAAAAATTCCATAAATTCTCAGTATGAAAGGTAGGTCGACTAACATCATGTTAACAAATTGTCATCCACTACACTTGCATTCGACAAAGTCTTCATGACTTGGTAATCATAAACATCTTTATCACTCCCAACCTTGCTTGGTAGAGTTTGTGACCCAACCTCACTTGGTAGAGAAGACAACTCGATAAACACTTATACTCAATGATCCCTTTGTATACGAAATATTGATTTGGATCATTTTTTTCTTCCAATCTGGGACTATTTTGGATGTTTCTTTGATAGCATAGTTCTAGTTTCTCCTATGAGAACTTAAGCAGAAATGATAGAGTCATCATTACTTGGATTTTTGTCCTCAGTAGACTTAGGAACCTATTCATGTCTCAAATGTTTTTGGATGTTATCAACTTTTGCGTTTTTCTCATATTCAAATATACTAGAATTCATGCAGTTCTTGGCAAGATGACCAAGTTCTATACAAATGAAACATCTTTTAGTAGTGTCTCTTTTCCTCAAATGATGCTTTACAAAATTTATTCCAATATGTCCAAATTCTCCACAATAATGACATCTGCACCATGTGTTGTAGTCCCAACCAAATATTTCTTTCACAATTCACTCTAGTAGATTCAATAACTTGGTTTTGCATTCTGATGACTTCTATCCATGTTTCTTACATTTGTGACATTTGCCTTCAAATTTTAGTTTCTCTTTGTTTTCATTAGCCTTATGACCATGTTGATTCCAATTGTAGCACTTTCCATTGAATTTTTCTTTTCCATTGCTCCAACATTTGTTTGATGTATGACTTATCTTACCATAGTGATTGCAAGTAGGTCTTTGGTTCTTTTGAGCTCCTTGTTTGGATGATTCTCCTTCTTCTATATATCCAATTCCTTCTTTTCTTTTTTTCCTATAGAGGTTTTTCTCATTCAATTGATTCATGTATGCTTAGGATTTCATCATCCTTTCATTGACTTGTCTCTCAAAGTCTAGATCATTCCATAATCTTTCATTGAGTTGCCTTTCAGAACTTAGATCATTCCTTATTCTTTCATTGATTTTCCTTTTAGAATTTAGATCATTCCTCATTCTTTCATTTTCAAATCTTAGGCTCATGATTTCCTCATTTTCATTGGAGATCTAATCAATAAGGTCTACTTGTTGAAGGGATTGGTTTTGAATTTCATTGTTCCTTCCATCTATCTCTTCTTTTATCTTGTTTTTCTATTCCATGACTTTACATAACCTTACTACCTAAATTTTTTCTTTCAAGTTTTCTTAACTCTTCTTGTAGGGAACCATTCTTTCCTAGAAGTTCTTGATTACTTCATTGGCTTCATCTGAATTGCTTGAATGAAGGTCTTCAATTCTTTCTTTCTTCAATGTAGAGATGGTCATTCATTTGAATTACAAGTTCTTTTCTTCTCTTTAGGGATTGAGAGAGTTGCTCCTTTGCTTTCTTGAGTTAGGCAATGGCCATTTCTAAATCTAGCTTTTCATTATCAATAGCTTTGTCAAGTCTTAATATCTCCATAGCCTTGATCTCTACTCAAGCTATTAAGCTTTCTCCTAATAACCACATTTCTCTAATACCAATTGTTGCAAATATTCAAGACTATGCTAAGTTATTGAGAGGAGAGGGGTGAATCAGTAACTTCTAGAATTTTAACAATTTTAGTACTTGATCCAATAATTCAATTAGCATTCAATTCATCACATATAATGTGATCTAATTGCATGCATAAGAAATTGAAAACATGATAGCATTCATAGAACTATGACACAAAGATTTGGTGACCCAGAAACCTTCCAAATAGAAAGTAAAATTGTGGTGGGGATGATACCCACAACTTTAATAGTGCAATATAAAATTAGCCTATTAAAGCTTACATTAATCACTTCTAATGATCTATCCTATTAGGAAAAATTAGGATTTCTAGGTCCACCTTGTGAAAGGATTTACAAACATACAATTAAGCATGCATTTAGTTAAGAGATGTGCAAAAGAGTGTTAGGTCTACCTTGTGAAAGGATTTGACTGATACACCTATTAGGATGAAATAGTAGATGACCTTTGATCTACACCTTGGTTTTCTAAATGATATTCCTTTAAGTACTAATCACCTTGCTATGATAGATATGTCTTTGCTGCTCCTTATACTGCTGTAGCCTTTTCAATTTACTCTTTCTGCTCTTCTCTGATGATTACATTAATTTCATGCTCATACTAATTAATTTTGATATGATACAATACATTACATATATATCAATCCAACTATACAAATTACAAAGTTGTTCACAATACAAGTTACCCCAAATATTACAAAGTCAGCCCATATGAAGACATTCAAGTTCTGAAGACTGACTTGGTGAGGTTCTGATACTTGACATCCACTATCAATCCTTGGCATCGTCATGCACTGGGTAGACAAAGAAGCTTGGTCCATACTAATCACTTCCAAGTAGTCTTGAACTTAGTTTGCATTGGTGACTTGGTAGATACTATGAAACTCATCATATAAATTGAGTCTCTTGATTTAGATTGTATCTCTTGGAAAAAACTATCACCTTGAACTCGGTATAAACTAAGTCTCTTGGTTAATACTGAGTAGCTTAGTAATACTAGACTTGCATCACATACACTTTGAACTCAGTGAACACTACATAGCTTGACTTGCACTAGTAAACTTGGCATACACTAAGATGCACAGTTGACACTGCTAGTCTTCACTGTAACTGTGAGTGCTTGGTAATCGCTAAGATTTGTCCAAAGGACTTGGTAGCAACTGTAGAACTCAGTGACAACTAAAATACTTGACAAACACTAATAGTTTTACAATAAGCTCAGTAGCTATATAAAATTTGAATAAGTATGTGTCATTAATAACAAACTTGACTGATATGCCAAAAAATATAGTATGAGGGAGTTATAAGAAAGAATTTTGTAACCTAATTAGAGGATGGAAGTTGTTGATAGAGGGAGAGATTCCAATATAAGTTTTCTTTTTGGTATTGTCTTACTATTTTAACCTAGTTAGTTTGGTTGAACAAAGGTGTATACCATTTGGTTGATTTAGTTGATTAGTTTGGCTTGACATCAATGCCAAAGAGGGAAATTTTTGAAAATAGATTAAAAAGATTATCATTGAGAGAGATTGTTGAACTATATTGAAAGAGGGAGATTGTTGAAGAAGACTATGTGTTTCAATCATTATTTGTCACTAATGTCAAACCTACAAACCTGCTATTTGTTGCTAAGATAACTACTTATAAGATTCAAGTACCATCACTTATTTGATTGATGAAGAGGATTTAATCAAAAGATGTAACAATAACACATAGAGGAAAGGTTGAGTTATGATTATGTAATGAAGTACAAGGATCAGTTAAGATAGTGATGACATGATGTATTGATAATCTACTTAAGGTTACAAAGGTTGGTTACACTAAGAAATTTTAAAAGAACAAGTTACACAAAGTTTTTCTGCCTCACTTGACTAAGTGGAGAGTAGGTGCTGAGAAAATTTAGTGCAAGACGAGAAAAAGATTAGTTGGAGCCAAGTAAAAGTTCATTCTAGTGTATGCTGAGTAGAACAGTGGATGCTGAGTAAAGTTTAGTTGATGTCAAGCACTAGTAAACTTTAGTTCATGCCAAGTAATTTCATAGTAGATGCCAAGCAACGTAATATGTTTTAAGCATCAAAAGCATGATAATGTCAAGCTACTACAATATTTAAAAGATCATGGATTCAATGAATTTGAGGCAACAAGTTTATTTTCTTGGATTTTGTGAATCAAGTGGAAGATAAGGTTGATGAGCTAGTGGTACAGAATTCAAGGTAAACCATTTTTAGGCAAATTCAAAATGGATTCTAGGAGAAGTTTCCAAAGGAGATATGAGATATGGGGTAGATACATTGTATCCTATCTAATCCATCCAAACCCTGAATTGGATGATGGAGAATGAATGGCAAAATATCTTAATTCCCTATTTATAGGAATAGTTGGTCATAAAGCAAGGTTATCATGTGTGAGAACCTAAGGGAGAAAAGCAGTCAATGGTTTTGCTTCATCAAGTAGCCTAAGAGAAGAGTCTGCAATCAAATACTAAGCAAGAAGGCTTAAGAAGATGAATTCTTGAAGGGTGAACAAGCTATCTAAGCTACAAAGTATGAAGGCCAAGTAGAAATGAAGATTGAATAGAGATTTTTAATCTACAAATGAAGTTGTAATTTGTATCAGATCAAAGCCTTACTTTTACTCTCTAAAAATTATATTAGTCTAGGGTAAATCCTTTGGATTAAGGTTGACCTAATAGTCATTTTTAAATCCTTTAATTGGGTGACATGCCAAGTGAATGGTATAAAGTCCTCTAACAAGGCTCACTTCTAATAAGGTGATTGAAATCCTTTGATAGGGTCACATTTAACAATGTGTATTGTAATCTTTAACAAGGTTGGTTCACAGGGCATCACTTTAGAAGAGTGAAAAGAGTAGCATGTTACTAGTAGTTTTTTCCAAATTGGGTTGCCACATAAATCATTGTATCAAGTGTGTTGATTAATCTGTTATGTTTCATGCTTTACATTTTTGCAAGTTGATTTGATAGTAACCTACAAGTTTTAAGTGATTGCATAATATTATGGATGCGTGCATGAGTATAAATGTTTTATGGGTTCACTAAGCTATAAAAAGTTTTATTTATACATCTAGAACTTAGATAACTGATTCGCCCCCCCAAGTTATTCTAAAGTATTCCAACATTGCCTCCATCAAGGTCTTCTTAAACTGATCATGCACTTCTTTCAAGGACTAAACAAAATCATCAACATGCCCACTAATGTTTTCATGTGCTTGTAGGTCCCTTAACTACATTATTCCCTTTGGATGAGTTTCACACACTATATAGAAAGGGCTTAACCCTATTATTCTATTCTTACTAACATTGTACGCAAATTCTTCCTGTGGTATGACTTGCTCCCAACTTTTCCCATACTCCTTGGTAAGACACCTTAATAGGTTTCCTAGGACATTGTTGATGATCTCTATCTACCCATCTATTTTGGGATGGTAGGAAAAACTATGAGCGAGGTTTGTTCCAAGCCTCTTCCATAGGGTCTATTGGTGTTTGAAACTACTGAAAAAGAAAATGCTCAATACCAAAATGATAACACACATATAACCTAAGGATTAGCCAATTCCTATAATCGCCAAGTTTCTCTTTGAGGGATACCACTTCTACTTCTAAATTCTGAAATTTTCCCTCCAACTCTTCTATTCTCTGCTTTTGCACATAGTTCATTTTGAGCTCCTCTTCATAAAATTTTCTAATATCTAGGCATTCATTGTATACAATAGCTAGCCTATCCTCAATTTCATCTACCTTTACCTCATTCATGAGTGAAAAGTGTTTGAATAGGCTAGAGATTTCTTTCCTAGTAGTATTTTCTAATATCCACACAATCATGTTGCCTTGTGTAGTTTCCTATATATCCATCATTCTGGGCTTTTTTGTGTCAGGGGCAAAACTCCACATTGCTAGGGTTTTTGTATCTATGTTAAATCTTGATCCTCTTTTTAGTCCTTCTCAAGGCCTCCTCTACCTTCCTTATTTCACCATACTTCCTTAATAGCTCATTAGCCTCCCTTGTTGCCACTATGTTAGCAGTTGAATCCTCCACATGGATTTGCTTACTTCAAGGTAGGATGTATCCCCTAATAGCCTTTACCTCATTTGTAATATAGTAGGGTCATACATACTATAAGGGTCATATGCATTTTTTCCTATTTCAAAGTCCCCTACCTTAAATTTTCTACAAACAAATGTGGGCTTGTGCAAAGGAGGGATCATTTCTTTGTTCATCAATAAGAACTGCCAAAAGAATTCAATAATGGCCAATCTGGGGGGTAAATATTTGGGCAGAATGTGAGGAGGCTATGGGCATGCATATATTCTCATCAATGTGCACTCCTTAAACAAAAAGATGTCCCCCCAGTTATGATCTAATTTCATTTTCTTATCTAAAAATGAAGGTCTAAGGAAGCTCTTCAAAATATTTGGCACCCTAAAGAAAATGTGGTCCAATTGCCTCATAATAACAAAACTAAACAAATTAAAGAATAGATGTGCATTTGAATAATGGAAATTCTTAAGTTGCACAGGTAACTCACAAAATTCATCAGAAGTTTGATCAATGAAGTCCTAGCTGATGTAATCAATGTTGTAGTATAGGATAAGGTCCATCATCAGTGAGTAATGGTCGAACTTGAAATCTTTCATTTCTCCCTTCTTTGCATTGACAATTTGATTGTGCATGTTGTCCATGATAAATGCTACATAATAATATTGTTTGTGGTGGAAAGGGTCTTGTATGTCACATGCCATTAGGAAAAGGGAACCATAGACATAATCCTCTGCACCATCACTTCCTAGCACTTTGTGTAGCCCATATATACTATGTTCTTGAAATAATTAGTGAATTTTCTCAAGGGAAAATGATCCCCCACCTTCTTTGGAATTAGCCTTTCCTTTTTCACATTATAAGGGATGTGTGGTAGCATAACATTGTTTACAAAATAGGTCTTATTGCTCCTAAATTTCCTTTGCAAGTCTTCAATATCAATTGGCACATCCATCTGCCCTTCTAATCCAAAAGCCTCTATGAAAGAAGTTCTATCCAGTGTGCACAAAAAACTCCCATTATGTCTTTGGAATGTCTTGGTGACTAGATTGTAGGAATTTATCAGTGCTTTCAATAGCTCCACATCAACAAACACTTTTGGGAATATCAACTTTTCCATGTTCTTGTTCCGTGCATTACAAACTGGCATGTTTTCTATTATATTTTGGTAGAAATATAAAAATAGATTGAAACCATAAATTCTAGGGCATTTTGCATCCCTGACCAGGAAGTAAGGGTCTTTGAAAATGTGGTGATTAGCCAAAATGGCATTTGATGACCCTAGAAGAATTTTCAACCAATTTTCTGCATGCTTATTTGGTTTTCTAACCCTTGACTTTTTCTTAATTTTGGTAGGACCTTTCTTCCTCTTTCCTTTAGGCATGACTTCTACAATGTCATCACCCTCATCTTCAACCACTACCTCTTCTATAGACACCTCCTTGACTTCCTTATCAGCCATTCTCTTTGCAATTATACTTTAAACTCTTACACAGTAACAAAAAAATCACAATGCTATGGATACTTGTAAAAAAAAAATTTAGAGCAAGAATGCAAATTCTTCAAAATGGCAATATTCTAGATGTTCAATCAAATACTTATGTTTTAATCTATATTCTACCATCTTTTCAATAAATTCTACATGCATGAGCTTTTAATACCACCCCCATAGGCTAACAACAAGGAATATCAACCATGAAATTTGATCCTAATGTCCTTTTTAGTGTTTTATTTTACTTGGCCATGGTGAATTTGTCCTTTTTTCTAAAATGGCATGACATCTCAGCCACTTTTATTTTAAGTCAAAATATTTCAATCTTCATAACCCTAGAAAAACCCTTGGTGAGCCTTTACATTTGTTCAGTGATGCTTCAAAACATCCCAAGTGTAGAAGTGTTAGGGCTCTTTTAGCACTATATTGAAATTTCCTTTACATTCTTACACAACCCTTTACACTATAGAATCTCAAGTCTCCTCAACAAGCACCTTCATTCTTACACTTCAAATCTTCCTTGTATAAGCATAAAGCCTTTGCTGCAACCTTCACTTTACCCTTTACACTCATACACACATATCAATGGAAACCTTAAAAATTTCTCTTATGCTGCTACACTTACTTCATTACCTAGGATATCGTAACTCTTTACATATCCATCCTTTTTTCATACACTCATGGCTTTACCCATGGAATTGTAATGACTCTTACATTTTCTTTATTTCTTCTTTACACCTACACGAGTTACCTTAATCTCGTAACATCATAAAAATTTTACAAATGGCATCCCGCTCTTACATTTCTCCTTTCTCATAGTAGCATAAAGTTTTTTCTTCATTCCTGCATCTATCCTTTTATGCTTATATGCTCAAACTTAACTGATAATCATGAAGAAAGAAATGAAATAGCTCTTTGTTCATATTCTTGCCATGCAATTGTAAAGACATAATGAGAAATTTTGCCTTTCACTTATAAATTACCCAGATTGAATCTCAAAAAAACATAAAAAACCATGGCCATTGATTTTAAGCACGTGCAAAATGAAGAACTTAAGTTGTCTACCATGTGGGTTGGGCCCATCTGATATGTACGATGTGTCACCACTTGATTCACTCACATTCAGACCCATCTAATGACATCAATAGGTCCCACTTAGCACGATCACTATTATAACATTGCTTTATGGTTGTCCACAAGTCTAAGAAGTGAAGGCACGTAAACAAAACTAAACCACATTCTTGTTCTTACAAGTTCTCTTTATATATAAAACTATAAAACACTTTATGCCTTCTTGTAAACCATCCTTTGCACCATGCTGGGGTATTATGCCCTTATGCATTCATTAGGACATAGGTGTGTAAATCAAAACTTAGTACCTTTCTGCCCCTCTACTCAACTATTTACTCATAATCCCATAAAGTGGCATGACATATCTCCTTCAAAAACTTTTATGTTCACACACCTAACACTTTAACATATGACTGGGAAAGCCTTTTCAAACTCATTTCGCTCACCTGCTCAAGTATTGACCATAAATTTTCAAAACCACTTTCAAAGCATGAAAAGCCTTTATGCTTCTTTGCCCAAAGATCAAGCGTATGACTAGGGAAACTCAAAATGAATTGTTCTACTATTACAAAAAGTAAATCATAAACTCCTTTATACCTTTATGTTGCATGATAATATGTGACCATAGAAACATAAGTAAGAAGGTATTTTGTTCTCACATGAAACCCTACATCATAAGACCGTAAAGGAAAAAACTTAAGCACTTTATACACCCTTTTGAAAATTTGAAAAGAGACTTAGGGTTTTTTACATACTTAGGGTGTTTTAATGGCTATGTTAATGACAAACCTTGAGAATTTAATAGAATTCAAACAACACATGAACTAGGGAATGACTAGGGTAACCTAAAAATTTAAAAAATTATAAGGAAAAAAACCCTAATATACCTACTAGAATGACTTAAAAGATTTTTCACTAAGATTTTAAGAAATTCTCTGCATTGTGAAAATCAAACCAATAGTGGCTCTGTCTAGGGATGATAGAATACTTGAGTCTAAGCAAGAATTCATAATATATGGAAGAGAAGACCACATACTTGGCGCATGAATGACAACTTCTTTAGAAAGCATAGAACAAGGTAACAGAGTAGGTAACCAGACTATACAGAGATACTTACAGGGAACTACAAAATATACAAAATGTACAAGAACATAAGGAAACCTAAAAACTACTATTGATGGAAAAAAAATACTTCAAGAGAAGTAACTCTTCAAGAATGTTCCATGAACTAGAAATTCAAGAATATCTCTAGTTAAATCCTTCAAAAAATATGAATCTTCTCCATTTTGATCACAAATGTTATATGGGCCAAGCTAGATTGGGTCAAACTTACCATGCTTTCCTTTTTCTTCCATTCTAGCATTCCACATCAATACCATGTACCTATTCCAAATTTCCTCTCAATGGTCCTTTTGTCATATAGGTGTTTCATCTGTGATTGTAACTTGGCATTTTGAATAGAAGACTCTCTCCTTGCTTCTTCTAGTTGCAAAATATCATCCATTTTGAGTTGCATCTCATCAATAATATCATCCTCATATAGTTGAACAAATTTATACATTTCTTTTAAGTTATTTTATGGAAGTCTAGCTTGTATACCATAAACCAAATCAAATGGAGCACATCCAATGGCCTTTTTCACAATAACCCTATCAGCCCACAAAGCTAATGACAATTTTGAATCCTAGGCCTTCTTGTTTTCTCTTAAAATCCTTTTGATGATTTTCAATATACTTTTATTACTTGATTCTGCATGACCATTTCCTTGGGGATGATAGGATGATGATTTGTACTCTGTAATGCCATACTTCTTACAAAAAAAATTATATTCCTTAGATCTAAAACACATAGCATTATCAGTTACAATTTTTTGTGGGCACCCAAACTTGTTCACAATATTATTTAAGATGAAATTAATCACTACTTTACTTGTTGCATTTTTAGTAGGGATTGCTTCAACCCATTTAGTAAAGTAATCAGTAGCGACTAGGATCCAAGAATGTCCACCACTAGATTTATTTGAGATCTCACCTATAAAATCAATTCCCCATTGTTGAAATGGTGCCTGTACTTCAATAGGTCTTAATGGTAGATTCCTAGAAAATTTTAATTTTCCACTAAACCTTTGAAAAACATCACAAACCTTTACAAACTCATGAGCATCTTTGAAAAGTGTTGGCCACCAAAAAATAGCCCTAAGAATTTTACGAGTAGTGATCTTAGCCATATAATGACCACCACACACACCTTCATGCATATCCTTTAAAATCCTTTTAGACTTAATTTCATTTACACACTTCAAAAGTAACCCATTCCATATTTCTCCACCATAATTGACCTTGCACTATAACATACCTTGTGGCTTGTAACTTAAAAGATCTTTTCTAGTTTTTTGTTAATTCTGATGGAGATTTCCTATTTTGCAAATAATAAATCACATCTCTATACTAGTCAGAAGTATCCATATCACAAATATTATCCCTACAACTATCGTCAAGTTGATTAATTTGGTTTGCCTCTAAATTGGCTTCTATAATCAATTTGGCCAAACCTTGACCCCTAACTAGTTTGGTAATCTAAATATCAATGTTAAAATCTTGTATTCTATTAATCCATCTACATCTCCTACCAAATACCTCTTGTTGTGAAAAAATATCCTTCACAATAGCATTAGGAACAAAAGCAATAACAATAGCTCTCATTAAGTAACATCTAAAAGTTGTTACCCCTTTGGCCAGTGCATATGACTATTTTTCATTTATATCATACTTAAGTTCTATTGCTTGCAAAGATTTGCTCAAGAATCTAATGGGCTACTCATAACCTTCCTCATTTTTATGTAACCATACTACAACAATAGTTTGAAATGAAGAAAAAGAAAATACATGCATTGGTTTATCATAATTAGGTGCCCTAAGAACAAGGGCATCTTTAATAGTTTGCTTGATATTTTGGAATGCAATGCTAGGTTCACCTTCCCATCTTATCTCAGACCCTTTTTTTAGCATCCTTGATATAGGCCTACTAATCTTTGCAAAATTAGTCAAAATCTCCTAAGAAAGTTGATCTATCCAAAGAATGATTGAATGCCTTTAACACTTTTGGGTTTTTGAATCTTGTCTATTGCTTCTACCCTTTTAGGGTCAATCCTCACTCCATGCTTACCAACTAGATGTCCTAACAACTTTCCTTCAGTAACACCAAAACTACATTTCCTTGGATTCAAAGAAATACCATACTTAAGCACTCTGATAAACACCTTTTCTAGATGTATGAAATGATCATTCTCATCCTTGAAATAAGCAGTGAAGTCATCCTGATACACAACCCTAAATTTATCAATAATATCAACAAAAGCCACATCCATAGCCCTCTGAAAAGTAGCCATGAGATTAGTAAGCCCAAAAGGCATCTTGACATAAACATACGTACCCCATGGAGTAGTAAAATTAGTCTTGAACTATTCTAATTCTTTAACAACCACTTGATTGTAACTTGAAAATCCATCCATCATAGACATAAGCTCAGAACCAATGACCCTTTGCAACATAACTTCCATATTTGGCAATCCATAATTATCCTTTAATGAAGATATATTAAGATTTGTAAAGTCAACACATAACCTTATGTCTCCATTTTTCTTCCTAATACGGACTAACTTGGATACCCAAGAGGAATGTCTAATAAGCTTTATGATTCCTACATCTCCCAATTTGATTAGTTCCTCTTGCATTTTGGGAGCCAAAGTTGGATTTATTGGCCTTTGTTTCTACCTAAAAGGTTTAGCATCTAGTTTCAAAGGGATCTCATGCTGAAAAAGATCTTCCCTATAGGATTTTAGGTCATCATATGACCATGCAAACACATATCTATACTTAGCAATTCTATCAGATCTTTCCTAATTTTAGGAGGTAATTTCTTACCAATATATACCATTTTTGGTGTTTCCTCAGTTCCCAAATTTACCTCCTCTAAATATTGGCATTATATTCACTAATATTCATTTGTGACCTATTTTGGCTGTCAAAAAAAGTCTCTAAAACAACTAGACCCTTTGGGATTTTTTTTGTCTTCAATTGCACAACTTCCTACCCAAAAATAGTATCTTTTCCTTTTATATTCTCTACATAGGTTGAACAATCAATTTCTTATCCTAACAACATATTCTCACAATTCATAAATCTCAAAGTATCCTTATCATTATTAGGGACAGAGGGCCTAGTTTGAATCTCAATTTTAGACAAACCAGCAAATGTGATATCATCAGGCTTTATTTCTATATGTGCTAGTAAGTCTACCATCTTATTAGTAGTCCTATCTTTCCAAATTATCCCAAATGCATCAAAACATTCAATCATATCCCATACAACATTTATGTATTGTTTTAATCTTTTTTTCTTTGACACATAAGAATTTCTAGCTTGGGCTACAACCAATAGAGAGTCTCCAATAACATGTAAACATTTTATCCCATGCTTATGAGCTAGTTTAAGGCCTAATAGTAAAGTCTCATACTCTGCTATATTATTAGTACATGGGAAACTTAAAGTAAAGAAAAATTTGTACATTACCCCTACTAGAGATATCAACAAAATGCTTGCACTAGACCCATCCTTATAGTATGCACAATGAAAAAACATAGTCCATAGATCACCTTTGTCTGCTTTTGTGTCAGCTTCTATTTCCATCTGAGACTTATGCTTGGATTTCTTTAGAGTCAAAACCTCATCTTAGAATGCATTAATATCTATATCCACAAAATTTTTAATATTGTTCTCTACATCTTCTTCTATCATTTATATAATTTTAGGCTCCCTATTTATTTTTATCAAATTCCCCTCAATGTTAAAAGTAGCAAATGACAAATCACACTGTAAAATCCCTCCCATGGCAGCACTCCACTTTCTAGATAACAAAATACCATACTAAGGTGGAATATCAACAACCAATACACTCATAGTAAGTTCTTTGTCCGGATAGGCTATTAGTCTATATGGTAAAGAATTAATAGTATCTATGACTGTCGCTTCTCTTTTATCCATAGCACAACATCTTCCTTGAGTAGTATATACCTTCAAGCCTAATTCATTTATTATTTCAAAAGGCATCACAGTATTGGAAGCACTAGAGTCAATCATGCAATTTTTTACTATTTTACCATTTACTAAAATACTAAAGAAAAATGGCTCAACATTTCCCAAACACTGATTCACAAAATTATTCAAAAACATTTGAGGAATTTGAGACACAACTACTTCAGCTTCTATGTCCTTTACCTTTTCTTTACTGCTTTCCTTGGGACTATGATTTTCATTACACTCATATTTCACCTTTATACTAGTATCTCCCAACCATGCTAAAGCTTTATTTCTATGTTTAAGGATCCTTAAAAATTCAAACAAAGGGACTTTAATAGTGATTTGTTATAACATTGTAGTCATATCTATAGAAGAATCTAATGGGCTATCAATGACAATACTCCATTTATCATGATGTTTATTAAAATTATTTACAACACCTTGGTAATTCTTGTCACTTGTAATGAGTGCTTTTGGTATCTTCTCATCTAACTTTTTTGGAGCATTACTTGGGAACTTAGAAACCTTGAGATTATCCTCCTTCTTTGGTTCACATTTTTTATTTGTAATTTTAACCTTCTCAGTAGGGATTTCTTTAGGCTTCATAGCTTCCACTTTTTTAGGGTTAACTCCCTTTATAAACATACTACCTACCTTGTCATTATCCTCCTTTTGAGCCACATTTCTAGTTTGTTCTTGAGCTATCATGCTTGCAGTAATTTGATCAATCTCTTCCCTAGAGGTCTTCCTTAATGTGACCTATTCTTTGACACTTACTATATTACACACATTATCTTCAACATCACTCTCATCAAAGAATACTTGCTATTGCACTTTATTCTAAAAATTTCTTTGCTCATTTACATCTTTGTCATAATCCTCACAATCAGAATAATCATAATGTGACTCAAACATGTTACACCCTACATCCTCATTGTTTTCTTCATGTTCTTGATATTTTTCTACTACATTATGATTCCTAGGGAAAGACAAGGCTATTGGACAAGATTCAGGGGCATGGGGTGATTGACACACAAAGCATCATATAGGTTCAGTAGTGAATTTAGGATCATCTACTAAATTTATAAATATTTTAGGTAAAGGATCAGGGGTGACCTTGTTGTTGGTATTCTTGGCAGGAGGGACATTAGGCAGGCCATCTTTCCAAGTGGTAGTATAAGAGAAATTTTGCAACCTAATTGGTCTATTGAAATTTGACTAGTAAGGGACCCTATGTTCAGTGGGATTCCTATCATTTTTTACCTGAGGGATATTTATATTCTTTATAGCACTTAGAACTTGACTTATTTCACTAAGCTCTTGCTTTTTCCACCTCCACCCTTGTTCTCCTCCTTTTTGTTTCCCTTATTCCCAAACAATCTAGGGTCATCTCTTTTATTTTCTAGCCTTCCTAAAATTCTCAAATTGTTTTCCACATTTATAGCAATTCTGAAAGCATCCCTCAAAGTCCTAGGTTCTTTATCCCTAAGCTGGTATGCAATTTTTCCATCAAAGGCATTCAAATAAGTAATTAAAAAAATCTTGTCATCAACTCTCATAGTTTGCATGAGCTTATACATTCTTTTTTAGAGCCTATTATTAAATTCAGTGACAGATTCATTAGGTAACCTCTTAATATTACTAAATTCACTTAGGATATAGCTTTGATTCTTCTTTTCACCATATTTCTCTTTGAAATAGTACTTAATATCCTTCCAATCAACAATAGATAATTCAAGAAGTCTCTTGCACCATTCTCTAGCATCTTCAATTAATGTTTGAACAAACAATTTCATAATAACATCCTCAGCCTCAACTTCATAATCACTCATCATATCAAGAAAACTCCTCAAATGGTCTTCACAAGTGATAGCATTGTTCCCAAAAAATTTAGGCAACCTTTTCCTTATCTCTTGTGGGATGGAGTTAGGGTAACTAGGGATTCCATCAAAACATATTTTCCTATAAACCTCTAACTGGATAGATCTTCTTTGTAAATCTATCTTAGGATGATGGTCAATATCTTTCCTAGTGTTACCCACAATATTACTAGTGCTAGAACCACCAACAAATTTTTCAAGATCTACTTTATGTTAAGCTAAGGATTAGAAAGGAATAGGTACCTTAGTAGTATTTTGATTTGCATCATTAGATCCACCATCATCTTTAGGCATAACTGTAGATTGCCTCCTAGAATTCTCCAAGAATTTAATCTTGTTGTTCATTTCAACTATGGCTGCGTCATTCTCTACAATTTCCAATTTCTTAGCCCAAGCATCCTTTTCTTTCCTTTTCTTCTCTAGCTTAATATCAAAAAGTGACATGGAATCATGGATCTGAATAATCTTTGCTGGTTCATTAATCTTAACACCCATATCCTTTTGTTTCCCTTTATCTTTAACCTCAACAACATGCCCTACATCTTTTACTTTGTTTTTTTTAACTTCTAGGGTGCTATAGTTCTTAATCTATTGTATTATAGGTCCTTCTAGGTTTGTATTCTAAGTTTCCAACAACTTTTCTTCTTGTATTTTAAGTTGTTCAACTTGACCTATAATCTTTGGTTTCCATGCATTGGCTGCTATTTCATTTTTCTTCTTTAGTGTAGCAATTTTCCTAAGTAATGTTTGCTTTTCTTCATAAGCCTTCATGATCTTTTCCTCCCTTTCCTTCTAAAATTTCCTATCAATAGCCTCTTGCTCTGCAAGCTGCATTCTCAACATTTAATTCTCATTAGGGTCAAGAATAGTAAACTCAAAACTAGAGGTCTTCTCATCATTGAAACTTTTAGGCTCTAAATGTTTTGGTCTTTCCCTTTCGGGAGAGTAATCTGACATGAAAGGGTTTGTGCTATGCTGCAAAAGATTGTTATTAGTCCTATTCTCCAAACTAAATCCATGTGGTTGCATATCTTTTTCTTGACATATCATTTTAGGAGTATTATAGAAATCATCATCAGATAAACTAGGATGAGATCTAGGACGCTTGTAGAAAGGTTCCTTTTCAGCAATAGAAAGGTAGGTGTTATTTTCCCTTGCCATTTGCTCCTGGGAATAATTTCCCTTTTGCATCTAAGCTCCTTTCACAACCCTTTTTTCTTTCCTCTAGGAGGAAGATCAGTCTGTAACTTAATAGCTGGGTTTTTCTTCATATTTGCCCATATGTTTTTTACACTTCCTATGATCTATTGTAATGCCCTGCCAAGGGATCCAAAGAATTTCACTAAGTTTGCCAAACAATTTTTTTTTTAAACATGAAAGTAAAACCTTACACAACACTTGCAAAAGCAATAGTAACATCCAACTGAAAATAACATAACATAATAGATTACATTCTTTAAAGATCCCTTAATGTTGAATTACTTCTAATCATAATGTATTCACCTAACATTACATCCTTAACAATGAAATAACAAGGATACATCCAATGTCCTTAAACCATATACAAGCGTACATTTTAGATTGCTCAATCATCCACTATACATGTTACAAGGTATGAAAATCTTATAAGAATAAACATCCATGTAAATAAAGTACATCATCATCCAATACTAATCCATGATGTAAAATCATAATGAACCTACATATCATACATGATACATCATCATAGAAGGTATAAACATCCATCATGTAAGATAACCATACATCACAAACATAAATAACTAAGTGCACGGTTCCTCCCAACCGTTAATAGCATCATTAGACCATCATGGATCCTAGACATCCCTCCGTGTGTAACATTCCAAAGCACCGAAGAGATCATTGGCCATAAACATAGTAGGAATGTCACTCCTAAAAACATCCTACTAACATGCAAAGTAAAGTATAAGATAACATCATCTAACATATGCAAATCATCAATATAAGAAACATACCAGTAAATACATCCATCATAAGGTATCATCTACCATAATGCTTCAAGAACATAATGAAGATAAATACCAACCAAGAATGCTCCAGCCACGGTGTCTCAGACGGATCTCAAATGATAAGAGTGATAAAACACTACCACCCAACCGCGTGGAACCTAAGTGGTCCACTCCCACCTTGCTGAGGAGATAGTCTCAAGTCCCAAACAGGCTATCAATCCACAAAGCATAAATCTCTATGAGTCCAAGAATCCTAAAAGTATACTACTCAAAGGTTCCAACACACACAAAACTGACATCTAATTCCCAGAGGCACACAATGACATGTAGGAAACCTACTCTGCAAGCGGGAAAGTGTCATCACATTTATCTCATACAAGTTACCCTGGCAGTTAGCTAAACTCCACGGGTCCATACAGATCTCATGCGGCCACTAGTATCCTCTCATACTGACGAGGCATACTATGGAATGCAAGGTCACAACCATGCATCTCACTACTCCCATCCTAGCCTGTACAAGCGCTCAAGGCATGGGCAAGAACATCAAAACTCTTATCTTTTTAGGTTCATTTAATCCCCATTTAGTGTGTAAATGTTATCACTTATTAGCCAAACTTACAATGAGTTATCCTAGTAGCCACTTAGGGCCCCGGACTCCATTGTAAGCCACTTCCCAACACTACAAGTAGATTACCTACCCTAATGCTCATGGAATCATAAATCACCACAGTCCTGTACAAGCGACTATAAAGAAAATCCAAAAGATAATCCATAAAAAGAATCATCAAATATCCACAATATAAGCATCAAATATCCATAAGAATCATCAAATCACCAAGATAAGAATCATCAAAATCTCCATGATAAAATCATCAAATATGCGTAAAAGCATCAAATCTCCATGAGCAACATCCATAGAAAATCATGACCACAACAGTTCTCTATTGGCAACTGAAGGCATCACTGATAATCATAAGTATCCATTGGTTCTCAATAACCAAAATATATCTCAAAATAATCACCATATCCATTGGTTCTTCAACAAGAAACCAATAATATCTCAAAATCATACTGATTGAAGACTCCAAAATGGCTGAGTCAAACATGTCACAACATGAAATCATCAAGAAATAAATCCACATTTCAGTCCCATCATGGCGACTAGAAAATAAACCAAGGATAACTGATCAATGACTCAAAAATGATTAGCTCAGTTATCTCATACACATACATCTTAGCTTCACACATGAAGACTGATGAAAAAATACAAACATTTCATAGAGCATACGATCACATAACCATGGTTGGGCTTATAAAGATCGAGACCAAAAAGATCAACATGCCAACACATCTCATAACCCCTGAGCCTCTGGTAACAACCTAGGACTGGTCATCACTAGTCAACCCAAAACCCAAAACAAGAAGCATATAGAATACACGATGCAAACACATGTTTTGGTTTTGCTATAATCTCATAGTTGAATCATGTGTGGAGTTTCATTTTCCATTTTCAAGTGTAGGGGTTTCCAGTTTTCATTTGAAGTATACTTCAAATGTCTAACTTTCATCATTTGACCTACAAGTCAACCCAATCGTTCCCCGATAGCATTATCCTAAGAATAATTTAAGGATAATTATTCACTGAATTGATCATCATTGACCTTAATTCAATTGTTCTCTATTTTAACCATGATCCATATTCTAATTGTTTAACTCTTCTTTTAAGGTTACTTCAACTTCCAAAATAAATCAAGGATCATTATTCATCAAAATGTAAGAAAGTCAATTACTAGTCTTCGAATAAGAGATTATAACTTTATTAAAATGTTCAATTTAATCCACCAATTAACTTAGGTGCACAATTCCATGATCTATTAACTTTTAATAGTTAAATCTCAATTAGGTATCTCTAACACTTAAGCTTCTTAATCATAATCATTATTAAATTGTCACTAATAACTGTCAAAATATCTAAGTCATTATTCAAGTCATTAGAATAAGACTTATCAACTCCAATATAGATAGTTTACAATCTCGCTACAAGATTTATATCAATTAAATCTCCATTACATAACTTAATTATTAATTAAATCCAATTAGCTCTAGTTAATTGATTTAATTAATAATTTCACAACCAAATTATCAACCCAAAGAATATCAATTGACTAACAATAGTTTGTACGTAAAAAGTCAACTTCAATCCAATACATAAATATTAATATTTTAATAATAATAATATTAACAAGTTACTTTGGAAATCTTATCCATAATGACTACATTCATCTTTCTTAACAATTTCGTATTAATGATAATCATTTCCTAGATAAATCTCTATCGCATTTAATTATATTGACAACTCATTAATCAATTTATAATCCAAATCCAAAAACTAATGTCTTTACAAGACTTCAATCGTTAAATAATCTCCCCTAGATTAATTCTAATTAGATTATTTGATAGCTATATAATCTATTTATTATTTATTAATCATTAATAAATAATAAACTTATCGCAACTATAAATAATATGACTCCATGTCCATTAAATCTTAATCTATTATCATTAAAGTCTCATTGTTTAAAAACGTAATATAAAATTACCATTTCTTATTTACTTAATGTATAGATTAATATACATTAAATAATTAATATTAAAAATCAACCTTTAGACTCAATTCTCTAATCACTCAATATTAATAATTCAGTATCTCTTAATAATAATTCACGAATTATTATTAATCGATTATCATTTATCATTTTCAACGAGTCGGTTATGGACCCCAAAAATAATAGATAACTTAAATATTTAAACTCGTCTATTATCACTGTTTAATTATCTTGATTAATTACTTAATATTACATATATATATACATATATATATATAATTATATATACATATATATGTATGTAATGATTAATATTCAATACTTCATTATGTTTACAAAATCGAATTACAATATAATATTATACATATATATATATATATATATATTTATACGTATATATATACATATATATATAATAATTATATGTAAAACCGAAATCCAAACTTTATAACATATCACATAACCTGTTTATAGCAACAGATGCCGCGGTACATAGTACACTGCAGACTAACAAATATCAATTCCAACATCATACATTGCGATAATAATTCATAACAACACCGTGCGCTTTAGCCGTGCGGCCTCTGCCCTCTGACATAGGGCCTGCGATGGCAGTCACAGTATCTGTGTCAGCGGGTACAGGCGACCGCCGGCGAGATAGTAAGGAAAAAGGGGTCGGGTGGGGTGAGACCCCTACCCCCCCAACATTATTATTATAACATTTTCTTAATAAATGCGTTCGGATTCTAACTAAAGTTTTCTCATCGCATTTTAAATTATGCGATTTGCAAATACAGATTTGTAATTAAAGCTTCTTATTTCGACTTTCACGAATATATACATATATGTATATATGTATATATGTATATATATATATGTATATACGTATATGTATGTATATATATATATATATACAAAATTTGTTATCAATTATCAATATATTTAAAAATATATGTAGATTTACAAAATAAATTATATACTTAGATCTAAAGGGCCTTTCTACACAAGAATTTTTCCTTTTTAAATAATTATTTTTGAAACGTATCCATTAATCCATCTAATAGTTTTAACTACAGATTTGAAATCATCTTTCTCAATTTAGATCTAATTCGAACCCAAACCCGTTTAGATCTAATTTCTCCTTAATTGGATCCAAGGTTTTCTAATGTTTTCTTCTCAACCAAATAAAATATCTAATTACCAAATTTCAATTATAGATTCTATCACAAGAGTATTCAGACACATATAATAAACATGATGAAGATAGGAAGAGAAATAGTGCCAAAAGAATATGCGAATATCACTAGTGCACCTGGACACTGATGCTAATCCGCCATGCCTCTGAAGTCCATAGGAAATCCCTTCCTTCTCTATCATTCGCAATTCCTCCTAGATCCAAGCCAACTGAATCCTCCAAGTGACTAGAAGAGCTAGAAGAAGCATAGAAGCATGTAGAAAATATATGAGCATATGAAGAAAAATATGAGCTTGTAACTTGTAGCTTCCATTCAGCTTCTACTTCAGCTTGTTCCAAAACACACTAAGAGAGCCTCTATTTAAAGGCCTCTAAGATGCATCTAGAGTGTCTCTAGAGACAACTAGAAGATAAGCATGACAACCAAGCATGAGTCTTCTCCAACCTTCTAGATAAGTCTTAAGGTTGTAGACACCATGTGCTCAAATAAAATGCTAACTTCTAAGTGTAAACAACTTGTGCATTCTTAGAGTGCAAACTCTAGTGTTGTCTACATGATAACTCCCGAGAATTTGCCAACTCCTATGTGAGCATATATTAAAAATAATGCACATTAATTAATATAATATTTAATTTACTCTTTCCAATTTTATTTATTTATTTATTAAATCTCATGCACTTACTTTAATAATTCCACTTTTCAATCTTAATATATTTATATTTTAATCACATGAGATTTAGAATCTTTTAATAATTTAAATATATCTTCCACTTTTAAATTTCATTTTCCAAAACTTAACTGCTAAAATATTTATTAGCTTTAATAATAATATTATTTAGTCATTTATTTAAAAATGAGCTCCAAATATATTATTATTAAAATAAACGTTGTCACATTCCAAATTTAAACTTTTAACTTTTATTTTCACATTTAATTATTTTATTTAATTAATTTCCCAATTAATTAAATAAAATAAATATTAATATATCATATTAATTTTCCATTTAATTAAATCTTTTAATTTGGCTTAATTAATAGAAAATACTCCAAAGACTCACCAAGGAAAAAAAATATGAAATTCCATCATAGCCAAAATACATACAAAATCAAACCAAGGGTTTATATCACGAATTACGTTATCCAACGTATTCGGAGGGTACTCAACTCAGATACTTGTCCTAATTTTCAATTAGAACAAATGGCTTAAAGGGTTGGGATTTGGACTTGAGAATTTATCTCCCCTCTCTTATCATTGAGATAGTGTGATAGGGTACGCTCATCCTGGCAATTCAGGGAAGTCGATACCTGGTACCTGCAACCTGCATAAAATTCATGCATGTACAAGCACAATATATACTAGACTAAATAGGCAATGGTAGGAAGTGGTGCATCGTGTAGATCCCGACTAGCAATTGACTACGACTCCCTTCCTTAACCACATCAGACACACCATACAAAAGCAAACACGCAAAGCAAACACGCACACCATACACATGCAAGTATGGGGTAAGTATCCATAATAAAACACATATGATAATAAACCATCTACTAATCATCATTAGTAACTGCAACCATTGAAAATAATCATCATACATACATGAAATGTAGAGTCTAAATAATTTCATCACATAATAAACTGAATCCATAGCACAATATCTGATAATCCCAAAACAATGTTGCTAACCATCAACATGAAACTAGCTCCAAAAGAGTTCAACAATGATAACAAAATGCGAACTAGGGCAGGCACTACATCTATAATGTCCTTAAGTTTGACACTGGTTAAAACCTTTATGAGTTGTCACCCACCTAGGGAAAAGTAATGAAATAATCTTCAAAATATCACGAGATTATCAAGAAAGCAATAGACAAATAGAATGCAACCAATCAAAATTTATTTTTGAGACTTTAACTCTTTATTAATATATAAGATACCTTTGCAAGGACCATACATGTCAATGTACATCTGTGGTGTGGGGTTTGTTCTTGTTCTTTTTAAGTTCTCAAGGTTTATCACTAGGAAAGTCCACTAAAACCATAGGTAACTCCCAAAGGATCTGACACTTGTAATATTGACACTTGTCCCCAGTAGAGTCACCATTTTTTTGGTGTTTGAAACTACTGAACAATAAAATGCTCAATACCAAAATAATAACACACATATAACCTAAGGATTAGCCAATTCCTATAATCAATTACATAAGTAAACCATTTGGACCCAACTTCAACAAAACCAAGGATGGTTTCCTACTCTTTACGCTCTACAAAACTAAGGTGGGTATACCTAGGGATGACTCTAATGCAAATTATTGTATGAAAATTATCTTAGTTTCATTCTGATTCTCATCTTCTATCTTTAGGCACATACACAGTTTACCAATTTCTTTAATACTTACAAGTTTGTATGCATCCCTTATAATAAAATCTAGTCATAATTCTCCTAGAATTTACAAATATTTATGGAAATAGTAGCTACTTAAAACTCAAAAACTAAATGTAAATGGGTGGTGACTAGCATTATAACCTTGAACAAAATGCAATGAAAATGACTTTCAAATTATATTTGTTTTGACAAGTAGAAGTAGAATTTACTCTCAACCATTATTGACTTACATGACCAATGCCTTATCCATTGGGAGAAAAAGAGTCAACTATTGGCAAGAGACCTTTTTCAATTAACCTGTAATTGAATTTATCAACTGTAACCACCTATTCCCATTCTTCTGAGATATCATTTTCACAAATTCATGAATTCTACTGATTTACTGAAGCATTTACATAATTCATTGAATAAAGAGCAACAATATAACCAATATACAACCCATCTAGACTGCATTCAATCAATTGAACCTTATTCAAATGATCTCAAAACTAATAAACTCATGAAATGGATATAGAAGATGGTGACACAGATTTAGTGTAAATACCCTTTTGTATTATCCTTTTTGCTGACTAATACAATGACCAATTGAAACTCAATAAAAAACCCAAAAACTCATAATGATTCTATCATTTCTATTTGTCATCAAAAAATTACATGACTAGAAGTAAACTCAAAAACAAATACATGTAATTGGACTGAATTTACATTCTTGAAAATGAAAACATACAAAAATTCGAACCCTCACAATGCCTTGAAAACTCATTTATATAGCATGAGTTGCAACAAGAAAAGGGAAATTGTGATTAACAGGTGTCCTCTTACAACAATAAGTACAAAAACCTTTTTCAAAATATCCTAGACACCTTAATTCAAAAAGAAACAACAACAAACAATTGCAGGTGATAGCTAGAGCATAAAATCTTTAACTTTGTCCTTTTCTCTAACTACTCCCTATTGGTAAAGCTTTAATTTTGGCAATTGCTTCCCAGACAATGGCTTCTCTCTTGGTGGGCCACTCACATGTCTTGATTTTTCCTAGTTCACTAACAGATTTCTACCACCTTGCATCAGTGATTACTTTTCCTTCTATGGTAAACCTATTCATTTTAGTTTCAATCTTGAATACGGTATCAATTAGTTCATTGAAAACACATTCATCAATATCATCTTGGAAAATGGACACCACCTATGGTAAATCTATAATATGGTCAAAAGAATTAGACCATTCGTTGAAATCCTTCACTTTATTATTAGAATCAAGGACATGAAGAATGAAAAAATGGAAGCCACTTGTTAATACTTTCATTTTATTCTGTATTGTTGCCAGTTTCCCTGTGAAAAATTGCAACAAGTCTTTTACTTTATCCATGCCTTCTTTTACAACAATAACTTTATCTAGTAGATCTAGATTTTTTGCTAACAATGGTATCAATCTTTCAAAGGATTGCATATATGGTCCCCATTGTTGGAAAATTGGACCAAGCAGTCCCATTGAATCCTTGCATACCTATTCTACAGATTGGAGATTGATGAATATAATATAGGCATCTTGAGATATTGTCTTCAGAATGCTTATTCTATGTCTTAGTACATCCATCATAACATTTTTCCTAGTTGCACTATCAGCTTGAGGAGCTTCTATTTCCACATTTACCATAGGCACTAGCATTGTTACCCCTATAGGTATCTCTTCTATTTGGGCCTCTACTTCTATAGTATGCCTTTATTCTTCCATCTGCCTAGGTGCATGTTCTAAAATGTCCCCTCCAACTCTTCTAATCTCTACTTTTGCACATAGCTCGTTTTGAGCTCCTCTTCATACAATTTTTTGATATCTAGGCATTCATTGTCTACAACAGCTAGCCTATCCTCAATTTCATCTACCTTTACCTCATTCATGAGTGCAAAGTGTTTGACTAGGCTAGAGATTTCTTTCCCAGTAGTATTTTCTAATGTCCACACAATCATGTTGCCCTGTGTAGTTTCCTGTATATCCATCATTTTGGGCTTTTTTGTGTCTAGGGCAACACTCCACACTGCTAGGGTTTTTGTATCTATGTTAAATTTTGACCCCCTCTTTAGTCCCTCACTGCTACTGGCTTCATAATTGATGGCTTTGTCGTGTCTTCTCATTTGATCAAGAATAAAAGCCCTCTCAATATCCCAATGTGGTATCAGAACCATACCACTCCTATGCACCTAATCCTTGGCTTCTGCAGGGGTCATTGTCTCACTCTTAAGATCATAAGCCAATAGTTTTTCAACTAACTCTTTGTTCTTCTCTGGATCCTTCCCTAGCATGAGGCTAAATGTGAGCTCATTCTATTTTATTTTATAAAGAAAGCTTTTAAATTCTAATGACTTGATGAAATCATCATCTTCCATAAATTTTTTAGATTGGATGAGCCTATCATCCAATCTTGATGCTACAATTTGAAAATCACTAGAGGTTTTTCCTACCTCTGTAGCCCTTTGATGTAAATAATTTTTCCTAATATCAGCAAAATACTCATTATTCCTTGGCATGACTTGTAAGGCTCTACTTACAACTGTCTCTGGGATGTGCATTATTTTTTTCCTTTTATTGCCCTTTGGCACCCATGTTGAAGTTGATGGTTGATGGTTGATCCTCCTTCAACTCAACCTCCAACTGTACATCTAGCTCAAGGGATTCTCTATTTATAGTGGCTTCCTCTTCCTTTGACTCATGTGGCATTTGAGATATGATGTGTTCAAAATTGTCTACCATCTTTCTTAAGTTTCTAGGGTAGGCAATCTCTATGTAAAAACCCTTAAAATTGGGGTTGGTCCTTCTCAAGGCCTCCTCTACCTTCCTTATTTCACCATACTTCCTTAATAGCTAATCAACATGTCCTGTTGGCACTATGTTAGCAATTAAATCCTCCATATGGATTCCCCTAATAGCCTTTACTTCATTTGTAAAATAGTTTTTAGGGTCATACATCCTATAAGGCCCAATAGCAAATTTGTACTGGCCTAGGTACTTGCTCAACTTCTCATATGCATTTTTCCCTATTTCCTTAAATATTCTACAAATAAATGTGGGCTTGTGCAGAGAAGGAGGGATCATTTCTTTGTTCATCAATAAGAACTATCAAAAGAATTCAATAATGGCCAATCCAGGGGGTAAATATTTGGGTAGAATGTGAGGAGGCTGTGGGCATGCATATATTCTCATCAATGTGCACTCCTTAAAAAAAAAGATGTCCCCCAAATTATGATCTAATTTGGTTTTCTCATCTAAAAATGAAGGTCTAAGAAAGGTCTTCAAAACATTTGGTGCCCTAAAGAAAGTGTGGTCCAATTGCCTCATAATAACAAAACTAAACAAATTAAAGAATACAAGTGCATTTGAATAATGGAAATTCTTATCCCAAATGTGAGTCCAAAGCTTCATAGGTAACTCACCAAATTCATCAGAAGTCTGATAAATGAAGTCCTAGCTGATGTAACCAATGTTGTAATATAGGATAAGGTGCATCAGCAATGAGTAATGGTAGAACTTGAAATCTTTCATTTCTCCCTTCTTTGCATTGACAATTTGATTGTGCATGTTGTCCATGATAAATGCTACATAATCATACTCTTTGTCATGGAAAGGGTCTTTTATGTCACATGCAACTATGAAAAGGTAACCATAGACACAATCCTCTACACCATCACCTCCCAGCACTTTGTATAGCCCATATACTATGTTCTCGAAACAATTCTTGAATCTTCTCAAGGGCAAATGATCTCCACCTTCTTTGGAATCAGCCCTACCTTTTTAAAATTATAAGAGATGTGGGGCAACATGACATTGTTCACAAAATAGGTCTTATTGCTCCCAAATTTCCTTTGCAAGTCTTCAATATCAACTGTAACATCCATCTGTCCTAATCCAAAAGCCTCTATGAAAGAAATTCTATCTAGTGTGCACAAAAAACTCCCATTATGTCTTTGGAATGTCCTGGTGACTGGATTGTAGGAATTTATCAGTGCTTTCAATAGGTCCACATCAACAAACACTTTTGGGAATATCAAATTTGCCATGTTCCTAGTCTATGGGTTAGAAACTGGCACATTTTTTATTCTATTTTGGTAGAAATATAAAAATATATTAAAACCATCAATTCTAGGGCATTTTGCATCCTTGACTAGGAAGTAAGGGTCTTTGAAAATGTGGTGATTAGCTGAAATGGCATTTGATGACCCTAGAAGAATTTTCAACCAATCTTCTGCATGCTTATTTGGTTTTCTAACCCTTGACTTTTTCTTAGTTTTGGTAGCACCTTTCTTCCTCCTTCCTTTAGGTGTGACTTCTACAATGTCATCACCCTCGTCTTCAACCTCTACCTCTTCTGCAGACACCTTCTCGGCCTTCTTATCAGCCATTTTCTCTATAATTATACTTTAAACTCTTACACAGTAATGTGAAAATCACAATGCTATGGATACTTGTAAAAAAAAATTTAGAGCAAGAACAAAAATTCTTTAGAATGGCAATATTCTAGATGTTCAATCAAATACTTATGTTTTAATCATACAGTCTACCAGCTTTTTATTAAATTCTACATGCATGAGCTTTTAATACCACCCTCGTAGGTTGAAAACAAAGAATATCAACCATGAAATTTGATCCTGATGTCCTTTTTAGTGTTTTGTTTTACTTGGCCATGGTGAATTTTTCCTTTTTTATGAACTGGCATGATATATCAACCGCTTTCTTTTCAAATTTTGGTCTTTTTCTTTTACACTAAGTCAATATCTTTCAATCTTCATAACCCTAGAAACAACCCTAGTGAGCCTTTACATTCATTAGATGATGCTTTAGAATATCCCAAACATAGAAGCATTAGGGCTCTTTTAGCACTATATTGAAATTTCTTTTATGTTCTTATGCAACCCTTTACACCGTAGAATCTCAAGTCTCCTCAATAGGCACCTTCTGCTGCAGTAGTAGATCGAAAAATGTAATAGGAAGCTAGTGATATGTTTTATGTTGTTTTAATTTTAATAATTTCCTACATGTGGTGGCATACCTAGAGTAGCAATTTGATGAGCTCTCCAGATATAGCCACCTAGGACAAGGTGTGTCGATTTCTTCAATTAGAGTAGTTGCCTTTAAATCATAGTTTTGAGTGTTTAATGATTTTTAGAATCCAATCATAGGCAGTAGGCAATTTTTTGGAATATGCATGATTTAGAAAATAGCTATGGAATAAAAAGAAACCGTTTCATATTCCTTCTGTCAAGAGGAAAGTCAGTTTTTTCTTTAAAAAGGTAGTTTTTTTAATGTGGGGAGGAATCAGTTTTTAAGAAGAGAAGGAGCTTTTATGTACGAGGGACAAAATATCAGTGAATATAAAGAAGATTGCCATTTCTTGGAAGTTAGTTTTCTGAGTTTTTTAGATTTTGAATCGAATTTTGAGAGGAGAATAGAACATTTTTTTTCTTATTCTCTTGGTGCATGGTTCAGTTTTTTCAGTGTGAAATGAATTTACTTTATTTCTTTTTCAGCTGAAGGTTGATTTTGGAAGGGAATCAGATTTATGAGATTGAGAGAAAGTTTTTTGTTGATTGATTTGATCTAGATTTTCGGTTTGTTTCATTTTCTCTCTATGATTTGGAACCCGATAGTATTGGAATGTTCTAAATCTTACAAAGGACGAAGGTAAATAAGTTTGTTTTCTGTGTGGAGGTCGATAGACATGGAGGAAGAATGGGGTCATCCACTTTGATAGAGACCTGATGACAACAAACTATCATGCATGGTATTTGGTAATTAATGAGAGCGGAAGGAGCCTGATCAGTAGAAGTAATGATAGTCTCCTTGTAGACACTGGCACAAGGGAGAGAATTGGCTTGTGATGCCCGACATGCAGTTGAAAATGAGAGTTTAGTTCTGGTAAGGTTTTGTAGAGGGAGTCACTAATTGCTTAGAACTTCTTTAGTTCTCTAGGACGGGTCTCAAGATCATGGCAAAACCACACCATTGTTTGTAGTTGACAAAATACATTATTTATGGAAAAAAGATTTTGGGGGTGATTGAAGATGGAGAATGGAATGTAATTGTTATCTTAGTGAGTCCACTCTGGAGTTTGGTTTTAATTCGATCTTGGATGATGTACGTGCCCCTTGAAGCAACTCAGTTGAGTGTCTGATTCCTCCTAAGTTTTCCAAGGTGTGGCTCTGCATCATTTTTTGGTATCAGAGCTAAAGAGTTGCAAGGTGTGAAATTATATGTTAGGTGTCCCTAATCAAGATTCTTCAATAGGGTCAAATGAGATGGTGACCAATGTAGAGTTGGTGAATAAGGTTCAAGAGCAAGAAGAACTTCTCTAGAAAGAGAATAGTGAACTGAAGGGGATATTGGCAAAATTAGCCAGTAAGTTGGAACACATGAAGACTGTCGTTGAGAAGAAAGAAATGAAAGAAGAAATGGAAGAAGAGGAAGACATACCCAATGATGAAGAAGATGAAATATCTGAGAATGAGAAGCCATTTTTTAAAGCTTTAAAGGCTTTAGGAGGAAAACCCGTCGAGTTACTGATGTTTACAGGAAAGATGGATGCTGAGTTAGTGTTGGAATGGATTGAAGCTTTAGAGAATCATTTTGAATGTGAGAAAGTTTCAGAGTCGCAGCAAGTTAAGTTGGCTAAATCTAGAATGAAGGGAGCAGCCCTTACATGGTGGAATTTCATGCAAGAAGAAAGGTTAAAGGAAGATAAAAGGAAGATTTGTTCATGGAAGAAGATGGTGTCAATGATAAGAGAGATGTATCTCCCTGAAGACTATGAGGTACAGTTGCATCAGAAAAGGGAAAATCTCAGACAAAGGGATATGGATGTCTACACTTATACAGAAGAATTTTAGAAGTTAAGTCTAAGGTCAAAATTTGCAGAACCTGAGAGTATCAAGGTAGCAAGATACCTAAATGGTTTGAGGATGAACATACAAGAAGAGTTGCAGTTGCTGAGTCCTAACACCGTAGCTAAGTGCTATCAACTGGCTTTGAAGGTGGAAGAGAAAATCAAAAGGAGACAAGAAAATAACAATAGAGGCAGAGGAAGGCAACCATTCAGAGGAAGAGGTACATTTAGAGGAAGGAGTCCAAATTTTCAACCACAAACAGAGCTGCATAATGAAGTTAACCAGTTCGATAATTTCAGAGGAAGTTTTAGAGGTAGAAGGCCAAATTTTAGAGGAAGATTACCAGGAAGGATGAATGGACCAATAAGATGCTGCAACTATAATTAGGAAGGTCATATGGCACACAAATGTCTAGCAAAAGCAAGCTCTAGTACTCATGGCGAAAAGAGAATACACTTGGCACAAGAAGCGGATTTACAAGAAGATTTAGAAAGTTATGGTTATCCAGAAAAGGGGGAAGCACTTATGATGAGAAGAAAAATGTTGAAGATGCCTGTAAAAATAGAACCACCACAAAGGAAGTCCATTTTCAAAACTACCTGTAAATCTGGAGGAAAAGTTTGCAAGGTACTGGTAGACTCTGGTTCTACAAAAAATTTCGTATCTTTAGAAATGGTGGAAAAGTTAAAGCTACCAAGAATACCACACCTATATCCTTACAAAATATCTTGGTTAAATAAAGGACAATAGACTATAGTGGAAGAGCAAGCTTGGGTGGAATTTCAGATTGGAGCATACAAAGACAGATTACTGTTTGATGTTGTTAAGATGGATGCATGCCATTTACTTTTCGGCAGACCCTGGCAATATGATCTCAAGGCACATCATGATGGAGTGAAGAATACATATACCATTACAAAGAATGGAAAGGTCATTGAATTGATACCTTTAGTTGAGCCAAGTCAAGAAGAATCAAAAGCCGTAGAAGCCAAAGTTATGGTGATGGGTAAGAAAGAATTTCTGAAAGAAGTGAAAGGAAAGAAGTGTCCACTCTTTGCACTGGTTCCTGTACTCAAAGATAAATTACAGAATGATGCTGAAAATTAGATTGAGGAAGAAAATCCAGAGATGGAGTCTTCAAACTTGAAGGTGGAAGTGACAGAAAAGAAGAAGGAAAAGGTGCCAGAAGAAGTGGAGCCAATTCTAGACAAGTACAAGGAAATTATAGCGGATGGAATACCAAGAAGTCTCCCACCTATGTGAGAAATCAATCATTGTATTGATCTCATACTAGGATCAACATTACCCAAAAAAGTGGCATATAAGCTAACACCACAAAAAAATGAAGAAATGGCAAGACAAATTGGAGAGTTGCTCGAGACCGGTTTGATTGGCAAAAGTTTAAGCCCATGCGTAGTACCTGCAGTCCTAGCACCAAAGAAAGAAGGAACATGGAGATTATGCACAAATTCGAGAGCACTGAACAAGATCACTATAAGGTACAGATTTCCAATGCCTAGAATAGAAGATTTACTGGATTGTTTAGGGAAAGTAAGATACTTTTCAAAGATTGATTTGAAAAGTGGGTATCATCAGATAAGAATTAGGCCAGGAGATGAATGGAAAATAGCATTTAAGACAAATGAGGGATTATACGAATGGAAGGTAATGCCATTTGGATTGTCTAATGCTCCTAGTATTTTTATGAGGCTTATGAATGAAGTTTTGAAGGATTTTACAGGGAATTTTGTGATAGTGTATTTAGATGACATTTTGGTTTTCAGCAAAACAAAAGAAGAGCATTTGAAACACATAGATTTGGTGTTGAGAAGGTTACAAGAGGAAAAGTTAATGATCAATATGGAGATATGTAGTTTTATGTGAGAGGAACTAACATACCTTGGCTTTGTGATCTCAAAAGAAATGCTCAAGATGGATCAAGATAAGGTAACTGCAATTCTTTCATGGCCAACTCCTAGAACTATTGCAGCAGTTAGAAGTTTTCATGGTTTAGCCACTTTCTACAGAAAGTTTATCAGAAATTTCAATTTGATTTGTGCACCTATTTTGAATACTATAAAAGGAGGGCAAAAGTATAAATTTTTTTGGACAGCTGAAGCCAATGAAGCCTTTGAACTTCTTAAGCAAAAAGTGGCCCAACAACCAGTCCTTGCATTTCCTGATTTCAATAAAGTCTTTCAAATAGAATGTGATGCAAGCAACATAGCTATAGGAGGTGTTCTTAGTCAAGAGGACAGACCTGTAGCCTTTTTTAGTGAGAAACTCAATGAAGCCAAATGGAGATATTCATCATACAATTTGGAAATGTATGCCCTTGTTCAATCCCTGAAGAAATGGAGACACTATTTACTACCCAAAGAACTCATTGTATATACAGATAACCAGGCACTTAGTTTCATAAACAGTCAAGAGAAATTGAATCATAGGCACATGAAATGGGTAGAGACATTGCAAACCTTCACATTTTCTATTAAGCACAAGAAGGGAGTAACAAATAAGGTTGCTGATGCATTGAGAAGGAGAACTTTAACTATGTCACAAATTCAGGTGGAAACTACAGGCATTTCAAATCTAAAAGGTATGTATCTTGATGATGCTGATTTCAAAGACATTTATCAGGCATGTATTGATTTGGATGAGAGGTACAATAGTGAATATTCTGATTTTCTGGTTCAAGAAGGATTATTGTTCAAGGGAGGACAACTTTGCATCCCAAAGTGTTCAATGAGAGATAATATCATACAGGAGAAACATAGTGGGGCATTATCTAGTCATTTTGGACTGGATAAGACTTTAGAGCTGGTTCATAGAAACTATTTTTGGCCAAAGCTACAAAAGGATGTGAGGAAATTTGTGGAAGAATGCACCATTTGTCAGAAAAGTAAAGGTAAAAGTAGCAATGCAAGATTATATCAGCCCCTGCCTATTCCTTCAAGACCATGGGAAAGTATTAGTATGGATTTTGTTATGGGATTACCAAGAACTCAGAAGGGGTATGATAGCATTTTTGTTGTTGTGGATAGATTCAGTAAAATGTCACATTTCTTACCATGTAAATCCACCAAAGATGCATCATACATTGTAGATTTATTTTTCAAGGAGATAGTGCGAATTCATGGACTACCACTGAATATTGTTTCAGACAGAGATGGCAGATTTGTGGGTCATTTTTGGAGGACTCTTTAGAAGAAACTTGGCACAAATTTATCATTTTCATCTGCATATCATCCATAGACCGATGGTCAAATAGAAGTTGTCAACAGATCTTTAGGAAATCTATTAAGATGCCTTACAAAACAACATGGAGAAAAGTGGGATTCCATACTTGCTCAAGCTGAATTCTCATACAATGATACAGTGAATAGAAGTACAGGGAAATCTCCATTTCAGATTGTGTATGGTACACATCCAAGCGGAATTCTCAAGTTGAGGGAACTTCCAAATACTTTTCCAAGTAGTTCACATGCTGAAGAATTTACTGAAGCTATTAAAGAGGTCCAAGATCAAGTCAAGTTGTAGCTACAGAATTCAAATCAGAAGTACAAAGAAGTTGCTGAACAGAAAAGAAGAGAAGTACAGTTCAAGGTTGGTGATTTAGTATGGGCATATCTGAAGAAAGAAAGGTTACCCCAAACAAAGAATACAAAGTTACTACCTAAGAAGGTTAGTCCTTGTCAAATTCTGGAAAAATATGGACATAATGCATACAAAATTTAGTTACCTACAGACATTGGTATTTCACCCATATTCAATGTTTGTGATCTCACACGATACAAAGGTTCTGAAACACAAGTCGTACATGAAGATTCAGTAACAGAAGATCTGCAACAAGTACCTAAACCAGCACCACCTCAATTGGAGAAAATCCTAGATACAAAAATAAAGAAGACTCGTAGACGACAATACACTCAATACTTAGTCAAATGGAAGAACAAACCAGTGACAGAGGCTATTTGGATGGATGAGAAAAAAATTAGCAAACATGGTTCATCAGTTCAAGATCTCATCTCAAGTGGACTTGAGATTCTTTCTACAGGGGAGTATGCTGCAGTAGTAGATCGACAAATGTAATAGGAAGCTAGTGATATGTTTTATGTTATTTTAATTTTAATAGCGTCCTACATGTGGTGGCATACCTAGAGTAGCAATTCGATGAGCTCTCTAGATATAGCCACCTAGGACAAGGTGTGCCGATTTCTTCAATTAGAGTAGTTGCCTTTAAATCAGAGATTTGAGTGTTTAATGATTTTTAGAATCCAATCATAGGTAGTAGGCAATTTTTTGGAATATGCATGATTTAGAAAATAGCTATGGAATAAAAAGAAACCGTTTCATATTCCTTTTGTCAAGAGGAAAGTCAATTTTTTCTTTTAAAAGGTAGTTTTTTTTAATGTGGGGAGGAATCAGTTTTTAAGAAGAGAAGGAGCTTTTATGTACGAGGGATGAAATATTAGTGAATATAGAGAAGATTGCCATTTCTTGGGAGTTAGTTTTTTGAGTTTTTCAGATTTTGAATCGAATTTTGAGAGCAGAATAGAAAGTTTTTTTCTTATTCTCTTGGTGCATGGTTCAATTTTTTCAGTGTGAAATGAATTTACTTTATTTCTTTTTTAGCTAAAGGTTGATTTTGGAAGGGAATCAGATTTATGAGATTGAGAGAAAGTTTTTTGTTGATTGATTTGATCTAGATTTTCGGTTTGTTTCATTTTCTCTCTATGATTTGGAACCCAATACCATTGGAATGTTCTAAATCTTACAAAGGATGAAGGTAAATAAGTTTTTTTTGCTGTGTGGAGGTCGATAGACATGGAGGAAGAATGGGGTCATCCACTTTGATAGAGACCTGATGACAATAAACTATCATGCATGGTATTTGGTAATTAATGAGAGTGGAAGGAGCCCAATCAATAGAAGTAATGATAGTCTCCTTGTAGACATTGGAACAAGGGAGAGAATTGGCTTGTGATGCCCGACATGCAGTTGAAAATGAGAGTTTAGTATTGGTAAGGTTTTGTAGAGGGAGTCGCTAATTGCTTAGAACTTCTTTAGTTCTCTGGGACAGGTCTCAAGATCATGGCAGAACCACACCATTGTTTGTAGTTGACAAAATACATTATTTATGGAAAAAAGATTTTGGGGGTGATTGAAGATGGAGAATGGAATGTAATTGTTATCTTAGTGAGTCCACTCTGGAGTTTGGTTTTAATTTGATCTTGGATGATGTACATGCCCCTTGAAGCAACTCAGTTGAGTGTCTGATTCCTCCTGAGTTTTCCAAGGTGTGGCTCTACATCACCTTCATTCTTATGCTTCAAACCTTCCTCATATAATTGTAAAGCCTTTGTTGCAACCTTCACTTTACCCTTTACACTCATATGCACATGCATCAATGGAAACCTTAAAAAATTCCTTTATGCTGCTATGCTTACTTCATTACCCAAGATATCATAACTCTTTACATATCCATCCTCCAGTCATACACTTATGGCTTTACCTGTGGCATCGTAATGCCTCTTACCTTTTCTTTATTTCTCCTTTACACCTGCATGAGTTATCTTAATCTCATAATATTAGAAAGCTTTTATAAATGGCATCTAGCTCTTACGTTTCTCCTTTCTCATAGTAGTGTAAAGCCTTTTCTTCATTCCTCCATCTATCCTTTTATGCTCATATGCTCAGACTTAACTTGTAACCATGGAGAAAGAAATGAAATAAATCTTTGTTCATATGCTTGCCATGCAATTGTAAAGGCGTAATGAGGAATTTCACCTTTCACTTATCAATGACCTAGATTGAATCTTAGAAAAACATAAAAAACCATGGCCATTGATTTTAAGCACATGAAAAATGAAGAACTTAAGTTGTTCACCATGCAAGTTGGGCCCATCTAATATGTATGACATGTCACCACTTGATTCACTTGCATCAGGGCCCATCTAACAACATCAATAGGTCCCATTTACCATGATCACTATTATAACATGGCTTTATGATTGTTTGCAAGTCTAAGAAGCGAAGGCATGTAAACAAAACTGAACCTCATTCTCGTTCTTACAAGTTCTCTTTATATGTAAAACTATAAAACACTTTATGCCTTCTTGTAAACCATCCTCTATGCCATGCTGGGGTATTATTCCCTTACACCATTCATTAGGATGTAGGTGTGTAAATCAAAACTTAGTACCTTTCTGCCCCTCTGCTCAGTAGTTTACTTGCAATCTCGTAAAGTGACATGACACATCTTGTTTAAAACTTTTTACACTCACATGCCTAACACTTTAATGTATGACCGAGAAAGCCTTTTCAAACTCCTTTCGCTCACCCACTCAACTGTTCACCACAAAGCCTTAAAACCACTTTCAAAGCATGAAAAGTCTTTACAATTCTTTGCCCAAAGATCAAGCATATGATTGGAGAACCTCAAAATGAATTGTTCCTCTATTATGAAAAGAAAAACCGAATCCTCGTAAAACATGAACTCCTTTATGCTTTTATGTTGCATGATAAAACATGACCACAAAAACATGAGTAAGAAGGTATTTCATTCTTATGTGAAACCCTACACCATAAGATTGTAAATGGAAAAACTTAAGCGCTTTACACACCCTTTTGAAAATTTGAAAAGAGACCTAGGGTTTTTACATACTTAGGATGTTTTAATGGCTGTGTTGATGAAAAACCTTGAGAATTTAATAGAATTCAAACAACACATGAACCAAGGAATGACTAGGGTAACCTAAGAATTTGAAAAATTATAAGAAATGAAACCCTAATTTACCTATTATAATGACTTAAAAGATTTTTCACTAAGATTTTAATAAATTCTCTACATTGTGAAAATTAGACCAATAGGGTCTTCCAAAAGTGCCCCATAAACATGACATCTCTCTCAGCAATTATGTCTTTGGTAAGCTATGTATTCTAACAACCTCATTGAATAATAGATTGGCAATATTGCTTTCATCATGCATTGTCTAGTATGGGATGAAATGGATCATCTTGTTGAACCTATCCACCACTACAAACACACTATCTAACCCTATCTATTCCTTGGAAATACCACTATGAAGTCCATGCTAATGCATTATCAAGGCCTATTAGTAATGGGTAGAGGTTGGTAGAGTCCTACATCAGAGGAAGTTCCCTTTGCCTTCTGACATATTCTAGACTACTCTGCATACTTCTTTACATCCCTTTGCATCTTGGGCTAGTAATAGAATCTTTCCACAAGATCTAATGTCTTGTTAAGGCCAAAGTTCCCACTCATGCTTCCATTGTGCTTCTCTTGTATGATATTCTCCCTCATAGATCCCCTTGGGATGCACAACTATTGACCATTGAACAACAACCCATTTTGCAAGGTATATTTAGAAAAGTCACTATGGAAATGACTATCAAAGTTAGTACATACCTTGTAGGCCTCTAAAAAATTAGTGTCCTCCTTATATAGATCTTTGAATCCTTCCAACCCTATGTTGTGCAACTTGACCTCTTATATCATCAACAACATCCTGCTCAAAGTATCTGCCACCTTATTGTTTGTGCCCTTTTTATGTTTGATTAAGAAAGCATAGGACTACAAGAAGAACTGCATCCAATTGATGTGCCTTAAACTTAGCTTCTCTTGTGAGTTGATAAAGCTTAAGGCTTGGTTGTATATGAAGACAAAAAACTCCTTAGGCAATAGGTAATGCCTCCACTTCTTGAGGGCTTGGACATGTGCATAGAGCTCTAGATCATATGTTGAATACCTTGTCATGGCATCATTTAGCCTCTCACTAAAAAATTCTACTAGCTTGCTCTCTTGGATTAAAAATACTCCAACTACTATGTTACTAGCATCACATTCCACCACAAAGGGCTTCTCAAAACTAGAAAAAACCAATATTGGTTGTGTTACCACTTCTTTCTTCAACCTCTCAAAACTTGCATCTACTGCCTTGGTCCATGTGAACTTGTTCTTCATGCCTCCTCTAATGGTGTCATTCATGGGTGCACAAATCTCACTACATCTCGTGACAAACTTCCTATACAACTGTGCTAGGCCAGATAAATTTTTGACCTTAGTAGCATACCTAGGAATAGGCCAATTCAAGATTTCCTCCACCTTTTCCTTGTCCATCTCTAGATTCCCTTGGGACACTACAAATCCCAAATATACTAGCTCCTCCTTTATAAAATCACTCTTCTCTAGGTTTACTATCAACTTTTCCTCTTGAAGCTTCCTTAGCACAATTTCTAGGTGCTTCATATGCTCCTCCTTGGTCTTAATAAAGATGAGGATGTCATCTAGGTATATAACAAAAAATACTTCTCTATAAACTTTCAAAACCTCATTCATGACTCTCATAAAGGTACTTGGTGCATTGGTAAGGCTAAATGGCATTACCAACCACTCATAGAGGCCCTCAATAGTCTTAAATGTAGACTTCCATGCATCACCCTCTTTCTTCCTAATTTGATAATATCCACTTTTGAGATCAATTTTTGAAAAGTACCTAGCCCCACTTGGACAATGGAAGATTTGATCAATACAAATCCACAAAGCCCGAAGAATACATACATGTAAGAAACATGCCACAAAAGGAAAAGATGAGAGGAGACAAGGTTTTTCTCTAAAAATATGCAAATTGTATTCTTAGAAATGAAAAATATGCAAGATAGTTACAAAAGATCAATCCTTATAGAAGGAGATCAAAACCCAAAAAGGGTAACCTATAAGGTAAATACTATTTAATAATAACTAATTAAATATTAAATGAGAATGTAAAAAGTGCATAAAGTGAAATGTTAAAAAGGGAATAAAGTGAATTTAATAAATGAAATTAGATTAATGCTTTACTCTAATACTCACCTTAAAATGAGAAATAATGCAACTACAAACAATGCAGAAAGAGTAAGGAAACTACAATGCAATGCAGAAAGTAAACTTGGGTTCCAACAACAAGGCCTGATGAGGTCCCTAATCACAACTAAATCTCTATGAAATAGATAAATAGTGAAAATCTAGTTGGGAAAACTCTTCTCCAAAAAGAGATAGCAGAAAAAGAAGGAAGGAAGGACTCATCACTAAGACACCCCAAGGATAACTTCACCCCAAGCATAGAACATAGCTAAAGATACTATGAGGATACAAAAGGTTTAGTGAAGATTTTTGCAACCTACTCAGTAGTAGGAATGTAGTCCAAGGTTAAGGCACCATCCTGAATGAGATATCTGATGAAGTGCATGTGAAGGTCAATGTGATTAGCTTATTGATGCTCAACTAGGTTGCATGAAATGTGTATAACACTCTGATTGTCACACCCAAAAACGGTGGGACTATCAGGAGAAAATCCAAACTCTGTCACCAATCATCAAAACTACAAAACCTCCTAACTAGCTGATACAACTACCCTATATTCTATCTCTATATATGATCATGCATGAGCATGTTGCTTCTTTCAAGACCATGTGATAGGACCAAAACCAAGACAAAATACAAAGCTAGAAGTAGACTTGTGATCATCAATACTACCAGCCCAATCTGAATCTGTGAAACCAAAAATGTGAGGACCCCTTGATGTGTAGTGAATGACATAAAATGTTGTACCTCTAATATACCTCAAGATATGTTTAGAAGCTTTCTAATGACTCTCACAAGGATCATGGGAGAATTCAGAGACAAGTCTAATCACAAAGGAAATATCAGGAGGTGTGTGTGTTAGGTACAACAAACTACCCACAAGTTGCCTATATAGAGTGGAATCCACTGTAAGAGTAGAGAAAGTGGTAGATAAAACATGTTGAATCTTTCAATAAAGCATGTTGAATCTTTCAATAAACTATGCTTAATCTTTGAAGCATATCAAGAGTATACTTCTGTTAGAGTATGGTCATCCCATCTGAAGACCAAACAACCTATAGGCCCAAAAACTAGTGTAGAAGTCCAAGACCTGTCATCTCAAACTACTCTCTCAATGCTTTTTGAACACCCTATTTCATGGAGATTTAGCTTCTTGTGATGATGAGGTTATCACCATAAAGCACAACCCCTGATGTTGAATGTAAACTGTAGGATCTAAATGACACCAACTAAACTATGAAGCAAGAAAGAAGGAATCTGTCCTCTCATAGAAAGTCCTAGGTGCCTATTTGAGACCATATAAAGAGCTCTAAATCTGACATACTAATTAAGGGTTCTACACAAAACCATGAGGCTTCTCCATGTAGATCTCTTCATGAAGGTCTCCATGCATGAAGACACTTCACATCCATCTAAAAAAGTGTCCATCCCTATGAAGCTGTAAGAGAGAGTACAAGACAAATATAATTCATCTTGGTACTAAGGGAAAAGGTCTAAGAGTAATCAATACCCTCAACCTATGAAAAACCCTTTGCAACAAGACATTCCTCTTACCTATCAATAGAACCATTTGCAACATACTTGGTATGGTACACCCAATGACACCAAACCAACTTTCTTCCTTTCAAAAGAGTACAAAGATCCCATGTGTGGTTCTTCTTCAAAGAAGAGTACTCCTCATCCATAGCCCTATCCCCACTCTGAGTTTCCTATCACCTATAAAAAAACTGTGAGGATCATCTAAGATGGTATGACTCAAAAGGCCACTACTTGTAGTCTAAGCATGATTGTGACGAGCATCTGTAGGATCACTTGCCAGAGGGTTGATTACATCAACAATATCAGGAGTCCAATTGGGAATTTATGGAACATTCAGTATAGGTGGTGAAGGGGGATCAATATAAAGATCTTGGTTAGAGGATGCATAATTCTATAGAGGAGTGGAGAAAGTATTGGGTAGTGAGGAAGAAGCTAGAGATGGAGGATCCATCAAAGGATAATGCTCTTCAAACTGAACGTCTCACTGAAACAAGACTTTCTAGAATTAGGATCAAACAACCTATACACCTTCACATCCTCACAGTAGCCAAATAAAAAGAGGGTTGACTCTTCTTCTCTGTGGCTTTCTGCTAAGAATCTAGAATAAATGCCCAAGCCTCACTACCAAAAATGCAGAAAGTAGAAACATCAAGCTTGAAATGAGTCTAAGCCTCCTTAGGAGTCATGTGTCACAATACCTTGTGAGTCATTTGATTCTGAATATAGTTGGCACAATTGAAAAATTCAACCCAAAATGAAGAATTCATAGATTGAGACTAAATTATATAATTGGACATCTCTGGTAGTTCCTATTTTTTCTCTTTGCAACTCCATTCTATTAAGGTGTATAGGGAATGGAGAATTGATGCTATAAACCATGCTTAATGCAAAAACATTTGAAATATTGATTCACATATTCCCCCCTATTGTCAGTGTGTATACACTTGACAGAAAGACCAAACTGCTTCTCCACAAATGTCTTAAAGATTCAAAAGGAATTAAAGACATCAAACTTGTACTTCAAAAAGTACATCCATGTGCATCTAGAGAAGTTATCTATGAAGGTGAACACATATTGAGTAACTAAAAAAATATGGAGTGGGAAATGACATAAGATCACTATGTATCAACTCCAATGGTGCCTTACCACATGTGAATCTACCTATAGGAAAAGGATCTCTATGATTTTTTCCAAGTGCACAACCTTGACACACACCATCAGTATAAGAGATTTGAGGTAACCTAATCACTAGCTCCTATGTACTCATCTACCATAGATATTTGTAGCTGACATGGCCAAAATGCTCATGCCAAAGCTTTCTCACTATGTCTACATGAACAATGAGAAACAATTGTAGAATTGGATCTCTCAAAGCCATTAAGCTAATATAAGTGAGATTGAAGATCGAAACTCCCTATAGTAATATCCAAGTCAAGATCATGGAGGTCTTGAATAACCACATTATGTGGTGAGAGGTCAACTATCTTTCCAGACCCTAAATGCCAAATTTGAAAGAGAGACAGAAGGTTCATAGAAATGGCCAAAACCAAGAGAACATCTTGTAGTGAACCACCTTCTAAAGAGATAGTTCTTGAACCTATGATTGAAATCTTAGAAGAGTCACCAATTTCAATATATGTAGTAACACTCTAAGTAAGTTAGGTAACCAAATTATGTGAATGTATCATATGATGGGAAATCCTGGAATCAAGAATCCAGGAAGTTGTAGAAGATAATGCTCATGCAGAAAGATCATGTCATTTCCCTATAGGTGGAGGTGGAGGATTCAGAGATACTAGAATGATGCACGGCCTCCTCTAATGCCTCAAGATGTTTCCAACACCTAGAAACTAGATGTCCTTCCTTGCCACAAAAACTACAAGGTTCACTTGTATACATCTTAGTCTTGGAGGAAGACTCACTAGAATTAGAAGAATTACCCTTTTAAGAGGGCTTCCAAGCATCCAATTTGGGAGAAGGCTTAGAGGAAATCTCACTATATTTCTCTAGTCATCAAGGTCTCCAAGTGTGCTAATTGTGAGGGCTCAAAATTTCTAGAGAAGAAGAGGTCTCAACCATTATTTTAGAAAGTGTTTTTTAATTTTTCTGATATGCTTATATAATAACTAAAAATATTATAAAAATGCCCCCCACAATTCAATAAACTAAACCCTTTCTTACAAATATAATTCTTAAATGAGAGAAAAGAAAAAATGCTTTAGAAATGAATCACAAATACCTAGTACAAAATTCTAGTGAAATGATAGAGAATCTACAAAGTTCTCGAGAAGAGCTTTCTGATACTTTTTCAAAATAGAAAATAGAGCTATAATGAAGAAGTTATGCCCCCACAAATATAAAAGTCATCAAAAAAATTCAAGCACCAAAATAGGTACCAAAATGGAAAAAATTCTAAAAAATACCAGATCCATCATCTCTGCCTTGGAACCAACTTTATGACACTTCTTTCAGATCTAAAAAAGACCCCCAAATGCTCAAGATATTGCAAAAAAAATATAGGCACCTCTGAAAGCTAGAAAAATATTTTTTTTTAAAAATAAAATAAAAAAATCTCCACTAAAGCAGGGTAGAGGCAAAGTGGAGGCAAGCATTGAATGGCTAAGAAAAGTGGAGGTAGTGGTCAGTGGTTGCTCCACTGTTGGAGGTGGCAAGCAGTTAGCTGGTAGTTTCCATAGCAGTAGTGGTTTGCAAGACTGCTAGTAATTTTTTCTAACCGCAATAGCAAAAAATGAAATTTTTTGTAATTTTATTTATTTTTGCTTCTCAAATTGTGTGTAAGGGTTGTACAACTCTGCTAGGCAATTTTTTTTGCCTCCTATATCAATATTGTTCAAAATCAACAAACTTTATATTAAAATGGGGGTTTTGACACCTTCTAAATCCATTCGTGAAGTTTGTTTGGCCTCAAACTACTCCAAAATTCAATGACCCCACTATTTTCTCAAGAAATACTTGATAAACTATAGATCTATTTTGTCAAACCCTCATTCTCCTTTTTCTCCAAATAACAAACAAGCTACAACAGATCTGACTCCGATATCATGAAGGATTTGATCAATACAAATCCACAGAGCCTGAAGAATATCTACATGTTAAAAACCTATAACAAAAGAAAAAGATGAGAAGAGGCAAGGGTTTTGCTTTGAAAATATGTAAATTTTATTATCAGAAACAAAAAATATGCAAGGTAATTACAAAAGATCAATCCTTATAAAAGGAATTCAAAACTTGAAAAGGGTAACCTAAAAGGTAAATGCTATTTAATAATTACTAATTAATTATTAAATGAGAATGTAAAAGGTGCATATAGTGAAATCTTAAAAAGGGAGTAAAGCTAATTCAATAAATTAAATTAAATTAAATTAAATTAATGCTTTACTCTAATAGATAGTCCATTTGATCCTCTATCCTAGGAATAAGAAATCTATACCTAATTGTGATTCTATTGATTGCTCTAGAATCAATGCACATTCTCCACTTACCTCCCTTTTTAGGTGCTAGGAAAACTACTATTGCACATGGACTAATGCTCTCCTAATCAACCCCTGATGAAGAAGCTCTTGGAATTGTCTTGCAATTTCCTTGTTCTTCTCTGGAGTAATCTTGTATGCAACTTTGTTTGGTAGTTATTCTCCTAGTATGAGGTCAATTTTATGACTTATGGCTCTCTTAATAGGTAATGTTGGTGGTACTCCATCACAAATTATATCCTTGAACTAATCTAATAGGTTTTGTACATCTATAGGTATAGGTGTTTGTGAAGATGATTTCTCCTCCTTGGGCTTCACCATGATGACATACGCTACTCCTTAACCTTCCTTTAGGTCCTTGAGGAACTCTTTCCTACTCATCAACAATGTGTTGGCAGTAGCCTTCTCTACCTTGTATTCCTCCACTATGGATTATATCCTATAGGTGACCATGTTGATCTTGAAAGAATACTTATTTTCCTTCCCATGATGCACGACCTCTCTATCATGTTGCCAAGGCCTTCCTAATAGTAGATTGAAAGCATACATGGAAAACACACCACATAGGATCTTGTCTTGGTGCTTACTAATAGTGATGTCTGCTCATACTTATTCATTCACTAGAATATTCCACCCCTTGTTCAACCAAGTCACCCTATAAGGAATCACATGGTGAATCATTGTCAATCCAAGCTTTTGTACTCCTTCCTCTAACAATACATTGTTAGTAGGGCCTGAGTTTATGATTACCTTGCATACCTTACCTAGCATCTTGCAAGTAGTTCTAAATAATGCTCTTCTCTACTTGGATTCCTCCCTTATTGGCTCCTTAACCAAGACTCTCCTTAGCATGAGGTTCTCACCCTTCTCTATTTCAAGGTCTACTTCTTCTTTGTGATTATCATCCTCTTGGATATAGGTGATTTTCTTCTCTCCATAGGATTATGATGCCTTCTCTAGACATCTATAGGAAGGGTGCCCAAACTTGCCACAATTTTAATACTTCATATTGCTAAAGTGTGAGCCTCTACTACTATTCCCATATTTGTCTCTACCCCCATTTTTGGATCCTCTTCCCATGCTATAGCCTCCCCTTTGATTGGTCTCACTGGCCTTCTCATTCCACTTGGAATCCCCATAGCTCCTTTGTTCATTGGTCCTTCCACTAGAACCTCCTCTTGAGACACCCCTGAAGTCTTTACCTCTACCTCTGTTCTTGGAGCTTGAGTCCCCTTTCTTCTTCATCTTATCTTCCACCTTCCTAACCATTTTAAAACATCTATGCAATGTGGTGAGACTAAAAAAACTTAGCTCATCCAAAATAGACCACTTAAGGCCATTTAGATACCTAGCCACCTTGATGCTCTTTGCCTCCTATACCCTTGACCTTAGAGCCAACTTCCTGAAACTCCTTAGTATAGGTAGCCACATTAAGATCCATTGCTTTAGATTCTTCCTCTACTTGTGAATCTAAATGTCATAGTTTTTTGGAAAATTAGTCTTCCTTATCTTTGCTACCATAGCCTTCCAATTGGTTATTGGTTTCTTCCCTTCACTCTCCTTTTCCTCTTGCACAAACTTCCACCAAGTTAATGGTTAACATTTGAATCTAGATTTTGTAAATCTCACCTTTTGGGCCTCTATTGTTCCCTCACATTTGAAGTAGTTCTTAATGCTCTCAAGTCATTCTAGGACATCCTTTGCATCCATCTTTCCATGGAATAGTGAAAACTTTTCTAGACTCTTTCCTCCAAAGGTCTTAAGGGATTTGAGGAATGGTTCTTGTTCACCAAGTAGAGGATCTAGTTTAGGTATTTCATCCTCCAAACTCACCTTCTCTTTTCCCTTGTTGAAGTCTTCATCTTCCTTAGCTTGGGCTGCATCTTCTGTCTCCTTTAACTTATCTTTCATCTCCTCTATGGCTTCATCAAGAAACCTAGTTTTCTCTTCCATGAGCTTCTTTTGCTCATCCACCTCCTTTACCAACTTTTCATTTGTAACCATCCTTGAAGATCCACTTGACTTAGTGGAATACAACATACCACCACAAGCCACAATCTTATGGCTTTGATACCACTTTGGTGGGGAGCTTCTTCACTTTACATATTTCTTGCTTTACCAAGGCTACTCATAGCCTACTTAGAGTTACTATTCCAAACCCCAACCTAGGGGACTCCTTCCCAATACCCTTTCATCAAGATACTCACCCAACAATTCAAGTTCCCATCCTCTACCTCAAGTTCACCAAATATGCACTATTTGACCTGGAGTGCCAAAACTTCACCAAATGCACCTAAAGGGCCATAGTCAAGGTTAACCCATATTTATGTGATTCTTACCACATTTCATGACATTCTACATCATTTTAGTAGTTCTACCATTTCCAAAACTCTAAATTGCCTTATTTTCCCTTATAGCCCTTAGAGCCCATATTAGCCCTCCTTAAAAAAAGGAACAAGCTATAACCCCCAAAAAATATTAACAAGGACACTAGGTATCTTTAATATTTGATTCATAATGGCCTAAACATGAATATTTTTTAGGTCTTAGGCTCCTAAGAAGACCATACAATACAACTTCAAAAAAACCTTATTTTAAGGGTTTCAAAACAATGACAATGAAACTTTCACCAATGGTCTAAAACTCCACTCCCAAACTCATCCTCTAACATATGAACCCTTAGAATCCTACTCCTTTATTTACCAAGAAATATTGGCATGGGCCAATCCTCTGTCTTCTCCAAAACTCTATTAGAAGCTTTCATTGCACCTTGCCAAGCCTTTCTTGTTTGCCTAGGGCTCACTTGTAGAACTAGTTAATTGCATGAACATTATTTAGATAGTATAAATTGACCATCACTTGATTCCAAAGGTCCATAGAGTTTAAACCATGGGAATTCAATCTTTGGTCATTTTCATGGAACCCTATCAAAATTGGACAACAAGAATGAAGAATCTAACTAAATTTGAAAACTTAGTTAAATGGTAACTAATAATTAAAACAAGCGTGCATAGAATCTCTACATAAATCCAAGAAGCTATTCCACTTAGAATAGTATGTTACTCAATAAAAATCCTTCACTCAATCCAAGAAAACTATATTTTCTATTAATCAAACTCCTCCTCACACATGTGTTGTCCATACAATGGTATGTCCAACCCTTGGAAATGAGTTGGAGACTATTTAAATAGGATCAATATTTCATCTTGGCCTTTGGTTCAAGATATAATTAATCATGTAGTTCATTCTCCAAAAATGTGCAAAAAGTTGCTATGCAATTTCGCAAAAATTGCAAAGTTTTCAACGAGCAACTTTTTGACAAATTTTACAATTTTGCAAGTTGAGCCTTCAAAATTGACTAGTTTGTTTCCAAAACTTAGAAAATGAACCTAGCACACGTAAGGACCAATTTTGAACACATATTTCCCATTTTAAGACATTCTTCCATATTTTTCCTCATTGAGCAATTTCTAAGTAATTTTGCCTGTCATGACCTAATTGACAAAATTTGACTCACATTCTAAATCCTACCTATTCAAACTTCCTAAACTTACGTTGGGACTTCATTCCTAGTCCTTATTTCCTCAATGGTTGGTTATACTATTTACAAACCAAAAATGAGCAAGGGTTTCACCTTTACCCCTTGGTGCTCCTGCACCACTGAAGATGAAAAGAAAATGACAATGTTGAATATTGGAACAAGAGAGTATTTCTTTGAATTTTATGACCACTCTTCTTATGTTACCTCATTCTTATAGGAAACCTTAATAAGAAATGAAACCTTCAACTTCTACTATGATCATCTATGCCACTTTTTTTAGTCTTCAACATCCTTAGAGGATGAAAATGAGCATAGAGAAGTTAGGTAATGGATTTAGAGAGAAAATTTTTCTGAAGAGGTCACACTTACTGCTGAAATTTCTCCACACAAATATGGAAAAGGATACAAATTCCTAGAAAAGATGGGATATCTATTTCATGGTCCTTTAAGTAACAAAAAAATGCTCTTGTATAATCTTTGATTCATATTAATGGACATAAATATAGGGATAAAAATCATACGAGATTTTCCAATGTTGACAAAAAACCCATCTTTGATCAAGATCTAGATAGTATTGATGAATCCAAAGGGGAAACTACACTTATTAATGTCATTTCTCAAGACAATAAAAACTTTATCCCTTCTACTACAATCCTTCGGAATGAATAGGGACTTCCACTAAAACATGATGATGAAGATTCTACATCCTACCAACATGATGACTCAAATGTTGAAGATCCCAATAAAGAAAAAAGTTGAAGAAACATTGTGTGCTTACTTGAAAGGAATTATAGCATAGATTCACATGCTTATGAATGGGATTAATTTTTTCTTAAATATATGGAATTGGGGGCAGATGTTATACACACTTATGCTAATCATCCTGAGTTAGTAGGAAAGCCACACATAGGACTTTATGAGATAAATCTACATATGGCACTTTTTGACCACATTAACTATGCTAGGGGACTAACTAATCTAGGGAGCTTTGAGGGGGACATTATGGATTCTTAATTTCTTTTCACTAGAGATGATTCCTACTACATTAATAACTTGGAACCCTCCACATCTCTCTCACATGTCTACTTCAATCTTATTGATTAGTCACAACAGAACCAACAAGTTGAATTTTTTACTTTCCAAAATGACTATGAGATCACATTCTACCTTGACATTGTTAAATATGTAGTTCCTTCTACCAATGAACCTACTATGAATATGACTAAGTTAGATAGCAATTATCTTAGTTAGAAAAAAGAAGAAAAAGAAGAAGAAAAAGTAATAGGTGTCTTGATGAAAAAAACTACTTTGTGGTGGCACCAGAATAAAATAAAATAAAAAAAGAGGTATCCAAGGGTGAAAACCTCCTTGAGGCACCTGAGGATGAGATGCTTGGTAGTTTGCCTAGTTATTTCTATTATTACATGGAGCCTAATCAGATTCAAAGGTTTATTCGGTGCAATTTTCTCCCCATATTATTTCTATGGGGTTTGGGGGTAGCACCCCTATAGGGTCCTATGATAGCACCCAGGTGCACTCCTTGTCACAATATAGAGTGGGGTCAAGGGGAAATGCTCCATAGGGGGTTTTGGGGGGGCAATGCCCTCAAAACCAAAAATGACCTTATATTGTAAAAAGTGTTGACTTCTATTTTCCTATTAGATCACTTATTCTAGCACTAATTTTGTAAGAGGAAAAATCTTGTATAAAAAGGCTTAGGGTTAGAGATTTCATAATGTAATTGTGATATTGTAGCTTCTTGCAATGGTATTAAGTTGTAGGGGATTGCAGATTATAATCACTGGATAATAATAATATTGAACTTGCTATTAGTAGACGTAGCTCAAGGATTGGGTGAACCACATTAAATCTTGGTGTTTTGTGTTCTCTTCTATGCACTCTATTATTTTTTGATATTGGTTATATTTTCATGTAACTATTATTTCTATCTGAGATTATTCCTAACAAGTGGTATCAAAGCCAGGTGGCTCATTTTTTAAGCCAAACCATCATCATTTTCTAATGATCCTCTGCATAAAGGTCTCACAGTTGAGTGGGAGTCTCATGGTTGAGTGGGAGTGATGGAAGACAAGGGTAAGATAAAGGTTGAGAAGTTTAATGGGCAAAATTTTCAATTTTGGAAGATGCAAATGGATGACTATCTTTATCAGAAGGATTTATGGAAGTCATTGGAAGGGAAAAAAAAGAAATAGGGAGCTATGACATCTGAGGAATAGGAGATTTTAGACAGAAAGGCATTTGGAATTATTCAATTATGCTTGGAACCATTAGTGACATTTAACATTAAAAAAGTGAAGATGATAGAAGAGTTGATGCAAACCATAGCGAAATTATATGAAAATCCCTCTGCTTCAAACAAGTGATTTCTCTTGAAGTGTTTATTTAATATGAAGATGATAGAAGGTGGACATGTTGTAGATCATTTAAATGAGTTTAATACTATTACTAGTTAGTTATCTTAAATGGGTATTAATTTTGATGAAAAAATTAGCGCTCTCTTGATTTTGTGTTCTTTGCAAGAAAGTTGAAATGGCTTGGTAATGTGTGTGAGTAATTCTATTTTTGGATCTAAGTCCCTAAAATTTGATTATGTCATTGGTGTTATTCTAAGTGAGAAAACTCATAGGAAAAATTCAAGTGGATCTACATTAGGAAGTTATTTGAACACACAAAGAAAAGGTAGAATGACTATGAGAGGAAATGATTTTGGAAATCATGGGAAATCAATAGAAAAGTCAAAGAGGAAGAGATCTCAATCCATCAAACCAAGAGATTGTTGGTAATGTGGTAAGCCAGGGCATAAGAAGAAATATTGTTGGACTTGAAAGAGAAATGAAGGAGATAAATCAAAAGGGAACAAGGAGGAAAATTTGGTAAGTAACAAATTTGAAGAGGATTCTTTTCTTATTTCTTTAAAAATTATTGATGATTCATGGGTTTTAGACTCTGGTACTTCATTTCATGCTACATCCCATAGAGGTTATTTTATTGATTACATCCAAAGGGATTTTGGGCTTGTTTATTTGGGAGATAATGAAACCTGTTAGATTGTTGGAAAGGGAAAAGTTAAGATTAAGTTTTAGAATGGGAATCATTGGCTACTACATGAAGTAAGACATGTTCCAAAGCTAAGTAGGAATTTAATTTCAGTAGGGCAACTTGGTGATGAGGATTGTTTAGTTACTTTTAGTGATAAAAATTAGAAGGTTTCAAAAGGTTCCTTTATAGTAGAAAAAGGTGTTAAAGTAGGCACCTTATATCTTTGTAATGGCCTTATTGTTCCTTCTACTTTAATTGTTTCATAGAAAAATGAATGTTTATGAACAATTGTTGTAGTTGAGCAGGGAGAAAAAAAAGTTTATGTAGATTTAGATATGACACTATGGCACAATAGACTTGGGCACATGAGTGAAAAAGGTATGAAATTACTCATTCAAAGAAATTTTTACCAGGTCTAAAATGTGTTAATATGGATTTATGTGAAAGTTGTGTGAATGGAAAACAAAAGAGAGTGAGTTTTGTGAAGACTGTAAGGAAAAGAAAAGTGAGAAATTAGAGCTTGTGCATACATATGTATGGGGATTAGCTCAGGTATCTTCTCTTGGTAGCTCTCATTATTACAACTAGAAAATTATGAGTTTATTTCCTTAGACAAAAATTTGATGTATTTCAAACTTTTAAGAAATGGAAATGCTTGGTTGAAAATGAGACTAGTAAGAAATTAAAATGTCTCAAATCTGATAATGGTGGTGAGTATTGTAGTCATGAATTTGAATATTATTGCTCCACTAATGGTATTCATAGATAGAAAACTATTCCAAGGACTCTAAAGGAAAATGGAGTGGATGAACGCATGAACAAGACTATAATGGAATGTGCAAGGAGCATGAGGTTGCATGTAGGGTTTCCCTTAAACATGTGGGTAGAGGATATCAATACTACTATATATTTGATTAATATAGGTCCCTCTACTCCTTTGGGCTATGGTATTCCAAAAGGAAACATGGATTGGTAAGAAGGTGAGTTATTCTTTTCTCAAAACTTTTGGTTGTAAAGAATTTTATCATATATATTCTAAAAATAGAACCAAGCTAGAAGCTAAGTCAAAGAAATGTGTATTTTTTGAAAATGGTATTGATGGATTTGGTTATAGGCTTTGGGATTTTGAAAATTGTAAAATTGTAAGAAGCAAGGATGCCATATTCAATGAGAAAGAGTTGTACAAAGATCTGTTCCAGCAATATGAGAAGAGAGAAGATGATTATGTAGTGCTAGATGATACTCCAAAAGATGATGTTCTAGAAATTCCTCATGATTTGCAACAACCACAATAAAAAATACCACACACCCTAGTGAATGTTAGATGGTCAACAAGGCTAAGTAGACATCTAAAAAGATTTTCTCCTTCTTTGTATTCTATTTTACTTATTGATGTTGGTAAACCTAAATGGCATAATGAACTATGTAGGTGGATACAAAGATTTAGTAGGAGTCTGCAATGAAAGAAGAAATGGACACTTTGCTCAAAAATGAGACATGGAATTTATGCAAGTTTCCTGTAGGTAAAAGGGCTTTACAAAATAAATGGGTTTATAGGTTGAAAGAAGAAGATGGAGGTAGAAAACAATTTAAAGCTAGGTTAGTGGTAAAAGGATTTGCAAAGAAAAAGGACATTAATTTTGATGAGATATTTTCTCTTGTTGTTAAAATGGTTTCTATTCATATTTTTAAGTTTTGTGGCTACTGATGATTTGGATTTGGAGTAGATTTATGTTAAAACAACCTTTCTGCATGGTGATTTGAATGAAGAAATATATATATATATATATATATATATATATATATATATATATATGGTACAACCAATGGGATTTGAGGTCAAAGGTAAGGAGAACTTAGTGTGTAGATTGAAGAAAAGTTTATATGGCTTGAAGCAAGCACCCCAGAAATGGTATTTGAAATTTGAAATTTTTATGCATGAGTATGGATATAATAGGTATCATTTAGATCATTGTGTTTATTTTAAGAGGTTTGATGATTATAGCCACATTATGTTATGTTTATATGTTGATGATATGCTTGTAGCTGGGTCTAACATGGATCACATTAAGGGGTTAAAATAATAGTTACCACGTTCATTTTCTATGAAGGATTTGGGGGCAACAAAAAAAATCCTTGGTATGAAGATTTGGAAAGATAGGAAAAAATAAAAAATTGGCATTATCTCAAGCTAATTATATTGTGATGATGTTGCAACATTTCTCTATGGAGAATGTTAAAGCTGTTAGCACACCTTTACCTGGTCATTTGGAATTGACTGAGGAGATGTGTCAAAGACACAAGAATATGAGGCTAAGTGTCCAAGATACCTTATGCTTTATTTATAAAAGTTTGATGTATGCTATGGTATGTACCAGGCTAGATATTGCACATGTAGTGGGAGTTGTTAATAGGTATATGAGTCATCCAAGAATTGAGCATTGGAATGTAGTTAAATGGATTCTCAGATATTTGCGAGGAACATCTCGTACATGTTTAAATTTTGGGGGCTCTAATACTAATTTACAAGGCTATGTTGACTCAGATCTGGTAGGGGATATTGATAATAGGTAGAATACTATAGGTTATGTATCTACTATTGAAAGGGCAACAATAAGCTGGGTTTCTCAATTACAAAAGGTTAATGATTTATCCACTAAAAAGGCAGAGTATGTTGTTGCTACAAAGGCATCCAAAGAGATGATACGACTTCAATTCTTCATAGAAGAATTAGGACACTAATAGAGGGATAATTATTTATTTATAGATAGCCAAATTTCTATTCATCTTGTAAATAATTTAGCTCTACATTCTAAAACAAAACACATACAGTTGCAGTAGCATTTCATTCAATTAGTTTTGGATGATGGATGGTTAAAGTTGGAGAAGATACATACATATGATAATCCAGTAGATATGTTTACCAAGGTAGTAATAAGGGAGAAGTTGAACTCCTCTTTAGCTTCAGTTGGTCTTCTAGAATAAATAGAATAAAACAGCAATAGAGTCTAGGGTGGTTTGATATTCTAGTGGGAGCTACAAGTTTAGTAGTGCTATGATTAGTTTCCAAGTGGGAGGTTCTTGTTGTGGAGTCTAATCAGTCTCCAAGTGGGAGACTATTGTGGTGTGGATCCTAATTAGACTCAGAGGTTTATTTGGTGTAGTTTTCTCCCTATATTATTTCTATAGGGGTTTTTTTGTAGTGCCCCCAAGATGGGGTCAAGTGGCAGTGCCCCTACAAGGTCCTAGGGCAGCCCCTAGGTGCACTCTCTATCGTAGTTCAGAGTGGGGTCAAGGGAAATGAACCTAAAGGCTTTTTGGGGGTAGTGCCCCCAAAGCCAAAATGACCTTATATTGTAAAAGGTGTCAACTGTTATTTTCCTATTGGATGACTTATTCTAGCCCTAATTTTATAAGTGACAAAAGCTGTATAGAAAGGATTAGAATTAGGGATTTCATAATTTAATTTTGATAATGTAGCTTCTTATGGAAATATTGAGTTGTAAGGGATTATAGATTGTAATCTTTGGATAATAATAATATTGAACTTGCTATTGGTGGATGTAGCTCAGGGATTGGGTTAACCACATTAAATCTTGGTGTCTTGTGTTCTTTTCTATGTGCTCTATTATTTTTTGATATTGGTTATATTTTTATGTAACTGTTATTTCTATCTAAGGTTATTCCTAACAATTTTTAAGAGAAATCATCTGTTATGATAGAGTTTACTCAACTAATCAGCATTGGGATAAAAGAAACTCCACACATTATTCATCCAATTCAGTCCTTGTTAGAAGATGAGAAAGAGAAATTTACAAAGTTCTTTGTGCATTAAAATATTAAATTTTCTTGAATGTATTTAGACATGCCAGGTATTGACACTAATCTTATCATGTATTACCTATCTATAGCTCATGGTGTAAAACTTGTGAAATAAAAATTGAGAAAAATGCATCCACATTACTCTCTTGGAAAAACTTATTAATGTTGGATTCATAAGAGCTATTGACTATTCTGAGTGAATTTGAACTATTGTAACTATTTTAAAGGATGAAAAATCCATTTGTGTATGCACAAAATTCAAAGATCTTAATAAAGCATGTCCTAAGGATGGTTTCCCCTCCCAAACATAGACTATTGGAAACTACACTTAGAACAATTATAATGTTGTATTTGATGTCAAACCTACTAGATAGATATTTACTAATAGTTTAAAGTGTCATATCTGTTGATTGATGAAGATGATTTGAAAAGAGAGATAACTAAATGAACTAGTGAAGTTTTTGAGTATAAGGAGAAAATATGTTGAAATTATAATGGGCACTTGATTAGTTGGTCTTTGATAAGATAATATATTATTTAATCATGAAGTGAAGAAAACAACTGATTTGATGTTTAGAAGAGAAAATAAGAAGACTAGAATACAAAGCTTAGCCAAGTGATAGTTTTATTAGGCTAATGAAGGAGAAGATTAAGGAACTTAGGAGTTGGATGAGAAAATAGTATTAGCAAAGTGTTAGTTATGAAAGAGAAAGATAAAGAAGAAAATGTAGTAGCGCCCAAGCATATTGAAGACTAACTGAGCTAGTGTAAGTTGTGAAAGATAGAACATTAATGACTAAGTAGAAGAATACAGGGATGACCAAGCATCAACAAAATAATAGTTTGTGAAAGCATTGAGTTTGAGGCCAAGATAGCTGAATTTTTTTATTAGTCATAATGCATGGATGATAAGGATTGATGAGCTAGTGTATTAAATGCACAAATTGAGTTTTTAATGCAATTAAATGAAAATATTTAAGGAGAAGCTTCAATAAGTATCAAGAAAGGAGTAGAAGGACAAAATGATGGATAGATTCATTGAATCTAATCCAACCTAAGATCTATGATGATGTTTAAGTAGAAAAATATTAAAGCTACCTATTTAAGGAGACATAAGAGGTGGTTTCTAAGGTTGGTTCATTGTTGATTGACTAATTTTTAGGAAAACCTATGAAGAACAAAGTAGCAAAGGAAAAGTGAGAAGATTGGTGAAGTGTGATTGCTTAAAGGATTTCCAAGCATATCAAAGAAGGAGATGTTAATGAAGTCTAATCAATGAGCTAACAAATGAGCTAAATGGAGTTCTAAATTTTCAAAGTGAGTTGTCTTTGAAAATATTAAACCTATTGCTACTTTTTAACTATTGTGGCAATGAAAAGTCTTTAATAAAGGTTAACCTAACAATCATTTTGTAAATTATTTAATCAAGGTGACATTCTAATGGAATGATCCAAAGTCCTCTAACCAAGCCACTCTTAATAGGGTGATAAAACCCTTTAACAGGATCACACCTAGGTATATGTTTTGTAACCTTTAAAGGGTTGGCTCTTAACCAAGCTCACTTTAGAAGACTACAAAGTGGTAGCAAGTTACTTGGTGCTTTTTCTCGAATTGAGGTTCCACATTAAATCTTGGTGTCATATATGTGTGATGCATTTTATTTACTATTGTTTATTTATTATTAGTTGGCATATAGTGAGTAGAGAGTTAAGTGATGAATGAATGAATTAAGTTGTTGATGAGTTGCTATATAGACTGCATGGTTTTATGAGATTTTTCAATTTGTTTAAAATTATTAAAATTTGAATTGGTATGTTTGGACCTGAGGATAAGTTATTCACCCCCCCTCCCCCTCTCATGAATTATTTTAAATATTCTAACAATTGGTGTCAGAGCATCAATGCTTGTAAAGAAAGTTTGAAGGACTTAAGCTAAAGGTCAAGATGTATAAGTGAGGGGTACCTAAGTTGAACAAGAAGAACTTCCCAGTATGACAATGACTAATGAAATTTCATTTATCCAATTGGAGATTCTGCATTGTACTACCTAGAATATGAATACATTGAAGTTCCTAGACCCATGCATGTTGAACAAATGAAGGATAAGAAAGAGCATAATCAAATGATGGTAGATCTAGAATCTTCACTGAGTTATGCTAAACTTGATGATGTTAAGAAATCTACTATTGCAAAGAAAATATGGGTAAAGTTGTCACAAATCCATGGAGGAGACATAAATGTGTTGAGAGATAAATTTGAAAGTTTCATAGGAAAATTTGATGACATGAGAATAAAAGAAGGAAAACCTACTAACAATATTGTGGCTAAATCAAGGAGGTTGTGAATACTATTAGAGGAGATGGAGGTATCATGTCTGATGAGATTGTGATAAGTAAGGTATCGAGTACTTTAGTTCTTAGCTATGCAATTAGAGTTTCTATAATTCAAGTACTGAGATGTACATATGGTAATGATCTAACCTTGGAAAGTCTAATTGATAGACTCACTGCATTTGAATTGTCAAATTTTGATAACTATGCTCCATCTAGAGTTGAATGTTCTTTCAAGTCTTAAGTAACCCTTGATGGATCCAAGAGAAAGAAGAAGAGAAAAAATGTCGATAGTAATAGTGAATCAAATGATGATCTTGAAGCATTATGGGAAAGAAGGCTAGAAAGAGGAAAAGAAAAATACAAAGGTAAACTCACTATAATCTATTTTACATGTAACAAAGATGATCATATTTTTGCAAGATGTCCTGAAAAAGATGAGAAGGAAGAAAGGAAGGATAAAAAATATTGAGGAAGGAGAGACAACTGAGGTAACAAAGACTACAAAGGAAAATGTAAGAAATCTTGTTACATTGCTAAAGAAGATGATTTTGATAGTGATTCTAATGAAAATGATGAAGAAGTTGTTTATGTTGCAATGAAAGATGAATCTAATGAAGGTGATAAAACTATATTTATTTCACATGTGAATAAAAAATGATAGATGAATAATTGATAATGGTTGTTCACATCATATGATTGATGGTACATTTGAAAAACTAGAACATTTCAATGGAATTAGTGTTAAGTTTGGAAATGGTGTACCATGTTATGTGAAAGGTAAAAGATCAATTATATTAAATGATAAGATAAGATGTGATAATGCATATTGGGTTGATGGCTTAAAATATAACTTGTTGAGTGTGGAAAGATTGAACAAATCAGGTTACTGAGTTGAATTTCAAAATAGGAAAGAAAAAATTTATGATGCTACTAGTGAACTAATTAGAAGTGGTGATCAAAAAAGAGGTAACTTGTTATATCTAGACATATCTAAAGATAAGTTTGTCTATTTGCACAATTTGAAGATGTTTAGTTAGGGTATAAGAGGCCATGTCATGTGAACTTTGATAATTTGGTAAGCATTAGTAAGATGAAAAGAGTAAGAGGAGTACCAAGATTAAGAAATCCTAATAAAGTGATGTAAAAATAATGTCAAATGGGAAAAATGATAAAATCAAGTTTCAAGAGAAAGACTTATTTTTTTGATGATCTTTTGGAATTGGTTCATACTTATTTATGTGGTGCTATTGGAGTGCAAAATTATTATGGTGATAAATAATTTATTTTATTTGTTGATGATTTCTCTAGAATGATGACTATGATGTTTCTTGAAGAAAAATTTGATGCATTTTAAATGTTTAAGTGGTATTTGGCTAGAGTTGAAAAAGAAGCATGAAAGAGTCTAAAGTGATTGATAACAGATAGAGGAGGTGAATTCATATCAGATGAGTTCAATATATTCTATAATGGTAAAGGAGTAAAGAAACAAATGAGTTCACCAAGGACTCAACCACAAAATAGGACAGGTGAAAGAAGGAATAGATCAATCATGGACCGTGCAAGGACATTGATGATGAAAAATAATATTTTACAAAAGTACTGGAGATAAATTGTAAGTATTGCAGTTTATACTCTAAACTAAGTTCAAGTGAAGAAAGGTACAAACAAAATACCTTTTTAACTCTTGTATGGCTATGTACCTAATGTTAATTATTTTAAAGTTTTTGGAATAAAGTGTTACATATTGATAGATACAAGGAAATGAAAACTTAAAGGAAAGAGCGATGAATGTATATTCCTAGGACATTCCACTAAAAGAAAAGCATATATGTGTTTGAATTATAACACTAAAAAAATTGTGGAAAGTGAAAATTGTAGAAAAGAATGAAGAGGAATGCAAGAAAGATCTTGAAGATTACATAAATTTTGTTCACATCTAAGAAGGAAAACATATCACTTTACTTGAATCAAAGAAAGTGGCTACCAAGCATCAACAAGTAGGCACAACTAAGGTTCAAAAGAAAATCTCTATCAAGCATCAAAATGTAGGAGCTGAGTCACATATAGAAGAAGTTTAATACCAAAGAGAGGAAACTAAACACCAGATAGACCATACTCAGTTGCAACTAGAGATACCTAAAGGAGATGATAAATAAAAACCAAGTAAAATTCATGAAGAAGAAAGGAGACTTAAACCTATCTTAACAAAAGTATGTAAGGAGGATCCATACACCTAACCAAATCATTAGGAGTAAAGAATCATGATTCATGAAAATAATTAAGTTGAAGAATGATACAAGTTTGTTATGTGAGGTTGAACCTAAACTAGTTAAAGATGTTTTGCAGAATGAAGATTGGATTAAGGCAATGAATGAGGAAAGTGATCAAATAGAGAGGAACAATACATGGACATTGGTACCCAAGCCAAAGGAAAAGAATGTTATTGGAACCAAGTGGGTATTAAAAAACAAGCTAGATGAGAAAAGTCAAGTCACAAGGAACAAAGCAAGACTAGTTTGTAAGAGATACACACAAGAGGAAGGAGTTGAGTATAGTGACACATTTCCCTAGAGTTAAGGTTGGAAGGAGTGATAAATTTTCTTGCATATTTTTCTTACAAAGGTTTCAAGGTATATCAAATGGATGTCAAATCTACATTTATGAATGGAATCTTAGAAGAAGATGTCGACATTGATCATCTAGAAGGATTTGTTGATCTTGGCAAGAAGAATATGGTATACAAACACACAAAGAATTGTATGTTTGAAGAAAGCCCCTATAGCTTGGTATGAAATGTTAAAAAATTATTCTATGAGAGTTGGTTTTGCAAGAACTAATGACAATAACAATCTATACCTAAAAAGTTAATCTAAGAGTAAGATATTGCTAGCTGAAATTTTTGTTGATGATATCACATTTGGAGGGCATGATTTTTTGTGTAAATCATTTTCTAATGAGATGAAGAAATAATTTAAGATTTCAATGTTTGGAGAGATCAAGTTCTTTGTTGGTTTGCAAGTTTATCAGATAAAGAAAGGAATCTACATTACACAATCAAAGTATATCAAGGAGATATTGAAGACTTTTAGAATGTAGGACTCAAGACTAGTTGGAACACCTATGGTTACTAGTCACAAAATTTCAAAGAATGATGATTTTGATAAGGTGAACCAAACATTGTATAGGTCAACGATTGGAAAATTGTAATGTGTAGTACATAGAAGACCTGATATTGCATTAGTAGTTTGTATTATTGATAGGTTTTCTACCAATCCTAGAGAAAATCATATGATGACTATGAAAAGAATACTGAGATATCTAAAAGGAATATAAGACTATGAATTATGGTAGAAAAAGAGTGGCAATTTTGAGCTAAAATTTTACATAGATGTTGATTAGATAGGAAACATTGATGATAGAAAGAGTACAACTAAAGGCACTTTCTTTCTAGGTAGGAGATTTATTTCATGGATAAGTAAGAATAAAAACTATATTTATCAATCCAGAACAGAGGCTGAGTATGTTGCTACAATAGTTAATTGTTCAAATATTGTGTGGATCAAGCAATTGTTGAAGGTATGAAGAAAGAGATTACTAAACTTGTGACATATTATGATAATACAAGTGCTATAAACATATCAAAGAATCTTGTGATACACACAAATACCAAACACATTGCTATCAAGTACCATTACTTGAGCTAGTTTGTATGATATAAAGAAGTGATTTTGGAGTATGTGAATATAAAGGAGAAGATAGATGATATGTTCACTATGGAATTACCTAAGGATTCTTTTGACTATTTAAGAGGTAAGTTAGGGGTCATTCCCCTATGTGAAGAAAGCTAAGAAGAGATGTTGCATTACATCAACTATTATGATCATAATATCTTACACATTAATGTCGGAGGTCACACTTTAGGAGCTTCCTAAAGATTATGAAAAGATAGAATGAAGCATGAGAAAATGAGATTGAAAGGAGTCAAGTTTAACATGAAAGAGATGTTATAATATAGATTGATACAAGTATGATAAATGTGTTTCAATCATTATTATGTCACTGGTGTCAAACCTACTTTTTGCTGGTAAGACAACTACTTATATGATTTAAGTATTATCACTTGATTGATTGATGAAAAGGATTTGATCAAAAGATGTAACAAAAACACCTAGAGGAAAGGTTGAGTTATGATATACAAAAGGAGTACAAGAATCAGCTAAGAAAGTGATATCATAGTGCATTGATAATCTACTTAAGGTTGCAAAGGTTGGCTACACTAAGCAAGTTTAGAAGAAAAAGTTAAACTAAGTTTGACTACCAAGCTTGGCTGAATGGATAGTAGGTGCCAAGAAAAGTTAGTGCAAGTCAATTAGAAAATTAGTTGGAGCTGAGTAAAAGTTCATTTTAGTGTATGCCAAGAAAAACAATGGATGGCAAGTAAATTTTAGCTGATGAAAAGCACCAATAAACTTTAGTTCATGCTAAGTGATTTTTTAGTGGATTTCGGGCAACGCAATATGTGTTGAGCATCAGAAGAAAATTAATGTCGAGTGTTAGTATTATTAGAAAGATCATGAATTTGATGGATCTGAGCTAACAAGTGTAATGTCCCCATCATAAAATAAATATACTCATTTACTCTTTGTAATGGGCTGATTGATTTATTTTATCTCAGACCCATTTTATTTAGTTTTCGTAGTTTGTGCCGCCATCAGCTAACTTTGTACACCCTCAAAAAGCTTTTCCCACTAGGTATTTCAAGGCAGCTTATAGTCAGTTCATAGGCATGCTTTTGGATTTTTATTTCTTTGTACTATGGATTCTTGCGAGAGTTCGGCATTGATTGCCATTTTAGAAGTGGAAGACCTTCCCTATTTGGCTCTCTCAGTTTAGGTGGGAATAAATCCTCACCCTATTCCAATCATGTTCTTGGTCTATATCTAGCAAATTAATAGACTTAATTGCATAGTTGTTCCTATTGGTGAATCTATGGATTTTGTATGATCATCTCTACATTTTCTAAGTATTGTTGTTCAGCATTAAGCATTGTAGACTCATCGTATGACTTCATTTGCATCTCTTAGAATAGTGTACAACCTTCAAATCCATCTATTGTTTCATCTCCCTACCATATGGTTTTTAGTCTTTCCTATTTTGCATTCTTATCCCACTATATAGCTGATAACTCCATACATCACCATACTGCATTGATACTTTGCCAATTTTGTACTTGCTTTCATTCCTATATGGCCTCCTTACCATTGTCGTACAGACATCAATATCACCATATAGTATATTAATATCACTTACAACCCTTTTTTCCCTTCCATTTAGACTATCTTCCACCATACAACCTTTTTATGTCTGTTATTACACCATATAGCCATAAAATGTAAACCGTACAGACTCCTATCTCTTCCTTCAACAACATATCATACGGTCACTCCTGCAACTTCCAGTATACCACAAGACCCTCTTGTTTATCCTTCAATTCACTCTATGGAATACGTGCTTTAGGTAATCACCAGAGAAACCTACAATTTGGTCTCATGAGGGTATTAGGATCATTACAGTGGTATCAAAGCATTCGGTCTTGCCAACTTGTGGATAGTGAATGAGAGTTAATAGTTGGAAGAGAAGAAGGACACATTTTATTGATTGAATTGCTGAGGAATGGGAACCAAATGGTGCTGAACTTGTGGCACTTTTGATGGAACTTTCTTAGAATTAGGCACAGATCATGGATACATAGTGACTCATGGAGGAAACCCTTAAGAAGTTGGCAAAGAACAAAATATCTGGTGAACAAAATGGACATAGCATGGATTCAATATTGAGTAAACCACACCCTCAACCAATGTGCTCTTGACCTTCCATGTTGACTTTCTCACCATGAATGGAAGCACACCACAGGGAGAGACTACCAACTTTCGAAGAGCTAAGAGAGGACTGGAGAAATGCAAACCTTAAAGAGGATATTTCTTACAAAGATTACACTGATCTAAGGATGAGATACTTAGGAGGTGGAAATAGAGGAGGATATTTTAACGATGATCTCAGAAGAAAATTGAGTAAGGTGAATTTGTCTCCTTTTGATGGATTGGGCCCCATCTTAGCATAGGCGTGGGTGATGAAAGTAGATACCTACTTCCAACTAAATCCTATGCCTGAAGAAGAAGCTATCAAATTTTCTGTGTTGCACTTGGAGGGTGTTGCACATAGATGGTGGCACCATGACACTATCACACTAGGGCATGATCAAATAAAGACCTATGCAAAATTTATAGAGAGATTAATAGAATGATTTGATGGAAAAGACCTCGAGCTCAATTTCAAAGATCTGGTGCAATTGAGTAAAACTAGATCAATAGATCAATTCATTGCAAAATTTTAGAGACTTTCTATGTTGGTCACGGACATCTCCGAAAGGAAGTCTGTCATGTTGTTTATGGATGGGTTGGCTAAACCACTGAAGGGTTGGGTGAAGAAATTCAATCCATCAACCCTGTTAGAAGCAATCAATAAGGCCCAAAGCATGGCATCATTGTCATCATCATCTTCATCATCTCGTAGTTACTCACATCTGAAATCATTGATGTTTCTGAGGGACAAATCTCTACCTAAGAAGTTGTCATTGGATGAAGCATCCCGATAAGAACTCTGAAGGAAAAAGTTGTGTTTCAACTGCAAGGGACCTTGGGAGCCTAGCCACTAATGCCTCAAGAAAGGGAAAATTCATTACATCAAGGTAATGTCAGATGAAGAAGACAAATAGGAGCAAGAGGCAATGCTAGTGGAAGATATCAAACCTAGTAGTGACACCAACTTGGCCAACTTAAACTGTACAAAGAGGATTGCTACCTTGGTAAAGTGCAAAGGATCCATTGCCTTGGTTGGTAGTCCAAGGTGCATAGTTTTTCATGTGCGGGGTACCCTTCAAGGATAGAGGTTCATGGTGATGTTGGATAGTGGAGCTACATTTAATTTCATAAAATCCTCCTTAGTGAAGTGAAGAAATCTTTTGATAGAGGCACATGCAGGCTTTTAGGTCAAGGTTGCTAGAGGGATGTTTCTACCCTGCACACACCTTGTTCCTTAGCTAAGCATCATGATGGTGAATCACACGATGATGGAGGACTTTTTCATAGTGGACCTTGCTGACATGGAAGTCATTCTTGGCATACAGTGGATGGAGATGCTTGATAAGTACACTTAGCATTTCAAGAATATGGATTTCACTTTTGTGGTTGACGAAAAGAAGGTGGTCCTTCGAGGGATGGCAAACGATGGTTTGAGGGAAGTTTACACACATTGCATGGAGGCAGTCTTGCAGCATAATGATGTTGATTGGGTTGCACATTGTTTTATCTCTATGGAACCTATGAAAGGGCACAAAAAACCTACACAGGATGATGAGCTTTAGGATATTTTAAGTAGGCATGAAAAGGTCTTCATGGATATCCCTCCTAGCATACCACTGCATTGGGGATTTGAGAATACAATAGAGTTGGATTCAAGGGTGAAACCTATCATAACCACATCGTACTATCACCCCAAGAAGTTCAAAGATGAGATTGAGTGGATGATTCAAGAGTTTCTTGAGAAGGGATGGATCCATCCCAGTTCTAGCCCATTCATGTCATCTGTGGTGTTGGTCAAGAAGAAGGATGGAACATTGCACATGTGTGTTGACTATCGCGCACTAAACAAAAGGACAATAAAGAACAGGCACCCCATCCCAAAGATAGATGAGTTGATGGATGAACTACATGGAGTGGTCTATTTTTCAAAAATAGATCTTCATTTTGGATACCATTAGATCCGAATGAGGAAAGAGGATGTCAAGAAAATGGGTTTTCGCTGCCATTACAAACACTCTGATTTTCTAGTCATGCCATTCGGTCTGACCAATGCACCTATTGCATTCCAGTTGTACATGAACTACATCTTCAACAAATAGTTATGTAAGTATCTACTGGTATTCTTTGATGATCTTCTTATTTATAGTAGGACATGGGAGGAGCACCTGAAACATTTGAATGAGGTTCTGAGTATCATGGAGGAATAGTCCCTGTTCACCAAATAGTCCAAATGTGAGTTTAGGATGATAGAGATATTGTACTTGGGGCATGTTGTCAATCAATACGGGGTTCAAGTGCATTAGGAAAAGATTCAAGCTATCCTCAACTGGCCTCCCTCGAAATCACTCATAGATTTGTGAGGGTTCTTTGGGTTATGCAATTACTATAGAAGAAATGTTAAAGGTTTTTATCAGCTTAGTGCACCTTTAATGGATCTGATGAAGAAAGAGGCTTTCCAATGGAACGAAGAAGCACAACTCACATTTGATAAACTAAAAGAGGCCATGAGCACTTGTCTGTTCCTAGCACTACCTGACTTCACTTGACCATTCATTTTGGAATACAACACATTCGGGGAGGGCATTGGAGTAGTTCTAATGCAAGACAAATAGCCCATCACCTATGAGAGTAGGAAGCTTATACCAGTGGAATGCATGTATTCTATTTATGATAAATCAATGTTGGCCATCATACATGCACTAACCAAGTTCTGGCAGTATCTAGTTGGTGCCAAGTTTGTTGTCCGTATGAATCACAATAGTCTGAGGTATTTCCTAGAGCAGCGAGACTTGAACAAATAGCAACAAAAATGGGGAAGCAATTTTTAGTCTTTTGATTTTGACATTGAATACATTGAGGGGAAAAATAATGTTGTTGCAAATGCCTTGTCCCGAAAACCCACCATCTTCTTGCTAGAATAGATCTTAGCTAACTGGAAGGCACAACTGTTGGTAGAATATTCCAAGAATACAATTGCCTATGAGATAATGGATGGTCACATCCATGATGATTGGTATAGGGTGTTGAATGATATCATCTATTATAAAAATTAGATCTACTTAGTGCCAAAATCCAAATTGAAGTAGAAGATCCTGAAGGAAGTGCACAACTCCCCTTTGGCTGGACATCCCAACTTCCTCAAAACCTACAAAAGTATTTAAGTGATGGGGACACGACCCAAGCAAAGAATGGACATAACAGGAAAGGGAAAATTTTATTAACTATGTAAATATGCTATTACATTTAGTACAAAGAAAATGGACTTCAAAACATGCCCTATGGGCTTACAATAGCATAAATTTGGAGATAAATTCTTCTTCCAATACCTTGTCTCAAACTCCACTCCGAACTACCTTTTACAATGCTAGAAATGTCCTTAAATAGACCCCAAAGGGTTAAGGATTAGAAATACATTCTAGAAAGTACTAGTTGGCATCCACCGACCAAGTAGAAGGCTCTAGAAGCTACATTAGAAGTCAGCACAAAACTAGAAGAATCTAGAAACGGTAACCGAACTTCTGGGAGACATAACTTTTGAACAATAGCTCCGATTGATGAACTGTTTACATTTTTGAAAAGCTCTCAAAGTGATCTATAGCCTTTTGGACTAGCTTTGCTCATCCCCCATTTTTTGGCCCTATTTGAGGTAATTTAATTCCCTTAACCTAACTTTGAAGCATTCTTAGGAGGTCTCCAAAAATTGAAAAATTGTGATAACTTTCAAACCGTGAGGACTTTTGACCTGATTATTTTTTTGGAATGCTCTAAATTACAATTACAATCATTTGACCAATTTAAAACTTCTAATTCACCAAAATTATGGCTCAATTACATACTCCTATTTTTTTGGCATTTACACATATCCCAAGGTGTTCAAATACTCTAACCTAGAACACTGATAGTGAAACTATGAGAATTGAACCTTTATTTGACTTAAATGGGTATCTAGAAATAAAAACACATGAAACAAAAACTAATTCTAAGTACATTTTTTTGGGTGACACAGGATTGCCCTTATACCTCTGGATGCTCCTGCATCATCAGGAGAGATTCTCATGGAAGTGACTGGAAGGAGATGTGTTGCAACATGTGAGAGAATGTACTATTTTCCAACACACTCTTCTTACCAGACCGTTATAGCCTCTGTTGATTCCCGAACATAAGTGGGAAAGTGTATCAATGGATTTCATAATAGGTCTTCTCAGGGTGAATGGAAGGGACTGCATCTTTGTTGTAGTTGATATATTAACAAAGTATGCTCACTTCTTTGCCATCCCCTTGGACCTTCAAGCTGCATAAGTCATCGAACTATATTTCAGAGAAGTCTTCTGCTTATAGAGGTTACCTCAAAAAATTATCAGTGACCAAGATGGATGTTTCATTAGCATCTTTTGGATAGAACTATTTAGAATGGTAGGGACTAAATTATCACCAAGCATGAGCTTACACCCACAGATAGATGGTCAAACTCAAATTGTGAACAAATGGCTTGAAGGCTACCTACGAAACTACGTCTTGGCTCAACAACGTGTGTGGGTAAAATGGATCCATCTCGGGGAGTATTACTAAAACACCATGTATCACATGTTGATAGGGATGGAACCATTCAAAGCTCTATATGAGAATGAACCACTCTCCTTCATCAACATAGTTCTAGGTGATAGTCGCACTCCAAGGGAAAAGGATTGGCTTCAAGAAGGATAGGACATTCTGAGAAGCTTGAAAGAAAACCTATAGTAGGCACAAAATTAACAGAAGGTGTATGTGGACAGACACCTGATAGAGAGGAGTTTTGAAGTGGGGGATCTAGTCTATCTCCGACTTCAGCCATAACAATAGTCTTCATTAAAGGGAATAGGAAAGGAGATACTAAAGCTGCATTTTTATGGTCCCCACTGCATGATCCGTTACATTGGTGAGGAAGCATATGAACTGAAACTTTTGAAGGGTAGCCACATTCACAATGCCTTCCATGTTTCCTTTCTGAAGAAGGCTATAGGGAAAAATTTCACACTCACTACCAACCTTCCACCACTCAATGAGGAGGGAAAGCTCATTCTAGAACTATGTGAGATTCTCAAAGTGCATAAAAAGGTCCTACAGAACCACACTGTGAGAGAGTACTTGGTATGTTGGTGACATCTACTGCTGGATGACATAATGTGGGAAGATGAACACATACTCCAACACTTGACACTATACTTGCTTAAGGACAAGAAAATTTTGGGATGGGGGGGCTATAATGTCCCCATCATAAAATAAATATACTCATTTAATCTTTGTAATAGGTTGATTGATTTATTTTATCTCAGACCCATTTTATTTAGTTTTTGTAGTTCATGTTGCCATCAACTAACTTTGTACACCCTCGAAAAGCTTCTCCCAATAGGTATTTAAGCTTGGCTTGTAGTTAGTTCATAGGCATGCTTTTGGATTTTTATTTCTCTATACTAGGGATTCCTGTCAGAGTTCAGCATTGATCACCATTTCGGAAGTGGAAGTTATTTGGCTCTCTTGGTTTAGGTGGGAATAAACCCTCACCCTATTCTAATCATGTTCTTGGTCTATATCTGGAAACTTGAGGGACTTAATTGCATAGTTGTTCCTGTTGGTGAATCTGTGGATTTTGTATGATCATATTTGCATTTTCTAAGTATTGTTGTTCAACATTAAGCACTGTAGACTCACCATATAGCTTCATTTGCATCTCTCAGAATAGTGTACAACCTTCAAATCCATCTACTATTTCATCTCCCTACCCTATGACTTTTAGTCTTTCCTATTAGACATTCTTATCCCACCGTACGGTTGATAACTCTATACATCACAATACTACATTGATACTTTGCCAATTTCATACTTGATGGAAAGTAAAGTTTAGCTAATGCCGAGCACCAGTAAACTTTAGTTCATGCCAAGTGATTTTTTAGTGGATGCCAAGCAATGCAGTATGTGCTGAGCATCAAAAGAAAGTTAATGTCAAGTGTTAGTATTATTAGAAAGATTATGAATTTTATGGATCTGAGCTAACAAGTTTATTTTCTTGGATTTTGTAAACTAGGTGGAAGATAATATTGATGAGTTGGTGGTATAGAATTCATGGTAAACTATTTTGAGGTGAATTCAAAGAGGATTAAAGAAGATGTTTCTAGAAGTTATATGGAATGAGGGGTAGATTCATTGAATCCTACCTAATCCATCCTAACCTTAAATTGGACAATGGAAAATGAACGACAAAAGATCTTAATTCTTTATTTATAGGGATTGTTGGTCAGAAGCAAGGGTTTTCATGTGCAAGAACCTAAGGAAGACAAGGAGTCAAGGGGTATTGCTTTATCAAGTGACCTAAGTGAAGTGTTTGCATTCACATATTAAGAAAGAAGTCTTAAGGTTATAAATGCTTAAAGGGTGAACAAGTTGTCAAGGTTTAAGAGTGTGAAAGCCAAGTAGAATGGAGGAGTGAAACATAGATATGTAATCTACAAATGGAGTTGTAAGTTGTTATCAGATCAAGCCTTATTGTTACTCTCTAATAATTAAATTAGTCTAGGTAAATCCTTTGGATTAAGGTTCACCTAATAGACATTTGTAAATCCTTTAACTAGGTGACATTCCAAGTGAATAGTCTAAAGTCCTCTAACAAGGCTCATTCCTAATAGGGTGATTGAAATCCTTTAACAAGGTCACATTTAATAGTGTTTATTGTAACCTTTAACAAGGTTGGCTTTTCACAAGGCATCACTTTAGAAGAGTGAAAAAGAGTAGCATGTCACTACTGGTTTTTTCCAAATTGAGTTTCTACATAAATAATTGTTTCAAATGTATCATTGAATCTATTATGTTTCATGTTTATATTTTTGCAAATTGATTTGACAATAACTTACAAGTTTTAAGTGATTGCATAATCTTATGGATGCAAGCATGCATGAAAAACTTTTTATGGGTTCACTAAGTTGAGAAAAGTTTTATTTATACATAGGGACCTTGGATAACTAATTCACCCCCCCTCTCAGTCATTCTAAAGAATTCAAACAAGAAAAAGTGATTTTGAAATATTAGTTAGAAAGTGACATAGAGAGGATCTAATGTAATTGGATGATGTCTTCAACATTTTTGTCGAAGAGGGAGAATTTGAAAACAATTATCATCCTATATTAGAATGAGAGAGGGAGAATATATATGAAATTACCATACAAGATACATATCAGAGGGAGAATATGATCAAAGAAGGAAGATGAATCACACGAAGAGATATGAAAAAGAGAGTTGATAAAATTGGTATTACAATTGGTTTTAGCATTGAAGAATATGCAATTGGTATCATAGAGGGAAAAGTGTAAGTGAGTGCAAGATGAGAATCAAAATGAAACTAAGGATATTAATAAAGATCTGTATCAAATCACAAAGGGATTTGTTATTGTCAAATTATCCTTTGCATTTACATGGTAACTAGAGGTATTGTCATCAATGCCAAAGACGGAGATTGTTGGAAAGTACAATTGAAATAATTTCCATGTTGTCATTGATGTAAAACCTAATAGAGAGATATTTACTAACAGTGCAAATTTCCATATATGTTGATTGATGAAGATAATTTGAAAAGAGAGGTAACTAGATAAATTAGTGAATTTAAGTAATGAGGAGCAAGTATGTTGACATTATAATGGGAAATTGATTAGTTAGTCTTTGACAAGATAATGTATTGTTTAATCATCATATGAAGTGAGTCGAACAGTTAAGTTGATGTTTAGAAGAGAAAACAAGAAGTTGAGTAAAATACTAAGCTTAGCTAAGTGGCAATTTTACTAGGCTAATGAAGTGGAAGATTAAGGAACTTAAGAGTTTTCCAAGTAAATAATATTAGTTGAGTTTTAGTTATGGTTGAGGAAGATAAAGAAGAAAATGTAGTAGCAACCAAGTGTAGTGAAGATTGGTCAAGCAAGTGTAAGCTGAGTGAGACAAAACAATGATGACCGAGTGTCAAAAAAAATAGTTTATGAAATAATCAAGTTTGAGGCTGATACAATTAAATTTTTGAATTATTCAAAATGTGTGGATGATAAGGATTAATGAGTTGGTATATTAAATACACAAATTGAGTTTTTTATGCAAACAGAGTCAAGGACTTAATGAGAAGTTTTTATAAGTATCAAGAAAGGAGTAGAAGGACAAAACGATGGATAGATTTGTTGAATCTAATCAAACCCTAAGCTTTATATTAAAGTTTAGGTGAAAAAAATATTAGAGAAACATATTCAAGGAGACATAAGAGATGTTTTCTAAGATTAGTGTAGGGTCCATTTGTCGTTGCACCAAAAGCCATGACTGTTAGTGAACATGGAACACCACATAATTAACCACCTATGGGCAGGGGAGCACATTGCATCACCCAACAATCTCCCCCTCGACGCGCATACCAGGTGCTTATGTGGTTTGGGAAGGCACCAGAGAGATTTGAACCCATGACCAAGCCAAAACTAGGCTCTGATACCAATTATAGGGTCCATTTGTCGTTGCACCAAAAGCCATGACTGTTAGTGAACATGGAACACCACATAATTAACCACCTATGGGCAAGGGAGCGCATCGCATCACCCAACAGTTAGTTCATTGTTGATTGATAATTTGTGAGAGCCTATGAAGAATAGAGTAGTAGAGAAAAAAGTGAGAATATTGGTGAAGTGTGATTGCTTAAAGGGTTTCCAAGCATATCAGAGAAGGAGATGTTAGTGAAGTCCAATAAATGAATATTCAAATGAGTAAGTTTTGAATTTTCAAAGTGAGTTGCATCTGAACAGATCATACTTATTGTTACTTTCTAACCATTGTAGTAGTCAAAATCCTTTAATCAAGGTTGACCTAATAGTCATTTTGTAAATCCTTTAATCAAGGTGAAATTCTAATGGGATGATCAAAAGTCCTCTAAAAAAAGCACTCCTAATAGGGTTATTAAATCCTTTCATAAAGTCACACCTAATAGTGTGTTTTGTAACCTTTAATAGGGTTGGCTCTTAACCATTCTCACTTCAAAAGAGTGAAAAGTGGTAGCATGTTACTTAGTATTTTTTTCCAAATTGGGTTTCCCTGTTAAATCCTAGTGTCATATATGTTTGATGCATGCTATTTATTTTTGTTTATTTACTATTAGTAAACATATATTGAATAGAGAGTTAGGTGATGAATGAATTTATTGAGTTGTTAGTTATTATATGGACCAAGTGGTTTTATGATATTGTTTAAGTTGTTTTAAGTTATTAAGAGTTGAATTGGTACATCTGGGCATAAGGATAACTAATTCACACACCCAGCCACCCCCCCCCCCCCCCCGCCCCCCAAAAAAAAAAAAATTCTAAAATTTCTAACATAGACTTGATAATGGATATGATGACAAGTTATTATATACTCTCTTATGGATAGGTTTATCAAGGTACAATCAAATCAAAAGTGTAAGAATTTGCCTTAGGGAAAAATTCACCCAAGACCAAGGAACTCAAGCATAAGAACAATAGTAGACCAAAGAGAGTATGATTAGAATGATGATATAATATTCATTCAATATTGATTAAAAGTACACTAAGAGTTCATATATATAAAGGCCTCTTGAATGCTTCTAGAATTCATTTAAGTCAGGAACATGATAAGTCATACAACTAAGCACATGTCCACCATATATGGGTTATCCTCCATTAAACATGGAAGTAAGTGTGATGATGAGAGGAAAAGCCTACAAAGGTGTAGCATAAAAAATAATGTTGTAGACACCATGTGCTAAATTAGGAGTGTGAATAACTATGTTGTCTATATGACAACTCAGTTAATCATGCAAACTCTAGTTTTGTAGACGCCATGTGCTGAATTAGAGTTGCTTACTCTAGTGTTGTCAACATGACAACTCATGAGATTACAAAAACTCCTAAGTGTCTCACCTAAATAAATAATATAATAATGCAATATAATAAAATAATACATTAACCTAAGTAAACTTAATTAAAGTGTAAATAGTAAATACTTATTTGGACCAACACCCCCCTTAAGTTCAACTTAGGATAATATACTTAAGCTCTCAAGAACTAGGATGAAATGCATAATGGGTCCCGACTACTAGGTCATGTTAGGTACCCATGTACATAATGAAATGAAATCTCTCATAAAGTGGAGAAAAAGGGAAAAATCCTCCCCCAAAAAGAGAGATGAAAAAACTAGATGCATGGATGGATGGAGTAATCAAGACTCCTTCATTACGACATACATCAAGTATATACAATAGAGAAATGTGAGAAGAACACTATCCCAAAAAGAAAAAGGTCCCCACCACAAAAGAGAAGAAGAAGAGAGACAAGGTAGTCTCCCTCCCAAATGAAGAATGTTGATCAGTGATAACTACTCTAATGTAGAAGCTAATCCAGGAAAGCTGAATAGTGTTCCTCCCCTTTGGAAGAAACAATACCATAGGTACCAATGAGATGATTCCACTATGTGTGGAAAGAATCCTGATGATCACTACTACCTCTAAAACCTATTCAACTATCCCTGTCAAGGATTAATGTAGAACCTATCCCAGAGAACATACCATCTCCTCATTTGATAAAGAGACCTCCTGCAACTACTATATATAATGTTAGAAATGCTTTAGAATAATTGAAGGGGGGTGGGGTGAATTAGTTATTCAAGGTCCAAATGTCTTGATAAATTTTTTTCACTAAGTATAGTGTGCCCATTTAAACTAACCATGTGTCCAAGCTAAACATACATCTTAGCAAGTTACTAAAAATCAGCATGCAAGAATAAGATATGAAAGATCAACCCATAACATAGTGATTTACATGGAAACCCAATTTGGGAAAAACCACCAGTAACATGCTACTCAATTCTCACTCTTCTGAAGTGATGCCCTATGAAAGACCTGCCCTATTAAAGGCTACAACACACTATTAAATGTGACCTGGTTAAAGGATTTCAACCACCCTATTAGAAGTGGGTCTAGTTAAAGGACTTTAGAACATTCACTTGGAATGTCACCCTATTAAAGGATTTACAAAATGGATGTTAAACCAACCTAAGTCCATAGGATTTTGGAGAGTAACAATAAGGCCTTTTGATCTGATATAACTCACAACATAACTTGAATATTTTAGATCTCAATTTAGCTCACAAATTTTCTTGGCTTTCAGTCTTTGCAGCTCTAATAGCTTATCCTCCATTCAAGCATCATCTCCTTGAGTCTCCATTCTTTTTGTACCAGTTTAATCTCCTCTATGGTCACTTATTGAAGAAAAGTCTCTATACTTTGTTCCTCCATTTTGATGCTTTCTCCTTAACACCACATTCTCTCTCCAACCAACCACTCTTGTTCTTGACCTATAACTCCTTAAATAGAAATCTAGAATACTTTTTCTGCTCTAATATTTATCCTCTTAATTTTTCTTTGAATGGATTAGGTAAGATTCAATGAATCTACCATTTATCTTGTTTCTTCTAGAAACATCCACCTATATTCACCTAAAAATGGTTCACCTAAAATTCTATGCCACCAACTCATCATCCTTATCTTCCCTCTAATTCACAAAATTTAAGGTAACAAACATGTCAGCTCAAATCAGGGATAACTTTAAGGAAACCCCCCCCCCCCCCTCCCAAAATTTATAAAATTATTGTGAATCACATGTCATTTGGGTAAAAAAAAATTAATAGTGTTGGCGAATTATGCGTCAATGGATGGATATTTGGTGGCGATTTTTTTAACAGTTTAGACAACTTTTATAAAATAATGGCGATTACAATTTTTGTTTTTAATAAAATTATTAATATTGATGGCGAATTATGTTTTGAAATATGGATATTGGTTGGAGAATATTTTAATAACCGATACCTTTTTTATAAAATGGTGGTGAAATTATTTTCTAAATAATTGAATTAATTTATTTGTTATGGCGAATGGTTTTCAGAAAGTTATAGTTGGTATGGCTATTTTCAAAAGATGGGAAATAAGTAGCCTAACCTAACATACCAACTTACATAAATTATTGGGCACTACCACTATAATTATGTTAAATGTATTATTTGAGAACTCAGATCGTCTGATGATCCAAGATCAATGGCTGAGGTTTAATTTCGGCCAACATTTCTTGAAGGAAGAAGAAATTTCAAGGTAGTCACCGAAATGTTGACACATATCAAGGTAAGTTGTATGCGGAGTACAGTGCTCCCAAAAATAATTAAATGCCATGTCAGTGATAGCGACATTCTCTCGCTAGTATGTGAAGCCTCGACCTTGTTCAAGTGTCTGGAATGGTGACACGTTTCTGTCTAGCGTGTATCACTTAAGTTGCAGGAGATAGTATATTGATGTCTTGTCACTATTAATTACAATTTACAATTGGCCTTTTCCATCAGTGAAGTGGCTTCGCACGCATTACAGGACATGCCACAGTCCACTAGCAGTAGTACTATTACTATTAGTCTTAATTACAATTGGCCTTTTCCATCAGTTAAGTGGCTTCACACGCATTACATGACAATGGACGATATTAGTGTTTAATTACAATTGGCCTTTTCGGTACGTACTTGTAATTATGCTCAAGATTTGAGAATATTTGCTAATTTAATGTAAGTGAATTGGCAGTCAGATGGAAACAAATAAATAATCCCTGGCACCCTACCCGCCAAGCTTATTTATAGGCGTTTGAGCTAATTCTTTCATCATTGCTCATCTCATTTTTGGTAGTCGATAGATCTAGTTTGGTAATTGTTTGTTAATTGTTGGTGTTAGTTTGAACTTTGCAGTAAAGATGGACAACCCTATTCACCTGAGATGCATTTTGGAAGAGGAGCAGAAGGCCTTTCTAGGTCGCGTTCTTGAGGAAAACCTCTTGTCAATTTGCAATGAGGTTGCTCCGTGCTCTGGTGTGAAGTTTGTTATTGCTACTGTCAAAATGGTTCTGGGGCATGAGTTTTTGAAGAATGAGAATCGGTATCGTGTCAACAGTGACATTACATTATAATTTCTAGCCTGCCTTCTTCAACTCAGAGAAGCAAGGGCCAAAATTCTACTGCTCCTGAGGAAGATTTTTAAAGTAGTATATTTGGGCGATGACATTGAAATTTTCACTCATGCAGTTTCAGGTGTGGGGATCCCTTGGGCGGGTGAAGTCCACAAGCTTCTGGAACCTAGCCAGAATGTGGTCTTGCAACCATTTTTACTGGGCTTGACTACTAGGCAGTTGCAGCACCATAGGAAATGCACAAGAATTGGGTTGAATTTTCTTCGAAAATGATTTTTCCTGGATGAAGTGGAAGATGGCAACAAATGGCTACAAGAATTCGCAACCATGGTCAATTCTGGTGGTTTCTACAACAAATAGTATAGTACTTCTAGAGTCTAGGGTTTTCCCCCGATTTTGTAAATTTGTAAATTTCAAGAAATATCAATGAAATTTCTCAAGTTTCAATTCCATATAAAATTGTATTTCATTGTTTTAATTTCTTATGCTCACTTATGCAACATTGCAATATTTTGCATTTTTTAATTTTCTATTGAATTGTTTATAAAAGCATATGTGAATATAAAATATTATTAGTAAACTAATGGAATCACCTAGTTCCATATTAGTTCTATAATCTAAAAATTGCATTGATATACCAATGTTTGCAAAAGGTTTATTAATTTGCATATCAAATATTGGTTAAAATAAATACAAAAATTTACTAATTTTAACTTCAATTAAAATAAATTCTAATTAGGTACAAAATAATTTAAATATTTTATTAGAATATATATAATTATACAAATATACATTTAAAATAGTTTACTAAATTATTTAATTTTAATTTTTAATAACCAAGTTAGTGAAGAAGGTTCTAACCAATCTTTCTCTAGATTTAAAATTGTATAATTTATAGATTATTGAATATCAAAATTTTATCAGAATCACCTAGCTTAGGATTAACCCAATAAACTCTTTTTTTCTTGAATTATTATTATTTTTAATAATATAATTATTTCTTATTCAATTTACAAATTGTGATATTGAAATCTATGTAAAAGAAAATTTATGTCAAAAAGTATGTGAGAATCTAGCCGAAAATAAATGAACATGGAGGTAGCCTCCGAGAAAAGAGGTCTTATAACACTAAATAAAAAGAACCAATTATCATTCAGATAAATAGTATAGATAATATATGAGAATATTAAATTTATATAAAAACTTTAGAAATATTTGATAAAAAGAAAAATAGTTCATTTTCATTGGTTGGTTGATTCTAAACTAATTCACTTATTGTGCAAACTGAATGCAATAGTACTAGCCTACCGACAAGTACAATAATATACTAACTATACTTGTAACTTAATGGGAGTGGGACCCATGACCCACGGGGCCACCACACCATTCATCGGTGTCATTGGATATTTATAGATCAATGACCGAAGTTGAGTTTCGAGATGAAAGGAAAAAGAAACTTTGTCATTTCAATTGCGTCCTGGAAACATGACACGTGTCACTAAACTCCTCAGTCGACCAACAAATAACAATGTAGTTTCAATTTGGTGATGACGTGACACTGACATGTCTAACTCGTGATGTGAGTCATCCTAATACCTAACTACCTTAGTTAATGGGAGTGGGACCCACAACCCACAGGGCCACCACACCATTCACCGGTGCCATTGGATGTTTATAGATCAACGATCGAAGTTGAGTTTCGGGATGAAAGAAAAAAGAAACCTTATCATTTCAAACGCGTCCCGAAAACATGCACGTGTCACTAAACTCCTCGGTCGACCAACAAATAACAATGTAGTTTCAATTTGGTGATGACGTGACACTGACACATCTAACTCGTGATGTGAGTCATCCTGATACCTGACTACCATAGTTAATGGGAGTGGGACCCATGACCCACGGGGCCACCACACCATTCACCGGTGCCATTGGATGTTAATAGATCAACAAACGAAGTTGAGTTTTGAGATGAAAAGGAAAAAGAAACCCTGTCATTTCAAACACGTCCCAAAAACATGACACGTGTCACTGCTCAGTTAACACATTGACATAATCACATTCCACTTGCAGTTAACAATGACGTTATGAATGACATTAATACATTATGATGGGTTAGGTAACACTAGTGGTCCACAATTCCACTCACATTTATACTGAAAGTGTACTGTGTGACAAGTGTATCGACTATAGACTATAGAGTATAGATTGTACAATTTTGACGCGTTAAGTTTCTTTAATTTTGCAGTTATACATTGTCTGCAAATTTAGAAATTAGAAAGGGGTTACAAATTACAATTTACAAAGTTACAGCGCAACAAAGTTATGGATTCTTAATTTTTGGGTTGAGGATTGTAGTCCAAGGAAAGCAACAAACTACAGTCTCTAGACTCTCAGCTCTCTGCAAAAGTCAAAACTAAGGGCAACGTGAACATGAACGGGTAAGTGTAACTACTAAAATCCTGAAAAATTACGTCCCGCATTTTAAATTTTACAACTTTATTATTTATATTATATAAAAAAATTTAGTCTGTAAGGTTTTAATTTTGAATCACCCCTGTAGGCTTGTAGCTGTGTTTAAATATTTACCACAATGGGCAAAACAAATACCAAGAATAACATGGGCAAAATAATAGAATTTCACAATATGCTTAAAACACCAAGTTTCAGTGATTTATTCCATGATATACATGATCCTATTATTCATGGAAATAAGGGTATAATGGAGATAAGATTTGCACTTGAAAACAAGTGGAATGATCCAAATAAGGCTTCAAAATTTTGTTCATTTAACCCTAGTGTAAATGCAACTACAAATAAAATTGCACTGTGGCTAGCTAGGTCGGCAGACATGGCGTTACCTCAAGTATTCCCTTGCCCAAAAATTGTTATGCTCTGCGCCAAAAATTATGATGAAAATAGAAAAGCAATTGTGAATAAAATTACTTAGGAGGAAATTTTGTCCATAACTAAGAGTGAATTTGCTAGTCTATTGAACCTAGGGTTTCAACAATAACATTCAAACGTACATATTGACCTAGGAAAGCTGGCAGATGATTATAAAAAATTAGATGCAGAACAGAGAGATTCTTATATCAGAGGAATAACAAGCAGTTGTAGGCTGAGTCCAAATCACATGCCTCCTTATGATTTTGAATTTTTTGTGCCATGGACACAGGACATTATTTCCTTGCTAGCATTTTTTTTGGGATTGGATAGTAACAAACAAGTGGATGCCAGCATTCTTGAAATGCTTTATCATATTCATTTTAAAACAGAACCAGTAAGATATCATTTTATTGAGCACATTGTTCTTTACATGCAAGATCAATTACTAATGATTCAAAGAGGTTCAGAGAAGACATTTAGATTCACAACCTACTTGTGCTATCTTCTCCTAGCAAAGCATCGCGCATTATTTGAGGCAAACAAGCTTTGCGGTCAGACTGAAGGCCAAAATCCAATATATGAGTGGACACCTCATATAAGGATGATTGATAATAGAAGGAACTACAAAAATTTTGTAGACTTCTTTTTGGCACCAATGTACCATAAAATTACAGGCACTCCAATGCCTAGATTGCCTATTACTTGTAGGAATTGCATTCAACTCGGAAGTGAACATTGATTGGTACTTAATGGAAGAGTACACTGTGTTAAGGTTTTACGGTTCATGGGTAGAACCCTACAAACTTCCAATACATGTAACAGAGAGGGTATTTGCATTGGAATATGTACGACAAATGGAGAGCACAGATGTACTCTTTCATGGTCAGCAAAAGAAAATGATATTTCCCTCCTTGCCATTCTCCTTTGGAGGGTTCGCATTTGAGAAGAGAGGATTCAACGTGGCAGAAGCCTTTTTTTCAATTTTTTGATTTGATGTTGACAGTCACTGACAGTATGATCCATTGAACATAATTGGAGCAAGGCTTAAGGGCATTGGGACTTCTGCAAGCAAATATCAACATAAAAGTATGCCTTTGATTGAAAATTTTAAAAACATGGACTCCTGGGAGGAGGTCAAAAAATAGATGGAGAAATATGCTTCTGAAAATAATATGTCAATACAAGAATTGTCATCACAAATAATGGCATTGCACAAACAGAAAGGAAAAGTGCAGGGCATGACATCATCCAATTTCTACAAGAAAGCTAATAAACCATCTACAAAACCTATTCCAAAAGAGCTAACGAATGATTGTATAGATGTTGGATGGAGTCGAAGCAAAATTTATCAATTTTGGGAAATGAGGAAGAATCTTGGTGAGCCAAAGACCTCTTTAGATAGTGATGAGGCTAAAGAGGATAGAATATTTGAGGAATTATGGAATAAGGAGCATCCAACTGAAGCACATCACAGTGATACTGATGATGATTACGATGACCAAGATTCTTTGAATCCCTCATCTAGTACACAAATTCAAAGAGGAGTTGATGCATCCACCAAACTTCTATATAGCAAAGGGGTAGAAATTGTAGAAAAAATGGGCTACCAAGGTTTTGGTGGTCTGGGTCCCAGCAGAGAAGGGGTTTGATTACCACCTCAACCACTAGCTGTAGCACCAAAACATGGTCAGAAACTAGGCCTTGGGCATGGAGATCAATCATCAACTCAGTCAATTCCATCCACATTGGATTCATCTTAGTTAATTAAATTTGTTCCTGCTTCATTTACAGTTCCACTTCCAAACACTCAGATTCAATCTGAATCAACTGTCACTCCCATAGCTGTAGATATCATGGGTACAACTACAACTAGTGGTCTGAAAAGGACATTGTATATAGATGCAAAAAAAATTGGTCCCGAAGATCAAGAAAGTGTAAAGAAGCAGAAGGATATGACAAGTATTAGTAGTACTACTAGTACAACAATGCCAATGGTGACTGTGAGTCCAACAATTTCCCATCCTTCAGGACAAAACCCTCAAAATAGTCCACAAACCCCACTAATGGGTCTAGGTGTTGGTTATCCTCATGGTATTGGTGGAAGCTCATACATCAGAGCAAGTGCTACTGCTATTTCACCATTCAAACATTCAATTGTCTCACAAAATCCTGATTTTTCTGACAATGAATTTGTAACTAACTATGAAAAATCAAAAAACAAGAATAGACAAAATAGTAAGACAATGAAGATGGAAGCAATTGCTGCAGCTCGTGATGCAGAACCTGCAACCAACAAGCTATTTCCCACATATGACCTAGATAAAGATATGATGGAATTCATGGTTGTTATGCCCCCAACTAGAGATAACAATCCACTAGAGAGTTAGTTAGATCCATCTGAATTTCAAGTTAGCACCCTCCAAATGGATTTATCCAAAATTAAAAATGTGGACAAGATAAATGTGTTCAAAATGACCAACCAAGTGGTCTACAGTTCAATGATGAAGTTGGAGAGAGAGAAAGGAAAGCTTCAGGGCACAATAGATAAGTTAAAGGCAGACCTGGCAAATGTAAAGGCAAGTGAGAAAGCAGCAGTAAACAGATGCAAAGAATTAGAGAAAAGGATACAAAATTCATCCTCTGGCTCTAAAGAAGCAATTGAATAGCAAGAACAAATGGATGTAGAACTGAAAACTCTGAGGGAAAATTTGGAAAAAATGGGAAAAAAACTCCAGGATGAAAAATAATCTTCAACAAAGTTATACAGAAACTTGGAGAATGCTGCAAATGTAAACAATAAGTTAAATAAAGAATTGGAAAATGAGAGGGTAAAAACAAAAGAGTGGGAAGAGAAAGCAAAAGGGTGGGAAAATAAAGCAGAGCAAATAAGAAAACATAGTGAACACCAGTACTCAGAAATGAAAGAAGACCTAAAGAAGGCAAATGATACTATTAAAAAATATGAAAACGGCTTGAATGACCATGTAAATAATACAGTAAAGCAAATAAAAAATTACTTCTGGAGGCACATAAAGACTTTTGCTGATAGGTTGTGTGATTGGTTCAAACTCTACGAAGCTCTTATAGATGTTTTTGGGAAGCTAAAAGAGCAACTTGAGGAGAACAAAAGTTTTGGTCAGAGATAGAAAACTGCAAAGCGGATTATGGAAGAAATCAATAGCACTGCTGACAGGCATTTGGCAAGCAAGGGAATTCAGGACCGCATTGGTTCAATAATTAAGGTGACCTCTGTATTTCATAAATGTCAAAAACTAATAGAAGAAAAAGAAGTTCTTGCTTTATTTGGGCCAAAGCTCGCCAAGATGAACAATAAAACAGAAAAATTGATATCTCTTGGTTTACCAAGTCCTGGACCTAATTTCTCAACAACGGGTTTCGTTGGAAGAGAAGTTTACAAACAAAAGTTGGAGGACCAAATAACCTCTGATTTAGGCAACCTTCCTCAGGACAAAACTCATGAACGCATTGCAAAGTGTATCAAAACATTCACAAATTTGCATGCACTAGTGGAACGAACATTGCTTGAAACTCGCTCTTCCAAGTATGGAATGCTGACGAGAATGCAGGTCATTTAACATAACATCAAAAATTTTGTCCTTCCAACCAAAGAAGAATGGAGCATACTTCAGAAACTTATAGTCTATATGTGAAAGTACTTTCAGTTTCAATCATCTCTATATCTTTACTATATATGAATATCTTTCATATTATCCTACATACTACAGTCTAGACTCTAGAATTGAGTTTAAAGTAACAAGTTTGAACTTTGTTTTTTGAGCAGGATCAATGTTACAGTCTTGTAGATGCTATTGCCTATGCTAAAATTGCTAATTTACTAAACCAGCCTGTCAAATGCAAAAATGTACAACTAAAGTTATAGAGATGTTTTAGACTTGTAGATGTCTTACTGATTTAGATTTTGAGACTTTACATTAGGAAAATCAACCTGAAGCTGTTGTTGCTCCCTTTTTTCTATAAAAGGGAATTCAGGGTCATTGGCTTACAAGAATTGTACCATATTAGCTGAATATTGCAAATGAAAACCATTAATAATTATTAATTGTGGAATTGAATCTATGATTCTATCTAATTTTCATGTTTTCCAATTCAATGTATGTTGAATAAATGAATAAAATAGAAAACAAAATTTCATTCAGGAATTTCAAATTCAAATATGAATGATCATTGATGACATGATATAAACTACACTCTACAGTAATAATACTCTTTGTTCTCAAATTTTAATGATGAAACATTATACATTCTAATTTCTTTCTTTTCTAAAATGAACATTGAATGATAGGATATCATATAGTAGTTAATAAGTTCAAAAAATACCTATTGGTTGCCACTGCTAATTTAGTAGAAATTTCCTAAATTTTCCAATTCATCTCTATGTTGTCATCATCATCCAGTTCTAGTAGTCTAGTTGCTTCATTGTTCTCTTCATTTTCATTTGTGTCTTCTTCAACTTCAAGTTCACTCTGACCTCCACTTCTATGACTCGGACTCCCAATCCCATGGCCAGTGCCATTGCCAACTGTACTTGTCCCACTTGGAGTCGTTGTAGGAGATTGGTTAATGGTGTTGCCCAATCCCACCCTTCTTCTTTTGCATCTTTTCTTCCAGATTTCCATTGCTTTTTGAAAAGGAAAAGTATTTACATTATACCTAGATGTGTATACCGTCAAGCATGATTCCAAATTCTTGTCTAGTTTGTTTCTTAGCTTTGATTTTAGGAAGCCCAAAGCACTAAAAACTCTCTCATCCTCCACTGAACCCAACATCATGGTTTGACATAGATCAACAAGCTTGAAGTACTCTGAAATTTCTTCATGCAACAATGTGCTATATTTTAGTTCTGTCCAAAGCTTTTTTGTCGAGCCCTCTTCATGTGGGTTACACATTAATTGATATTGATGCTTCATGGTCCTTGTAAAGGTGCCTGATTACTGTCTAAGAAGACCCTCATCTAATATTCCATTGATAGTCACTCCATTGAATTCTATAGATTTGCAAAATTCCTTTATCAAAATCAACAGCCTTCTACGATAATCTTCCTTATTGTTGAAGGACCAATATTGAGGAAACACAATTGCCATGGCCTCAAGCAGTTGATCATATGGGAATTGTGATATTAATTTAGAGGAAACTCTATAGGCTATGTCCCTTACAGTAGATGCTATAGACTCGACGATCTTGGTAAACTCTTCCCTTGTAACTCTTGTAGCTTGCTTCTTTGGGGCACTGTAGTACATTGGTATCTCAAATCCCCATACACAAACACATAAGTCTCCATTTTTAACGATCTTTAAATAATTATCAGGATCGTCCAAATTTATTAGTTTCTACCAGTGATTAAATCTATCATTGGATAAATTTAGGTCAGTACGATAGAGACTATCGAGGGCTCGACATGACATTTTACGCAACTGAGCATGTTCTACAATATACATGGCTCTTTGCTGGGCTTTTTTCATAATTAACCTCATTTCCTCTAGCATGGGAAGAACAGATGCCAAAGTCAAAAGTGTCTCTATATTGCTTAACCTTTGAAGCAGGTCGCCAAATCTCTGATTTTCTGCATTGTCCCAATTTTCGTACACCAGTCCAATCAAAGATTGATATTCAGAAAATACTCGATGCGTTGGTCCATCCAAAGAGATCCATTTGGTATCAACATCTTTTAGAAGCTTGTTTCCATTGGTAATTCCATCAGCAAAGTGTTGAAATTCCCTAAAATGATTGGGACTTCGACAAAAATATGCATACAACTCTCTTACTAAATCTTCAACCTTATTTACTGAAGGAAACTTCTTCACAACTCTAAAAGCAAGATTCATCCTATGGGCCATATAGTGAATGGCAACAACATATGGTGAACAAGAAGCCTACATCTTTGTGCAAAGACCATTCCTTTGACCTTGCATTACTGAAGTTCCATCCACTCCAACACAAACCAACTTCTTCGCTATTGTCAATTCATCCATAGCTCCATATTCAATTAAATTTGTCTTTACTAACTGAAATAAAGTTTCTGTTGTCGCATTGTCTCTCAATTTAGCAATAGATAGTAGATGTGGTTGGCAGACATTATTCTGTACAGTATAAACATACATGCATACCCATGACATATTATCTATTGTTGTAACTTCTTCTAAGGAAAATGCAATAAAGCTTGACTCTTTTATTTTTCTTTGTACATCCTCTATTTCAACTTACGTAATACAACTTTCCCATTCCCATCCACTGTTTATCGACCAATGACTGACAGGATAGTTAGGAACTTTTAGAAAGTGTAAAAAACCACTCATTTCTGGATAGTCTTTCATTGGACGCCCTCTGCTCAAAATATAGAAAACATTACTTAATTGAACAACTTTTCCACATTCTTCTACTTCACTTGCTTTTGCAAAAATAGTATTAATAGAACCTTGAACTTCACCAGGCTTCATCTGAAATTTTTGAAACATATAATTTTTTTTCAGCATTCCTTTTATGTTGACATTGCTCCTTTTTTTTATATCTTACCACTTTTATTTCCTTACCATCTATAGTTGAGGTTTTGTAAATCTTACCAACATGTTTCTCTATGGTGTCTATTTTAAGCCACAACCGCTTTTCCTTTTTATTCTTCCAACTACAAATTGCACATCTACATTCTACTGGTGGCTCACCTACAATTGGATTGTCCACGGGCTCAATGAATGGATAGTTTGCTTCCCAATCAAATTTAAATCTCTTGGCCATCTCCCACTGATGATTAGTTTTTTCTTTCGATTTTCCTCTCCCTTTAGTGTCACTATTACTGTTAATTGCACCATCATCATCACCGAAGTAGATTGATTTTTCCTAGTATTGGTTATTTACTAGATATTCTTCTTCAAGGTCATCTTCATTAGAGATATCAGGTTCTGCAACTTTGACACCAGATTTAGTAGGCTCCCCAATTTGTTGAATGGACTCCTGTGTAGGCTGAGATTGTACAGGCTCCTCTGATGATGTACCTTCCTTACTTTGACCAACACTGTTGCGTCTACCCCCGACAAAGTATGAAGATATATTTTTGCATTTTGTTGGCCTCTCTTGGACATCTCCACCTTCATTAGTCCTACTCCTCTTCCTATTTAAATTTGACTATGACATCTCCATCAAATTAAGGCTGCAATAAAATACTATGGACTCGTAGTCATAGTCATTTCGGTTCTCTACTGATCACAATACTATGAAGAAGGCTCCTTTTGTCATGTTTCAATAATGAAACTCATGTCTTAAATAGACAACTACAAATAAACCATTTTCATTTTGGCGAATGGGCTGGCTATTACACATGATAAGAAATAATATTTGGTGAAGCCCACATAATTTCAAGTAATCAAGTGGGCGAATATGGTAGGAATTTGGGACCCTGTTGTGTGTGATGCATGGCGAATTGGGTCCTAGGACAAATAAAAATTTCACATAGGAAAATGGGAATTTGGCGAATGATGATCGTCGAAAGAGAAACTCAATCAATTCCATGGTGAATAAGAGTAAACATTAAAGAGAAATATGGGCGAAGAACTCGACTACCAAACTAAAATTACGCAATAATAGTGGTGAACGTTCTGACCACTATATGAGTATTTTATAAAATCTGGGCGAACCGGTCAACTAGTATATGGTGTTTTTTTTTGCCAATTTCTATAGCCCGATCGGGACATATTCACCATTTGGTGACTAATCACCACTAAAAAAATCCCTGGAGCCTTAGATGTGGTGAATCTTTGACTTTTCAAATAATGCAATAGCTTGGTACTATTGAATTTCTAATGCTCAACACATACTGTGTTACTTAGCACCAACTATGTTTTACTTATGCTCAACACATATTGTGGATTCACTTGGCATCAACTAAGTTTCACTGATGCTCGACACCTATCACATTTCTATTTGGCTTGGAACTTGAGCTTTTCTTAGCACCTTTTGTCTCACGCGACATGCACTAGATTTTTCATTTTCTCGACACTTACTAATAATCTGCTCGACATGAACTAGCTTGCTCAACACCCACTAATGATTTTAGTCAAGCTTTGTAGACAGCTTTGTTACAACTTATTTTTCTAACATTTCTAAGTGTAGCCAACCTCTGTACCTTCAAGTGTATTATCAATACATCATTTTATCATTGTCTTAATAGATCTTTGTACTTCATTACAAAACCGTTACCCAACCTTTCCCTTAGGTGCTTTTTTTACATTTCATTGATTAAATCCTCTTCATCAATCAACTATCTGATAGTAATCGGATCTTATAAGTAATTTTGATTCTAGAAAATAGCAGGTTTGACATCAATGACAAAAAAATGATTGAAATCATTCGTTATCAACAATCTCCCTTCTTGAATAGTGATCTATTCAATCAGATTTCAACACATAAGTATCCACAATCACATCAATCTATGAAGATTGATCATGTAGAGAATGGACATGAGGGTCAGAGTGAGCCCTCATAATAATTGAAGAAGGATCTTCTCCATCAAAGAGAATATGTATATCATTAATGATGTCCTCCAAATCCACTATGTATGACTCCACAAACAAACCTAAAATGTCTACTATGTAGTCATCCCCTAGTGCTAGAGCTGGAAGACAAGGTGTACCCTGCTATGTTGGACCTATCACTGTGGAAATATATGCATATGGAGTATGTTGATGATGTGACCTCTCACTGCAACTATTGATAGAACCCCACATATCTAAATCTATTGAAGCACTATTGTTGGTGTCACTATGAGTTTCCACAATGTATGATGTGCAAAGAGGATTAGAGGATAAGCTTGGTGAAATTTTCTCAAAGTGAACATCCTTCTCCAAAAAGATCTCATGTGTCTTAGGATCCATAAGTCTATATGCCTTCACACCATCTTCATATTTGATGGAAGTACATGGACTAGGTGGTGGTGCCTTGCATCCCCTGGAAGAAATGTTTTCCCATGTTGGACAACCAAAGACTCTGAAGTGTGTCACAATTAGTTTTCTGCCACACCATACCTCAAAAGGAGTTTTTCTATCTAAGGCAGGATGAGGAGACCTATTAAGTATGTGATTGGCACTAGTGATTGTTTCAACTTCAAGTGATGGATCTAGAGACTTGGCTTGTATCATGCAATTTTCCATAAACTTACAAGTTTATATCCTTAGTGCTATAACATTTGTCTTGTATGGATTGAATGCTAGTGGATTTTGAAGATCAATACCCTCAAGTTTGAAAAAGTATTTAAGTCTTGTGTCCTGCTTTCATTGTCCATTCTTAGAACCTTGATGGCTTTCCTCAATTTCTATTCAGCATGAGCCTTGAAGGCTAGAAATCTATCCAACACTTCATTCTTGTGATGAAGGAAGTAGACCTAAGTATACTATGAAAAGTCATCAATGAAGCTAAGTATGTAGTGATCCTAGATGACTGATGTCACTACAAAAGGACCCGCTAGTATCATGTGAACCATCTAAAGAATAATTGGTGCTCTTGAAGACTTCCCTTTATGTAGCTTCTCCTCTAGATGCATATCCATTGAACCTATTGAACATTCACCATGGGAAAAATTAATTGTAGGTTGACCTTTGACCATATTGTTTGAGCAAAGTTGCTAAAGATAGCAAAAGGCAAGATGACCAAACCACTCATGCCATAATTTGTTTTGAGAATTGGATTGAGTCAACAAGGCTTGTGAAGGATACTTGGGCACAAAGTGGGACAAAGAATACAACTTTTTTTCATGATTAACTTTCCTCACTGCAACCAATGAGTCATCTTTTAGACTGTGCACCTTTACTAAGTTGGGAAGGAACTCAACTTTGTGACCATCTCCAAGGTGAGTGATTTGGTAAATTGAAACAAGTTTATAACTTAGTTTTGGAACATAGAGAACATCTCTAAACTCTTCATTTTCCATCTCCACATTTCATTTCCCTTCAATTTCCATTTTTGTATCATCTCCCACAAAGATGTATGGTACCTTTGACTACTTCAATGAAGAAAAATCCCCTTTTGAAGAACCCATATGATAGGAGGAACTTGAGTCAAGAATCCATTCCTTTTAAGAACTTGAATTTTCCATGAGTGCTTACCATTTTCCCTTTAAATCTAAAGAAGATCCTTTCTCCTTGTAAGCATTAGACAGTGGAATATTTTGTTTCTTCATGATAGTCATCAACTCATCAATCTTTTTATAATAACACTCATGTTCTTCATGACCTGATTTGTTGCAATAAGCACACTTTTTCTTGTCCTTATTATTGTCCCCCTTTTTCTTTAAATTTGAGGAAGACATTTCTTGTTGATTTGATTGTGGTGTTATCTTTTCTGCATCCTTTGATTTTTTATTCTTCCATTTCTTATTCTTGCCCTTTCCTTTATTTGAAGATTGACCAGCTAAATTTTGAGAACCCTCATTATTTTCAACTAATGCATTTGACTTAGGTGAATTGAGAATACCCATTGATTTCAACTTCTTCTCTTCTTTATCCAACAATTCAACATAATGATCAAAAGAGACTTTCTAATAGGTAAACCCTAATGTAGTCTTTGAGTTGTTATAAGTAGAAAAAAATGTGGATTACTTAGATGAAAACTTATTATGAATGAGATAGATTAACTTGTCATCTTTAATAGGACTCCCACAATCATCAAGTTTTTTTCTTAATTCATTCACCTTTATGATAAAATATTGTATAGAATCAAATGTCTTTGGATCTAAGGAGACAAGTTCATCTTCAATTTTGAAAACATCTTCCTTAGACACTTTACCATATAGGTTTTGGAGGGTATCCCAAGCTTCCTTGGATGTACAAGACTTCTAAATCTAATATATGATCTTGTCTTCAACCCCCAAACAAGTATCACCTAGGGTTTTCCTATCCATTATTTTCCAATTAGTGATTTCATTGGTAGATACTTGATCACATATTGGTTTAGGAAGGGTACCATGTACATATTGAGAAAATCCTTTATGCATTAAATGACACCACATTTTAATGGACCATGTAGCATAGTTATGTGGAGTTAAGTTTGGAAACTTAAAATATCTCATGATGTAAAAAATGAAAGAAAAATAGCAAGAAAAGAGGAACACCCCCCCTAAATCACTCAATCAAGAAACCCCCACCACACCCCTCCCCCCCCCCCAAAACAAAAAAAATAGATGCTTTTGGCACTTTATATGTAGTGCATTTACAATGGCCACTTGCAAATTTTGGCATTAGTGGACTTCCGATTTTGCTTGTTTACAACCTCTTTCTGAAGTTCAAAATTGGAACATTACAATGTATCTTAGATATACAAAAATTCTAAATATATATCAAAGTATTATAAAGCAAAAAAGGACCTAATTTTGAAAGTGACACTTTTGTCAACACAACCCTATAATCTGATTGTAGATCTAGAAAGTAGACAAAAATTAACACACCTTCAAAAAAAATAGAACCAATTTTCATGTCCAGATGAGCTCATATAGAGAATTTGAAGTTGCAAAATGCAGTATTGAATAGGTACAGTCACCAAAAGACAGAATTTCTAACAAATCTATGCATCAAAACTAGAAAAGAGATGCACTACTAAAAAGTTTAAAAAATTCTACCCAAAAATTTTTTAAAATGCACTTGATTTGGAGTTTGGATGACTGGGATATGGCCTCCCAAAGTCAGACTGCAAAATCAAAAATCAATCTAGAGAGGGCTTGGATCAGCAAAAGATAGTGTTAAATTTGATGGTCATATAACCATCATAGCAATTCTTTTTCCCTGGATGATGGTCCAAGGACCGTCAATTTTAGGGTCATGAATGTGATGACATCGGCAAATTTTAGCCCTCTAATCATGTCAGTGTGACATGTCCTATACAGATAATGATGTCACTATACAGAACTATATGTCAAAAGTTAGCATGTCCTACTAACTATGGAGGTATGGATGGTGACATGTGTCCCTCTTATTCAACATATAAATTGCCACATATGCTATTGACTAGGCTTGCTGATTGGAGTATAAACTATTGATTGTTCGCTAACGTGTTGTTGATAGTTGTCATCTTCATGTCTAGATGTTGTAGAATATGCCACATATCATGATAGGATTGGTCTATAAGGCTTGTGTGGCACTATGACTAGTGATGTTGGAGATTTGTGTTGGCAGTTTCGAAGGCTGACACATGGTCATTCGGTGTACTTGGCTGGAGGAGATTCACGGGTGTCGCTGGAAGATGGAGTGCGATGATGGAAAAATTTAGCAACCACTAGCAAGATTAAATTTTAATCCCACAATCCAAGTGGGTGTGCTTTCAACCTTGTATAAAACAATAAGCAGTAGTTTATGAAGAAAAGTCATCAGAATGTTAGACCTTGCCGTCGATGGGGTGTTCTATCCAGTCGGTTGATGTGCTACTAGAAATTTATAGATGAAGCCCACCAAATAAATGGAATATTCTTTATGGGTCTAGGTATCACCACCCAGTTCTACAAAAAAAAATCTCTACAGGGGCCTGTAGAGCCAAAAAATTTAAATAATTGCAGAGACAATTAAAATTTAGATATGATAACACAATGCATAGATTGAATTAAATGACCATACCCAATTTAAAAATTGGGCCTTTGAGTGTTGGTTTGCAAAAAAAAATTTCCTCAAAATTGACTTTGGCCTAGCATAGGTAAATTTATAGTCAATTTAAACTGAATCAATGTTCTAGGCGCAATGTCGAGATCCGATTTGGCTCTAGATGCTCATAATTTCTATAGAGTCTCTGGATTCAGGTCAAGGTGTTGAAGCATGAATGATCTCAAATGAATATGTGAAGAGAATTTCCTTGAGCTTTGATAATATGTAAGAATTTTCCTTAGGGAAAAATTCACTCAAGGCCAAGGAAATAAAGCACAAGCATAATAGTAGACCAAAGAGAGTATGATCAGAATGACGATATAATATTAATTCAATATTGATTAAAAGTACACTAGGAGTGCCTATATATAAAAGCCTCTGGAATGCTTCTAGAATGCATAAAAGTCAGCAACATGATAAGTCATACAACCAAGCACATGTCCACCAGATATGGGTTATCCTCCATTAAGCACAAGAGTGAGTGTGGTGATGAGAGGATAAGCCTACAAAGGTGTACCATGCAAAATAATGTTGTAGACAACATGTGCTAAATTAGGAGTGTGAATAATTGTGTTGCCTACATGACAACTCATGAGAGTACGCAAACTCCTAAGTGTCTCATCTAAATAAATAATAAAATAATATAATATAATAAAATAATGCATTAACCTAAGTAAACTTAAGTAAAGTGTGAATAGTAAATACTTATTTACACCAACAAAAAGTAAGATCAAAAAAAGATTGCTTTCACTTGCACATGGGGAACTTTTTGGTTGAAGATCACATCATTTAAATTAAAACATGTTGGGGCTACCTATGAAAGAGATATGATGACCATTTCCCATGACTTGATTTATAAAAAAAAATTTATGTAGATGATACCCTAGCTAAATCAAAGAAAAGAAACAATCACCTTGAAGATTTGGGTATAATACTAGATCAGATGGGGTAGTTCAAGCTAAGATTTAATCCAAAGAAATGTACATTTGATATCACCTTAGGAAAACTTTTTGGGTGCATTATTTCAGCTAAAGGAATTAAGGTTGACCTCGAGAAAGTTCAAGCCATAATAGATATGTGTTGGAAATGATTGAAAAGATCATAAGGAAGATTGTTGGAATGATCATATGGAACTGGTAAAGAATGTTCTCAATTATTGTTTTGTCATTGATGTCAAACTTGTTACTTGCAGGAATGACAATTTCTTTAGTGATCCAAATACTATCAATTAGTTGATTAACAAGGAGGAGGAAATCAATAAGATGTAACTAGAACACCTAGAGAAAGGTTAAAGTTATGATGTTGGAATGAAGTAGAAGGATCAGTCAAGCCATTGATGAAATAATGTACTGATGACATACTCTAAGATATAGAGAATGGGCACACTGAAACATATCAAATATATAAGGTTTTAGCTAAGTCATCTGTAAAGCCTAACTAAAGTTCATTAGAAAGAAGGAGCCAAGCAAGCTAGTAGGTGTCGAACAGATTCTTAGTTGAAGCCAAGCAAGTTCAACTTCGAGTGATGAGTGAACTTCAGATGCTGAGTGATACAGAGTTTATCAAGTGCCAAGTGATCTAGAGTAATCAAGTGCTGAGTGATACAGTTTTATTTAGGTTCCGAGCTATCCAGGAAACAAATGCTGAGCATCAGAAAACCAATAGTGTTGAGTAACACAGAGATGCCGAGCATCAGTAAACCAATAGTGTTGAGTAACACAAAGATGTTGAGCATCAGTAAACCAATAATGCCGAGTTGCTGCATTATTTTGATAATTGAAGATTTTCTAGATCTAAGATGACAAGGTTGTTAGCTAGAAGTTTGTGAATTAAATGGAAGATAAGAATGATGAGCTGGTGGCACAGAACACCATGTAGAACATTTTTGAGGTTACAACTGGAACCTAGACAAAGTCTCTAGATAAGAACAAGATATGAGGTAGATACATTGTATCCTACTTAATCCATTTGAAACCCTACAAATTGGAGAGGGAGAATTGAGTGGAAAAGGAAAATTAGATTTCTATTTAAGGAGTCATAAGGTCATGAAGCAAAGAGAGAGAGGTGGTCAAGCATGAAAGCATAATTGTTGAAGAAGGTGCTAAGGAGAAGAAAGCATAGAAATACTGTTTGGATAGACAACCACAAGGATGATTGCATTGGCATGATGAGTAAGAAGACTCAAGGAGATGAAGCTTGAGAGGAAGACAAGCTATCAGAGCTGAAATGATTAAAGCCAAGCCATAGGACTGAACTGAAGAAGTGATCTAAAATCTGCAAAGTAAGTTGTAAGTTGTATCAAATCAAAAAGTCATTATTGTTACTCTCTAGAAATTGTAAAAGATAATTTAAATCCTATGGACTTAGATTGGTTTAATAGCCATGAGGTAAATCCTTTAACAGGGTGACATTCCAAGTGAATGTTCAGAAGTCCTTTAACTAGGCCCATTCCTAATAGTTTGGTGAAATCCTCTAACAAGGTCACATTTAATAGTGTGTTGTAAGCCTTTAACAAGGAAAGCTTTTAACAAGGCTCACTTTAGAAGAGTGAAAATCAAGTAGCATGTTACTAGTGGTTTATCCCAAATTGGGTTTCCACGTAAATCATTGTGTCATGTGTTGATCTTGCATGTTTTATCTCTGCATGTTGATTTATTGTAACTTGCTAAAATGGTTGATTTAAGTTTGGATGAATGAAAAGTGTATGGATTCATTAAAATTAGTGAAAAAGTGTTATTAGGGCATTTGGACCTTGGATAAATGATTCACACCCCCCCCTTAGTTATTCTAAAAGAATTCTAACAATTGGTATCAGAGCTAAATTGCTAATTCAGTTTAAAGGGACTATAAGCAAAAAAGATCAAAATGCCTAAGAGAGAAGTTCCCAAGCTCAAGAAAGACAACTTTGTTGCATGAAAAAGTTTTATGAAGCTACATCTTGGATCCATAGTAGATTATGCCCAAAATTCAATTGTTACTAAACATGTTGATCCAACAGGTACTCTTACTGCAGAAGATATGAAAAACAAACAGGAACACAATCAGACAACGTTGGAGATTGCTTCTGCACTCAACTATGCTGAATTTGATGATATCAAAGGATGTGACACTACATTCAAAATGTGGAAATCCCTATCAGACATCTATGGAGGAGATCAGAATGTACAAAGAGATAAAAGAGAAAGTCTTAGAGGAAAGTTTGATGATATGAAAATGGAGGAAAATGAGAATGTTTCTCAGTATGGCACAAGAATAAAGGAAGTGGTAAGTGCAATAAGATGCTTGAGTGGTCAATTGGATGAAGATACTATTAATATTAAGTTCTTAAGAACCTTGCTCCCTATCTATGCTATTAGAGTATCAGCAATGAAAGAGTTAATATGTGTACTAGGAAACAATCTAAGTTTTGAAGTTATAGTGTGTAGACTCACTGCATTTGAGTTATCTAATTTTGACAACTACAGACCTAAGAATGTTGAATCTACATTCAAGGCCAAGCTATCATTGAAAGATGTTGAACAGATGAAATCAAAGAAAGAAAGAAAGATGAAATATGTATCTAGTGACAGTAGCACTGATCAGGAAGATGTGAAAAAATTGGAAGCACTACTTGCTAGAAGATTTCACAGAGGTAAAGGAAAATTCAAATGTAAGATGCCTATCATTTGTTTCAATTGCAATGAAGTAGGTCATATTGCTGCCAAGTGTACACAAAAAAAGGATTACAAGGAAGGCAACAAATTTAGAAGAGAAGATAACAAGAGAGATTACAAAGACAAAGGTAAGAAGTGTTATATTGTTGAAGAAAATTCTGATGATAATGATGATGAAGTTTTTTATGTAGTCATGAAGGACCAATTTGATGAAGAAGAGCCCACAGAACTGGTAACATGTATGAACAAGAATGACAGGTGGATCATAGATAGTGGATGCTCACATCACATGACAGGAGACAAAAGTAAGTTTGTTAACTTTACTCAGTATAATGGAAATAGTGTTAGATTTGGTAATGATGCTCCATGTCAAATCAAAAGAAAAGGTTCCATTAAGCTCACAGAGAAAATTTCATGTGATAATGCATACTATGTTGAAGGATTAAACTACAATTTGTTGAGTGTCTCACAGTTAGGCAATATAGGATGCAAAGTAGAATTTGGAAACAAAACTGCAAAAATCTATGATACTGATGGTAAACTGATAGGAAAAGGAGATCAAACAAGAAGTAATTTGTTTTACCTTGATATGGATGATGTTTCTTGTCTCATTGCAAAATTTGATGATGAATGGTTATGGCATAGAAGGCTATGTCATGTCAACTTTGAAAATCTGGTCAATATCAGTAAAATGAAGAAAGTCAGAGGTTTACGAAAATTGAAGAAGCCTAAAAATATCATGTGCAAACATTGTCAGCTAGGAAAGATGACAAAGTCAAGTTTCAAAAGAAAAAACTATACATCTAGAGAAGTACTTGAGTTAGTTCATACTGACTTATGTGGTCCAATGGAAGTACAAAGCTATAAAGGAGATAAGTACATAATGTTATTTGTTGATGACTATTCCAGGATGATGACTATTATGTTTTTAAAGCAAAAATCTGATACTTTTCAAATGTTTAAGTGGTATGTGGCTAGATTTGAAAAGGAAATAGGAAAGAACTTGAAATGCCTAAGATCAAATAGAGGTGGTGAATTCACATCAAATGAATTTGAGATATTTTGTAATGATAAAGGAATCAAAAGACAAACGTCAGCTCTTAGAACTCCCCAACAGAATGGAATTGTTGAAAGAAGAAATAGATCTATGATTGACTGTGCCAGAACATTAATGATGGAAAAGACTGTTGCTCTAAAATACTGGAGAGAAATTGTAAGTGTAGTTGTTCATACATTGAACCGAGTACAAGTCAAGAAAGGTGCAAATACAACACCTTTTGAATTATGGTATGGTCACTCACCCAATGTAAAACATTTCAAAGTATTTGGTTGCAAATGCTTTATCCTTAAAGATGCTAGAAATGGAAAATTTGATGCAAAAAGTGATGAAGGCATATTCCTTGGTTATTCCACTAGAAGTAAGGCATACAAGTGTTTGAATACTAACACTAAAAAAAGTGTGGAAAGTGCAAATGTAAACTTTGATGAACATACAGAAGTTTAAGCTAAAGAACCAAAGAGAATGGATGAATACAAAACATTTGTGTATTCTTGTGAAGGAATGACTATTGATGAGGATGATGTCAATCAAATTGAAACTCAACAACAAGTTTTAGTTTAACCCGACTCACAACCAGTGAATGCCGAGTTGCATCCAGAAGCTGAGTTGTAGAATGAAGGAATTACACAATCTAATTCTGAAGTTAGTAAACATGAAAAAGATGAAGAACAACCTAACAAATCAGTACATAGTGACCTTGAATCAAAAAGATCAAACATGGAAACAAGGACAGAACCAAGATTATCCAAATATATAAAAAGACATCACCCTGCTGAACAGATAGTTGGTGACAAAGATGCAAGACTAATGACAAGGAATAGACTGAGAGATGAATCATGTCTGATTAGCAAATTTGAACCTAAGACAATATATGGTGCATTACAAGATGATGATTGGTATAAAGCTATGGAAGAAGAGATTGATCAAATAAAGAAGAACAAAACTTGGAGTTTGGTTCCCAGACCAGTTGACAAGAATGTGATTGGCACCAAGTGAGTATTCAAAAATAAGCTAGATGAGATTCGTGAGATTACTAGAAACAAAGCTAGACTAGTATGCAAGGGTTATGCTCAAGAAAAAGGACTAGACTATGGGGAAACATTCACCCCTGTTGCTAGAATGGAAGGAGTAAGAACTTTACTTGCATATGTTGCATATAAAGATTTTAAAGTCTATTAGATGGATGTAAAGTCTACTTTTCTAAATGGAATACTAGAGGAAGAAGTCTACATTGAACAACCAGAGGGATATGTTGATGAGAACAACAGGGATATGGTTTGTAAGCTACATAAAGCACTCAATGTTTTGAAACAAGCACCTAGAGCATGGTATGAGAGACTTCACAAGTATCTAGTGCAAATAGGATTTGAAAGAGCTGATGATAATCGCAACATGTACATCAAAGCAGAAGAAGGTAAGGATATTATTGTATCTAAAATCTTTGTGGATGACATAGTGTTTGCTGGAAAGGAAGTGCTTTGCAAAGGCTTTGCTAACAAAATGAAACATAAATTTGAGGTGTCTATGTTTGGAGAAATCAAATTTTTTGTTGGATTACAAGTACATCAACTCAAACATGGTATATTTGTGACACAATCAAAGTACATCAAAGAGATTCTTAAAACATTTGGATTGGAGGAGTCCAAACCAGTCAGCACACCAATGGCAACAGGAAATAAGCTATCCAAAAATGATGAATCAGCTGAACTCAATCAAACAATGTATAGATCCATGATTGGAAAACTACAATATGTTTTACATAGTAGACAAGAAATAGCATTAGCAGTTGGAATAGTGGCTAGATTCTCTGCTAATCCCAAAGAAAATCATCTCATAGCAGTAAAAAGAATAATGAGATATCTTAAAGGAACTGATAACTTTGGTCTATACTATAAAAAGAATGGAAAGTTTGAGCTCAATGCATATACAGATGCAGATTGGGGAAGCAACATTGAGGACAGAAAAAGCACAAGTGGAGGTGCATTATTTCTAGGCAAAAGACTAGTTACCTGGATTAGCAAGAAACAAACATGCACATCCCAGTCCACTGTAGACTCAGAATATGTGGCAGCAGCAGTCAATTGCACAAACATTGTGTAGCTCACACATCTATTGAAAGGAATGAAAGAAGAGGTAACAAAACCTGTGATATTGTATTGTGATAACACAAGTGCTATAAACATATCCAAAAATCTAGTGATGCATGCAAAAACCAAGCACATCGCAATCAAGTATCATTATGTCAGAGAATTGGTAGAAGACAAACAAGTGAAGTTGGAATACATTCACACAAAGGAACAAACTACAGATATCTTCACCAAACCATTGCCCAAGGATGCTTATGAATATCTTAGAGGCAAGTTGGGGGTAATACCCCTAACTCAAGCAGTTTAAAGAAACAAGGATGTTGCCCTGCATCAATAGAAACAAATCATTGAAATATCAGAAGAATGATGCAGAGGATGACAGTAGGAGTAGAAACTCCAAAATAGTCACAAGCATGGTGACAGAGGGAGAAGACATCAAGAAGCCAAAGCTTATATTTTGCATGATAAAGATGCTACATCTTTGGTATTTATGACAAAGAGGGAGAAATATGCAGAAACCTGATCAATACAAAGAAAGAGGGAGATATATGAGATCAGTAGTAAGGATGCAACAGCCAAGAAACGTAGTAGAAAACATATACAATCTTGGTGGTAACTAAGTTGATCAATTGATCAGTTTGGTTTGCCATCAATGCCAAAGAGGGAGATTTCTAGAAATGATTGAAAAGATCATAAGGAAGATTGTTGGAATGATCATATGGAACTGGTAAAGAATGTTCTCAATCATTGTTTTGTCATTGATGTCAAACTTGCTACTTGCAGGAATGACAATTGCTTTAGTGATCCAAATACTATCAATTAGTTGATTAACAAGGAGGAGGAAATCAATAAGATATAACTAGAACACCTAGAGAAAGGTTGAAGTTATGATGTTGGAATGAAGTAGAAGGATCAGTCAAGCCATTGATGAAATAATGTACTAATGACATACTATGAGATACAGAGAATGGGCACACTGAAACATATCAAAGATATAAGGTTTTAGCTAAGACATTTGTAAAGCCTAACTAAAGTTCATTAGAGAGAAGGAGTCGAGCAAGCTAGTAAGTACCAAACAGATTCCTAGTTGAAGCTGAGCAAGTTCAACTTCAAGTGTCGAGTGAACTTCAGATGCTGAGTGATATAGAGTTTATCAAGTGTCAAGTGATATCAAGTGTCGAGTGATCCAGAGTAATCAGGTGCCGAGTGATATAGTTTTATTTAGGTTCCGAGCTATCCAGGAAACAGATGTCGAGCATCAGAAAACTAATAGTGCCAAGTAACATAGAGATGTCGAGCATCAGTAAACCAATAGTGTCGAGTAACACAGAGATGTCGAGCATCAGTAAACCAATAATGTCGAGTTGCTGCATTATTTCGATAATCAAAGATTTGCCAGATCTAAGATGACAAGGTTGTTATCTAGAAGTCTGTGAATTAAATGGAAGATAAGAATGATGAGCTGGTGGCACAGGACACCATGTAGAATGTTTTTGAGTTTACAACTAGAACCTAGATGAAGTCTCTAGATAAGAACAAGATATGAGGTAGATACATTGTATCCTACCTAATCCATTTGAAACCCTACAAATTGGAGAGGGAGAATTGAGTGGAAAAGGAAAATTAAATTTCTATTTAAGGATTCATAAGGTCATGAAGCAAAGAGAGAGAGGTGGTCAAGCATGAAATCATAATTGTTGAAGAAGGTGCTAAGGAGAAGAAAGCACAGAAATACTATTTGGATAGACGACCACAAGGATGATTGCATTGGCATGATGAATAAAAAGACTCAAGGAGATGAAGCTTGAGAGGAAGACAAGCTATCAGAGCTGAAATGATTAAAGCCAAGCAATAGGACTGAACTGAAGAAGTGATCTAAAATCTGCAAAGTATGTTGTAAGTTGTATTAGATCAAAAAGCCATTATTGTTACTCTCTATCAATTGTAACAGATAGTTTAAATCCTATGCACTTAGGTTAGTTTAATAGCCATGAGGTAAATCCTTTAACAGGGTGACATTCCAAGTGAATGTTCAGAAGTCCTTTAACCAGGCCCATTCCTAACAGTTTGGTGAAATCCTCTAACAAGGTCACATTTAACAATGTGTTGTAAGCCTTTAACAGGGCAGACTTTTAACAAGGCATCACTTTAGAAGAGTGAAAATCAAGTAGCATGTTACTGGTGGTTTTTCTCAAACTGGGTTTCCACGTAAATCATTGTGTCATGTGTTGATCTTGCATGTTTTATCTCTACATGTTGATTTATTGTAACTTGCTAAAATGGTTTATTTAAGTTTGGATGAATGAAAAGTGTATGGATTCATTAAAAGTAGTAAAAAAGTGTTATTAGGGCATTTGGACCTTGGATAACTAATTCACCCCCCTCTCAATTATTCTAAAATAATTCTAACAATATGCCACCTCCCAAAAATATTAGTCAAATAAGAAGCCTTTGAGGGAATCTTCAATCAAGTAGGAGTTTCATATCTCAACTTGTTGATAGAGTACAACCTTTCAATAAGAATTTTCACAAAGGAGTCTCTTACATATGGAATGAGGAATGTGAAAAGAGTTTAAATCAAATAAAGGCATACTTGGTCAAACCTCCTATTCTGATGCCTAGTCCCATTCCAATGAAATCGATCATATTATGCATCTCAACTACAACTACATCATAGGGGGAATTACTAGCACAAAAGATGAGATAGGAAAATAAAGAGCCATATATTATATCAACTAAACTCTAGTGGCCTATGAGATCAATTACAACAATATTGAAAAATCTTATCTTTCTCTAGTGTTTGTATCTTAGACACTATATGATAGCTCATACTGTTCAACTCGTCACTAAGATTGATCCATTAAAACTCTTAATGAGAAAAGCTACACTTATTGGTTGACAAGTGAAATGAATGATGATTCTCTTTGAATTTGACATTAAGTACGTCAAGCATAAGGTAATCAAAGGACAAGCCATTACAAATTAGTTAGCTAACTATCCTCTTCAAGACAATGCTCCAATGAGAATTGGCTTTCCCAACTCTTCCATCATGTATATGACTGAGCCAACCTAGAAAATGTTCTTTGATAGTTCCTATACATAGAATTGTACTAGTGTTGGAGTTCTCTTTGTCGTTCCTCAAGGATATACCATACCTGAGTCTTAATAGTTGCTATTTCCATACACTAAAATAATATAGCTGAATATTAAGCTCTCACTAATGGGATCAAGCTAGCAATAGAATGGATGATTATTGAGATACATGTCTTTGCATATTCTCAACTGATCATAAATTGAACAGATATTGTCTATGAAACCAAGGATGAAAAATTGGTACACTACAATAAAATGATTGAAGATCTCAAGGATTATTTTACCTTTATCAAATTCCAACATATTCCTAGAGCTAAGAACAAAGCAACTAATGTTATGACTACCTTGGCTTCTTCTGTAGCTATTAGAACATGAATCAAGATAAAAATTCTTGGTGAAAGAACTATGCTATCCTATAAATGATTGTCCTAATAACTATGCCATCTACACTATCATTGTTCATGAATCCTCATATTATGATAATATCTATTCTTATCTCTATGATCAAATAATCTTTGATGACCTTACTCACAATGAGAACTACCAGCTTATCCACAATGCTTCATATTATTAACTCATCTTTGGTGACTTGTATAGGAGGGGTCTAGATGAAACACTTCTTAGGTGCTTATAAAGAGAGGAATCTAAATGTACATTATGTAAAGTCTATGAGGGCATGTGTGGGTCTCACTCTAACAATTTGTGCTATCTCAAATAAGGGCTAGTCACTACTGGCCTACTATGCAAATAAATATAGTTAGATTTTTTGAGTCTTGTAATTTTTTTTAGATACATGAGAACTTAATTCATGCTCTAGGGAGAGACCACATTCCTTTTGTCTCGCATTGGGCCTCTATATAGTGGGTTTTTGATTTGGTAGGTTAAATGCATCCTAACTTATCAGTAAAACACAAGTTCATTATGAATACTACTAAATACTTCACTAAATGGGTTGAGTCTACACCTCTTTCAACTACTATAGGAAAGTAAGTCTCATTATTCATCTTGAACTACATCATCCATTGCTATGGTGTGTCATCCTCCATAGTTACTGATAGTGGAGAAAAATCAAGAACAAATACTTCATATAATTGTGTAAGAAATTAAATATTAAGCAATGTTAGTCTTATATGTACTGCTCCCAAGGAAATGGTCAAGAATAAGCTTCAAATTAGAAAATTCTTAAGATCCAACACAAAACTCTTAACAAGTAGGGATTGACACCTCTAGTTCAAGCTTGCTTTGTGGGCTTATAGAAAAAGAATTCACAAACCTATGACGTCTACTCCTTTCACTCTTATGTATGGGGCCAATGCTATCTTACCTATTGAGTTTGAGATACCTTCACTTCAAGTCTCCCTTAGAGGACTTATTGTTAGAGTAATTAGATATTTCCTAATTAACTCTAGTTTTCTTAAGCTAAACTTTAGGCATCTAATAATTAATTCTTTTATTAATTATTATGATGTAACCTAGGTTAGCCCTTTTTAAGGTTTCAATCTCCTTTATAAGGATGATTTCTCTTTGTAATTATTGACCAATTCACTTTTGATAATAGTAATTTCTCTTTTTCCTCATCAAGAATGTCTCATCTATGGATTTGGGAATTCTAGCCTCCATAGCATTTTGTTCCTCTCTTTCTATGACAGGTGTTTGCATGCAAGAAATTCTTAGGAGCTGTGGGGTTGATCTTTCATCAACTTCAACATGATATTAGAGCTCTAGATCTTCATGCCCCTATTCTATTTATGAGAGGTCTGGCTTTGCTTTTAGATCTTTCTTTTTATCAGAGGCTTTTAGTTTTTAGATTTAGTTTGTGTTGGATTTGGGAGGTCATTTTTTGGTGCATTTTGAGCTCAAATAGACTTCATCGTTGGATTTGTAGCACCCAAAAACCCCTATTTCCATTTAAAATTTGTCCAATTTGGACATAGTTGACAAGTAAGGAAAAAAAATTGCTACCAGATTTGGGCACACTTCTTGAGGTGACAATTTTTTTATATATTAAAAATAATTTTAAACAAGGCTTTATTGGGGGGAAAAAAAAAAAAACCTCATGATTTTTTTAAATAGTATATGCTTTTTTTTTTTTTTAAAGGTTTTGCTTCAAAGAGTTTTTCCTTTTTTAAACCTTTTTAAATATTCCCAAAAAGGATGCATGTATCCGCAAAGTACTGACATAGCCAGGATGTCAAAAAACTACTGACACATTGTAGGTCTGCCACAAGTGCTAACCTCATCATTTTTGAGCCAAAATTTGACAGCCATCAAACCTCTTATATGATTTGTTTTGTCCTAAAAATATTTCTATCATTTTTTCGTTGTATCTTAGTCATATTGAAGTATTTTTTGACAAATCTTATATCATCGGAAAGCTATTTCCAAGACCGTCATGATGGTGTAGGTTATTTGGACTTTTGATTCTATTTGGTTTCATTTTCATGTAGTCAAATATAGAAGTTCTATTTTGCACTCTGGGAGACATATCTTGAGCGTTTGATCTCTAATTTGGGAATTCTTTATATCATTAAAAAGTTTCCAAGCTCTTTCCATTGATACTAGTTGTTTTTCCAAATTATACTCTAGGCACATTCTAGTTAGTCTTTTATGTTTTTTTATTCTGGTGGATATCTTGGTTATTTCAAGTCTGAAGATTGATTTTGTTGCTTCAGATGATTTTTCATGGGTTGCACTATCTCTTGTATTAGCCTTATGTCTCTTTTGATCTTTTTTGACATCCTTTTGTAGTATTTTTTCAAACACACATAGATAAAGTGACACTATTGCATTTTGGGATCTTTCACATCTTTGTGTTTTTTTGTACTCACATTACATTATAAAGTGCCTTGGGGGGTTTCATTTTGGCGATATTCATTATCTTCCTTTGTCAAGTGAGTCTTCCTTCCACAAAATTAGCCTCATGATGTGTTGATGACACATGCAATTATAGGTGTTTGTACTTCTTTTTCACTCTCGATGTTCTTGGTTTTTCTTTCTGTAGGAGATATTGCATTTAGTTTTAGTATTCATGTCTTACCTCTCAGCATTATAAGGGGTTATGTTGGTTCTATTGCTTTCTTGGTTTGATGAAGTGAGCTATGTATTCAATATTTGATCCTGTGTACTAGGAAATTATAGTGGTTGAATACCTATACATTTTGGTGAGGTAGATCATTTACCATATAAACATTCTTTTATTCCTATTTTTGGAGGTCGTGAAGATACATTTCATCTTTTATTGATCAGCTCTTTAGACTTAGTCTTCTCTACCTGGTAATATTCTATATAGTGGAAGCTCTATAGATCAATAGTTTGGTAGTGTTTGCAACTTCATGCTTCAGTGGTGTTCTTGATGATCATCCTTTTGTTCCTATCTTCTAAAACATTTTTTTCATCTCTTTTTGGACTAGCTTTTTTCCCATGTGGTTTTCTCTATTTGGGGGGGGTGGTGAACTAGAGAAATTAGATATTTCGGGGTGAACTAGACAAATTAGATATTTCCTAATTAATTCTAGTTTTCTTGAGCTAAACTTTAGGCATCTAATAATTAATTATTTTATTAATTATTATGATGCAACCTAGGTTAGACCTTTTTAGGGTTTTGTATCTCCTTTGTAAGGATGATCTCTCTTTGTAATTTTTGACCAATTCACTTTTGATAATAACAATTTCTCTTTTTGATCATCAAGAATGTCTCATCTATGGATCTAGGAATTCCAATCTCCATAGTTTTTTGCTCGTCTCTTTCTATGACAATTTTTTGCATGCAGGTGATTCTTGGGAGCTGTGGGGTTGATCTTTCATCAACTTCAACACTTATTGTAGATAAGGACCATTACATTTCTCACCTACAAGAAGTAGAACTATTGGATGATCAAAGAAAATAAGTTTTTGATTACATGAGATTTCTCTATAAACATATATCCAAAATCTATAATAAGAAAGTGCATCATAGACTTCTAAAGTTGGTGACTTGGTTTTTAGAGAAAACCCTAAGAATTAGAAAAATTGGCATAGAAGGGAAAATTTGAAGCTGATTTCTTAGGCCCCTATATCATCATTGTTGCTTTTGGATTTGGTACATATTATCTCTTAGCACTAGAGGGAGACCAGCTCCCTAAGCTTATGATTATCCTCCACTTGAAAAAGTTTTATGCTTGACACTCTCAACATTTAGAGCTTTTGTATATAGCTTATAATCCCAAAATACAAAAAATCAAATATGGTCATGCAAAAATTCCTAAAAATCATAAAATGTCCTTAAAAAATTATCATCTTAGTGAAAATCTAGAAATGGGTGCTTTAACGTATCACCAAAAAAAAATCAAACATAAAAGAATTCAAAAAAATATTAAAAAGTCTTGAAAACATTAAAAATATATTAAAAAATCATTCCAATTGGTGAAAACCTAGAAATGGGTGCTACTTGAGATCCATGAACTTATATCTATTAGCTCATAGCCTTCACACTTAACAACTTGACTCCATCATATATGATTGTCTCCTGGTCTGGAATTAATCTTTGTCTAGGTCTAGGGGTCATAACCCGTGTTATCTTTTGTCTCTAGGATGTGCTAAATTTTATGACATCCTCCCAAATAATTTTCTCAACACTTACCATATTGACATCGATTATTTGTTAACACTCATCAAATACATTATCTTGATTCATCACCTTTTCAAAAATCAAGTTGTGTGATATATCTATGTAGGCATAAGGTTGAGAAAGTCAGTGATTATGTTTTCATTCTCACATTGTGCTTAAACTAAAATGAGTGAGATATGCCTAATGCATTTCTTTGTGTGTACTAATTTTTTTATTGATTATTTATGTCAATTTCATTTCTCCAGGTTGTCACTTGACTAGAGGACTAGGGGCATGGGGAATATTTTCTTTGTTTTTTGCATGTAGGTGTAGTTTTGATGAACCTATGTGTGTTATAGTGCATTAGGTGTCTACGATAAGTGTGTAATCATGTTTTTAATGTCACATATACCTCAACCTAATTCACTTAGATACTTATGTGAACCAAAACTATGTCCTTAACTGTTAGATCATGTTTGTTTCTAAAAGATCTTGCTTATGACATTCTCAACATCTACATCTCAATGTGAGCATAATCTTGTCACGTTAACTAGGAATCTAAGAGTGGATCATTTGGACCTCTATGTCTTTTATGGTCATGTTAGGTTCCTATTTTTGAAAATTTGGATAAGGTATACATTTTATTTTGTCTTTTATGGACCAATATCAGTTATGCAAAGAGGGCAGATCATGAAGATTCAATTATGATATTTATACTTAGAAAATTGTCTAGGTATCATACAATTTATCTAGTAGAATAGATAGACTTTTTGTCAGAATAGTTTGTAGAGGTACATTGGACACATTTGGAGTTAGGTACAACTACTTGACATTATGGTTATGACATATGCAAGTTCGTAGGTTAGTGTAGATAGTACAAAATAAGTTATGGGTAAATTACCAGTTACAACAGTATACATATAGAACAAAGAATAACAAGGAATTTGATATTTTGGGTTAAGGAATTTTTTTTTTTTACCAGAATAATTACTTAACTAATTATGAATGACATCCTAGATGTTAACCCTAAGAAGGAAAGAGTTAAGTATGTGTTTTGTAAATTATGTGAGATCTTGAAGGCCGATTAGGTAGTATTTAATAATTTGTAAAGGTATAAAAGAAAATATAAAATATGAAGTTATGTGTGCTTCTAAGGAAGAATATGTGAACTATATGTGATGAAAATTATTATGTCTATCAAGAGACTACATTGTATATTTCATGTTTGGGTAGTGGGCTCTTCTTGCATATATTTTGTATTTGTATATAACAACTCCTAACATGGTCAATGTCTTTAAGTAGATACTTTTGATTGGTGGACCATTTTGTGGGTACCATCCCCACCGAGGTTTCCCCTTGGCTAGGGTTTCTCTAGTTAACAAAATATAGTGTTATGAGTTATCTTATTGCATGGTTATGTTTACTATTAAACATAATTAGTTTACTTCATATGCAAGTTATAAGGTAATTAATAATATCCAATTTTGGGCTAAAGTTTGTAGAATACTGATTCATCCCCTCTACCCCTCTCAATATTCCCTATTTCTAACAATAGGTATCAAAGCATAGATACTCAAAATAGGCTTAAAAACTTGAGTAAGACCCCTATAGATATGGAATAGTTACAAAAGAACCTAGAAGAATCTCTTGAGTAGATTGACATGCTCATTAGAGAAAAAGATAACTTGAAAGAAAGATATGAAGATGCAAAAGACTACATTGGAAAGATAAAGGATAAGATTGTTCATATCAAATTTAGAAAGGAGCCTAAAGATCATATTAAGGATAGTGATGAAGTTTCAATATTGAAGAAAGAAAATTAGATCCTCAAACATGAATTGAAGATCATTGAACTAAAATTGAGCTTAAAGAAAGATGATAGAAAAATTGAGTCAGATCTAAAAATTGAGAATGTAGATTGAAGATCCCATATTACAAAAGTAACATCTAAAATTGAATCCACAAGTTGGAGTATGAAGAACTTGAGAAGTACAACACTATTTGAAAGGAGAGCTAACCTAGACTAAGCAACAATTAGAGAAGTTATATTCAAGAAAATTGATGAGCAGTTATATTTTTAGAGACCTTCTTATGATAAGACTAGTCTTGGATATTTCATTGGAGAAAACTCATCTAAGAAATATGAAGCTAGAAAGGACCAAATCCTAAAATTCATAAGCCTATGCAAGAAAAATTAGGATCTGAACAAAGTTGAGCCAAATCAATCTGATAATGCACTTAAGGAGATTGAACAAGTTGATCAACCTAAAAAAATTGATGAATCTAAGCAACCTGAGAAAATTGAATCACAAGGAAGTGAGGTATGAATTCAAAGGTAGATTCTTGGAATGTAATGAAATTGGTCATATGAAAAGGGAATGCACAAGTAAGCCATTTAAACATGTTACTAGTTTTTATTGTTATAATTGTCATAGTTTTGGTCATAGAGCAATTAGTTGTAAGAAACCTAAATTTGATAATAATAATAATAGTAGCAATAGTAGAATTTTTAGAGGTACTAACCATATAGGATAAAAGAGGAAATCTAGTGAAGGAACTAATGGAGCAAGGAACAATATTGGGTGTTACATATTTTAAAAGTTTGGAAATATAGCTAGGAATTACATAGGACCTATTGAAAAACCTGAACCAAGATTCAAAAGTAATGCACCAGTATGTTAGTTATGTAATAACTTTGCTCATATAAAAAGATTTTTCTAGAATAAATATGAGGAACAATATGAGGAATCCAAATTTCAAAAGGAACACCAACAAAAATGTCAAAAGGAATGATAGCAGCAATAATAGTTAGAAGATGAATTGAAGGAGCATACAAAATAATTCAAAGAGGTATATATCAAAGCTAAAGATCTATCCAATTCATGTGTAGTACTATAAGAACAACAATTTGATGCACTCGATGAAATATTGAAGTCAACAATTGTATTTGATTCATCCTACTTGAACTAAGTACTTCTCTATTAGAGATTGAGTATCAACAAGATGTAAGTAATGATAGAGTGAGTTAAGGGTTGTGAATTTAGTATAAGGTAGAATAAGATATTTTGAAGTCATGGTTAAACAAATCAAAATAAGTTACTGGTAAAGAATAAAAAACTTTTTGTGAATTGCATACTTGCACAATTAATCAAGTTGGTGAATGAAAATGGTTAAAGGGTCAAAATCAAAATTTTGAATATCATTCAAATGTGTGAAAAGTTAAGGATAAGTTGAATACAAATCCAAGAAAAATCTAAGTAGTATTGAAGCAAATTCATTTGAAAACTCTACATTCTAGATAATTAAGGTATTTATCAAATTTTGTGAGTTTATCTATGAATTTGAAATCATAATTTGTGATAACCATGGATAGAAGTTTGATTCATAATGTTAAGGATGAGGGGAAACTGAAACTAAAGATAAACCCCATCCCACCTTTGGAAGGAAACCCTACAGAAACATTTTTCACTATTCTAGATGGAGTCCTATACTTAGTAGACATTGGAAATTATCTTAAGACAAAATTTGAGACAATAGGAGAAGCAATAATAAAAAATGAGTTTGAACATATCTACAATCAAGACATGAGCTTTAAGACTAGTTATGAATACCTAGAATGCAATGAACTGATTAAGTTTTTGTTTTCACATGAGTCTAAGAATGAAGATTGGGTAAAGATACTATTGAGCCAAATTCATGATGGTCAATTATGGTTAGGAGATAATGTAGTAGATATATCAACTAACCTAATTCATGAGGTAACATGACTATGCAATGAAGGATCTATCCTAATTAATGAGAAGAATGTAAAGAAACATGTGCTAGAAAATACCAAGTCTGAGTACAATGGAAGAGGCATTGTGATAAGCAAGATAATGCAACATAATGTGAGATTCATAAGTAGAATCATGACATCCAAGATTTGTGCTAGCTCTAGAGAAGATGATATGGAAGAAAGTTTTATCCATGTGTCCTATATGATGTGCTTAGAGAGAGAAAAGGTCAACATATTTGAAGCCTTGAGAGCGCAGGTGATAGAAAACTTGGAGAAGATCAAGAAAGTGAAAAACAATCTATTCATATTCAAATCATTGATTGTCTACATGTTTTTCCATATGATTAGGAGATTTACATTCCTATCAATTGCTTATTTTCTTAACAATGACAAATACACTATTGCAAATATAACTAATTTGTATACTAGAAATCTCATTGATAAGATTGATAACAATATAGATCTTATTGTAAAAACCTTCCAAGCATAGATGAAATAGAGGTATAGAATCCCACCCTCCATTGTGAAAAAATTCAAAGATGATATATTTTTTATGGTTGATAGATATTTTTACTACATAGAACCATTTGAACCAAGGACTATTAATGTTGAACCACTTGGTTATGAGATCACTGAAGAACAACTTGAGGGTTATGCAGAAGTAATTCTAAAGTTAGCTAGAGATGAAGAATTCAATAGGTTTCGAACCTATCAAGAGATTATGCAAGTAACCTCTCAAGCTCATTGATGTGGAGCATCTTTAATAATCCCCCAATCTAAAAATCTTAGTTTCATTTTATGTGTAAAAAGTCTCACAACAATCTAATTTATGTTGTAAAAAGTTTTACAAAAATCTAAATTTTCAAGGACAAATCTGCTCCAATAGAACCGATACAAATAATTAATATAACTCACATTCAAATAAGATTTTTTTTACAAATAAAATTGTTCTCTCATTCAAAATGATACCATTGGATAAATTGGTATTCATCAATCAAAGGAAAAAAAAATTATAATGATTCATGAATGAACTCTTGTCTCCCAATTTTGACATCAAATTGGTTATGAAGGAAACCACTACCATATACTTTAAAACTAAAATCATCAAATTATGAGATTCTAAGAAAGATGATAAAAGATTGAATGTATTAAAAATTGATTTCATCACATAATTAATTGATGCCAATATAATGATTTTTAAACTACAAAATAATCAATTCTTATAAGCTTGCATTGAATATCACTCTGAATTTTCTTGCCATGATTGTCGACAATCAGAGAGTTGTTACACATTTTAAATTTTGGATCAATTAACTAATTGTGTGTTGTCTTTGATGTCACACAAATAGCATATCAGTTGTCAGGCATTGTCTACTAAGCTCACTTGGGCATTGAAAGAATTATGGAAAAAAGTAGTGCTAACCAAGTTCTCATGGTTAACGAAGGAAAGTTGGTCAAAGTTAGTATTAACCAAGTTCACCCGGTTGCCAAAGGATTTGTGCAAAGTTCGTAGTGTTAACCAAGCTTCTATTGGTTAACATAGGGAATCATTTCAAGATCAATGTTTACTGAGTTGGGTCAGCTATTGAAGGATTTTACTGATTTGGGATATGAAGTTTAATTATTTAAAGTATTGATTCTAGCCAACTATGGTAATGATTATTAGTGATTGTAATTTGTATTGATCTAACTTGAAAATCTAAATGATATAAATATAAGATCAAGTTGTGATTTTTAGTAGTATGCAAGTGTATTGATTGATTGAGAAGGAAAGTGTTTGAGTGAACTTGAAGGATGGTCAGATATCCTTGTGGAGTAGCAAAGTAATATTTGATCGGGAAGGATCAAGATTTTGTGAACAAAACAGAGATCTAGATTCAGCAATTTAGTTGCATCTCAAGTAGGTCATTTCATTGTTACTTTCTTCCCATTGTAACAGTGATCCAAAATCTCTTAATAGAGTTGGTTTAATAGCCAGTTGTAAATCCTCTAACAAGGTGACAGTTCCATTGAATTATTTAAAAGACCTCTTACAAGGCCACTCCTAATAAGGTGATTAAATCCTCTAATAAGGTTACACCTAACAATGTGTTTTGTAACCTTTAACTAGGTTGGCTCCTAATAGAGCTCACTTCATAAGAGTGAAAAATAGTAACTAGTTACATTGGTGGTTTTTTCCATATTGGGTTTCCATGCTAAATTTGGCGTCTCTTGTGTTCATTTATTTTCTCTCATGTTTGCAAATCATTACTATTGATGTTAGATCTGCTAAAGTTAAACATACTCTGCATTTTTGCAGTTACAACATTTTTAGTATGTTTACTGAGTGACAGTAGTAATTAGTTTTGTTAAACATCTAAAAGATCTATGAATATATTTTTTGGTAACTATTTCACCACACCCCTTCCCCCCCTGCCCCCTCAGTTACTCCATCTATATTTCCAACAATTGGTATCAAAGCCTTTGGTGCTTGCAAGAAACGATTCAAGGACCTAAGCTAAAGATCAAGATGTCTTACAAGAGATAAATTCCAAAGCTTAATAAAGACAACTTTTCAGCATGGCAGGACTTATGAGACTTCATCTAGCTTCCATTAGTGATTCAAGCTTGAAATACCTTAATACACAACTTCTACTGGTGCATTATCTGTTAGAGATATTGCTGAGAAAAAGAACCATAATACCATGATGATACATATTGCATCTGCTCTTAGCTATGATGAATTTGATGAGATCAAGGACTACAAAACCACTTTTGAAATGTGGAATAAGCTAAAGGAAATCTATGGTGGTGATGACAATGTGAGGAGAGCCAAAGCAAAAAGCCTTAGAGGACAATTTAATTAGATGAGAATGAGAGAAAATGAAAATATTACCAAATATGTGGAAAGAGTCAAAGCCAATGTCAATGCAATTAGAGCATCTAGAGGATAAATCAAAGAAGAAACTATTGTAAGTAAAATTCTTAGAACATTACTTCCTATCTATGTAATTAGAGTATCTATTATTCAAGAAAGGAGGTATGAGACAAATCATAAGATATGTAGTGCCTGCCCCTAGGTCACATTTTTGCTATCATCGTCAAACTATGTTAGACTAGTTTTATGTTGATGGTTAGTAACATTATTTTGAAATTATTAGATATTGTGCTATGGATTCAATTGATATGTGATGAGATCACTTAGACTTTACATTTCATGTATGCATGATGATTATTACATTGCTTTCAATTATGGATAATGATTAGACTAGATGGTTTATCATCATATGTGTTTTCTTATGGATACTTACCCCATACTCGCATGTGTATGGTGTGCGTGTTTGCTTTTGTATGGCGTTTCTGATGTGGTTAAGGAAGGGAGTCGTAGTCACCTGCTAGTTGGGATCTACATGATGCACCACTTCCTGCCATTGCCTATTTAGCTTAGTATATATTGTGCTTGTACATGTATGGTTTTTATGTAGGTTGCAGGTACTGAGTATCGACTTCCCTAAATTGCCAGGATGAGCGTACCTTATCACATTATCTCAATGATAAGAGAGGGGAGATAAATTCTCAAGTCCAAATCCCAACCCTTTAAGCCATTTGTTCTAATTTAAAATTAGGACAAGTATCTAAGTTGAGTACCCTCCGAATACGTTGGATAACATAATTCGTGATATAAACCCTTGGTTTGATTTTGTATTTATTTTGGCTATGATAGGTTTTTCGTATTTTATTTTATGAGTCTTTGGTGTATTTTCTATTAATTAAGCCTAATTAAAAGATTTAATTAATGGTTTAATTTAATAAAAAATTAATATGGTATTTTAATATTTATTTTATTTAATTAATTAAAAAATTAATTAAATTAAATAATTAAATTTGAAGATAAAAGTTATAAGTTTAAATTTGGAATGTGACAATAATTATTTTGATAATAATATATTTGGAGTTCATTTTTAAATAAATGACTAAATAATATTATTATTAAAGATAATAAATATTTTAGCAATTAAGTTTTGAAAATAAAATTTAAAAGTGAAAAATATATTAAAATTATTAAAAGATTCTAGATTTCATGTGATTAATATATATATAAATATATTAAGATAAGAATAAATGGAATTATTAAAGTTAGTGCATAAGATTTAATAAATAAATGAATTAAATTGGAAAGAGTAAAGTAAATATTATATTAATGATTGTGCATTATTTTAATATTTAAGAGTTTGCAAATTCTCAAGAGTTGTCATGTAGACAACACAGAAGTTTGCACTCTAAGAATGCACTAGTTGTCTACACTTGTGAGTTAGCATTTTATTTGAGCACATGGTGTCTACAACCTTATGACTCATCTAGAAGGTTGGAGAAGACCCATGCTTAGTTGTCATTCTTATCTTCTAGTTGTTTCTAGAGACACTTTAGATGCATCTTAGAGGCCTTTAAATAGAGGCTCTGCTAGTGTGTTTGGACAAGAAAACAAAAAAATGGAAGCTTCAAAGCTTACATGCATTTTGAGAAGCTCATATGCTTCTACATGCTCATATGCTTCTACACGCTCATATGTTTTCTACTTGCTTCTATGCTTCTTCTAGCACTTCTAGTCACTTTGAGGTTTTCGATTGGCTTGGATCTTGCAGGAATTGCGAATGTTGGAGAAGGAAGGGATTCTCTATGGACTTCTGAGGCATGGCAAATTAGCATCAGTGTCCAGGTGCACTCATGATATTCGCATATTCTCTTTGCACTATCTCTCTTCCTGTCTACATTGTGTCTGTTATATGTGTCTGAATACACTCCATGAATGAATCCTTAATCTTGAAATTGGAATCTAGATATGTATCTATTTGGTTGCAAAGAAAATAATAGAAAACCTTAGTTCCAAATGAGAAAGAATTAGATCTAAATCGGGTTTGGGTTCGAATTAGAATCAAATTGATAAATAGATTTGAAAAGGGTTTCTAACTCTATAGTCAAACCTATTAGAGAAATTAATGGATAAAATTAGAGAACAATTACCATCCTTAATTCATTGAAATGAAAGCCCTTTTGGTGTAAAAGTAAATATATGTTCTCTTTGAAAATACTAATTTGCATAAATGTATATATATACATATATATGTGAATGTTTATAGTTATGTATGCTATTTTCCTATCGCTGCTAGTCTTCCTATCACGATTCTGGATTTATAATTATGTATGTTATTTTCCTGTCACTGCTAGTCTTCCTGTCGTGATTATGGATGCTATCCTCCTATCGCCACTAGACTTCCTATCGCGATGCGATTCTGGATTTATAGTTCTGTATGCTATCCTCCTGTCACCACTAGACTTTCTGTCGCAATGTGATTCTGAATTTATAGTTTTGTATGCTATCCTCCTATCGCCACTAGACTTCCTGTCACGATGCAATTTTGGATTTATAGTTCTGTATGTTATCTTCTTGTCGCCGCTAAACTTCCTGTCGCATAAGCTTTCTGTTCAGCCATTGCAGAAAGTTTGAATAGAATCTTATTACTATGCATTAGTTTTATATGATTTATTAACTAATCCAATTAAATTAAATTTAATTAAGATTAGTTAATAGTAGAAGAAGTGTAATTAATTATTAGGAAATTAAATTTCAAATAAGTGATATAGTTAGAATTTTAATAGAATGAGTTAAATATTTAAGTCATCAATTATTTTTGGGGCTTTTGAAATTATAAATCAAAGTTTTGAATTATGCAATCATTGTTTTGATAATTTTGGGTTCATTAGAATTGCTATTTGATTATTGGAATTGATAGGGGTCTTTTTCAAACACCATTTATACAAACAAAATATTATTAGAACAATTAGAAATTTGAGTCTAATGGTTGACTTTTAATATTAATTATTTAATGTATATTAAATATTATTTAATAAATATTAAATAATTAAGAGACGGTAATATATATTATGTAAAGATGTTCAATGATGATTATTTAAATTTAGAGAATGTAATGATATGGGATCTAAGATCTAATTGACAAGGAGTCATTGTTGCATTACAACAACATTGCTACGATTTGAATACGTTATGTATTATTAAATAAATTATTGATATTCCTTAATGGTGTTAAGAGTTAGTTAAATATTAACTAAGGAAGTTTATGGAAGGTTCTCTAGATCGATTAATAATAGTTTTGATAAGTTTATTATTTATTAATGTTTGTTGGGTCTAACAAACTATTAATAAATAATAATATAAATGGTTTAAATAGTTACCAAATAATCTAATTAGAGCTCATCTAGTAGAGATTATTTAATGATTGAAGTTTTGTAAAAGATATTAATTTTTGGATTTGGAGTATAGTTGATTTTTAATGGATATTCATTGAATTGATATTATAACTATGATATTAATAATTAAGTTGTGGGATAGAGTCTTATTTGAAATGATTATCAATAATACGAATTTGTTAAGGGAATATTAGTATTCATTCTAGAAAGACGAATGTGGTCATTATAGTTTTATTAATAAGATTTCCAATATAGCTTGTTATTAAATATTAACAAGTTATTATTATTGAACTATGAATATGAATATTTGTGTATCCGATTATGGTTGACCTTTAACTTACGCATTATGGCTAGTTATTCACTAGGTCATCGATATGGTTATGTAATTATTAATTAAATTAATTAAATAAAGTTAATTAAATTTAATTAATAATTAAGTTATGTAATGGAGTTTTAGTTGATATGCTAATATCGATTCTTTTAGTGAAGTTGATAAATATTTACATCAAAGCTGGCAAGTCGTACTCTCGTGACTTGAATAATGACTTTAAATATTGTTATGATGAGACTTAGTATTATTTAATTTAGAACAATTATAATGTAAAAAGGTCATGGATTGTGTACCTATGTTAATTGATTGATTTAATTGATCATTTTAATAAAGTTATAATCTTCTTATTCGAAGACTAGTAAATGGCTCTCTTATAATTTAACGAATAATGATCCTTGATTTATGGTGAAAAGTTCAAGTAACATTAAAGAAGAGTTAATCAATTAGAATATGGATCATAGTTAAATAAAGAGAACAAGTTGATTAAGGGTCAATGATGATCAGTTTAATGAGTAAAGTATTTATCCTTAAGTTATTCTTAGAATATTATTTTAATAATGGAAGGATAATGCTATCGGGGAACAAATGGGATGATGTGTAGGTCAAATGATTAAACTGAGACACTTGAAGTATTCTTGCTAACAGAAAATTGGAAACCTCTACACTTAACTCATCTATGTGATTTTAGTAAATGAAAACATGTGTTGCATTGTGTATTCTCTATGCTTCTTGTTTTGGGTTTTGGGTTGACTAGTGTTGACCATCCTAGGTTGTTACTAGAGGCTCGGGGGTTATGAGATGTGATGGCATGTTGATTTTATTTGTTCTTGATCTTATAAAAACCCAACCATGGTAATGTGATCGTATGCTCTATGAAATGTTTGTATTTACTGATTGTTATTGTTAATCAGTCTTCATGTGTGAAGCTGAGATGTATATGTATCTGAGACACTTGACTTAACTATATTTTTGAGTCATTGATCAGTTATCCTTGGATTATTTTCTAGTCGCCATGATGAGACTGAAATGTTGATTTATCTCTTGATGATGTCATGTTGTGACATGTTTTGACTCAACCATTTTGGAGTCTTCGATCAGTATGATTCTAAGATATTCTTGGTTGCTTGTTGAGAACCAATGGATATGGTGATTTATTTTGAGATATATTTTGGTTATTGAGAACTAATGGATACTTATGATTATCAGTGACACCTTCAGTTGCCAATAGAGAACTGTTGTGGTCATGATTTTCTATGGATGCTTTTCAGATGCTCATGGATATTTGATGCTTTTATTGTGGATATTTGATGATTCTTTGTATGGATTATCTCTTTTGGATTTTCTTTCCAGTCACTTGTATAAGACTGGGGTGATTTATGATTCAATGAGCTTAGGGTAGGTTATCTGCTTGTAGTGTCGGGAAGTGGCTTGCAATGGGGGCCAAGGCCCTAAGTGGCTGCCAGGGTAACTCATTGTAAGTTTGGTTAATAAGTGATAACATTTACACACTAAATGGGGATTAAATGAACCTAGAAAGATAATTGTTTTGATGTTCTTGCCCATGCCTTGAGTGCTTGTACATACTAGGATGGGAGTAGAGAGAATGCATGGTTGCGACCTTGCATTCCATAGTATGCCTTGTCAGTATGAGAGGATACTAGTGGCCACATGAGATCAGTATGGACCCATGGAGTTTAGCTAACTGCCAGGGTAACTTGTACATGATAAATGCGATGACACTTTCCTGCTTGCAGAGTAGGTTTCCTACATGTCATTGTGTGCCTCTGGGAATTAGATGTTGGTTTTGTGTGATGGAACCTTTGAGTTAGTATACTTTTAGGAGTCCTGGACTTAAATAGATTTATGCTATGTGTTTTTGGATAGCCTGTATGGAACTTGAGATTATCTCCTCAGCACGGTGGGAGTGGACCACTTAGGTACCACACAATCGGGTGGTAGTGTTTTTCCACTCTTATCATTTGAGATCTGTCCGAGACACCATGGCTGGAGCATTCTTGGTTGGTATTTATCTTCATTATGTTCTTGGAGCATTATGATGGATGATATACCCTATGATGGATGTTTATATCTTATGTGATGATGTATGATTTGTGGTTTCATTTATGTTATTGCATCATGGATTAATATTGGATGATTATGTACTTTATTTACATGGATGCTTTATTCTTTTAAGCCTTTCATACCTTGTGGCATGTACAGTGGATGATTGAGCAATCTGAAATGTAATTACTAAAAGGATACTTGTAATATTGTTTAAGAACATTGGATCTAACGTTGCTAAGGATGTGATGTTAGATGAATAGTTAATTTAGATGTGAGACAACGTTAAGGGATCTTTAAATAATGTAACTGTTATGTATGTTATGTTTACTTTCATTTGAATTGTTTCTATTGCTTCCGTTACTATGTATAAGTTGTGAATGGTTTATATTTCATGTTCAAAAAAAAATTGTTTGGCAAACTTAGTGAAATTCTTTGGATCCCTTGGCGGGGCATTACAAGATAACTTTGGATACCTTAGTAGGAAGATTGATAGCTTTTGAGCTAGACAACTTGGACAATTATGTTCTAGCTTCCAAAAATATTGAGTCTGCTTTTGAGGCCAAACTTTCACTCAAAGAAAAAGGAAAGAAGATAAAAGAAAATCAGTTAGACAGTAAAGAGGAAACTGAGGAAAGCTCAGATAGTGATCTTGAATTTGTTGAAGCTTTTCTTGCAAAGAAATATTCTAGAAGCATTGGAAAATAAAAAGGTAAAATTTTCTTAATCTATTTTTCATGTAAAGAAGTTGGTCATATTCCAGCTAGGTGCCCAAACAAAGATAAGGATGAAAAGAAGAGTCACAAGTACAAAGACAGAAAGGATTTTAAAGGTCATAAATCATACAAGGACAAAGGTAAGAAAACTTTTTTTATGGCTAAGGATTCTAATAATAGTGAAGATGAAATGGTTTACATTGCTATAAAAGATGAATCTAATGATAAAGGAGATAAGATGGCACTTATCTCTCATGTTATAAAAAATGATGCATGGATCATAGATAGTGGATGCTCACATCATATGACTGGAGATAAAACAAAGTTTGGACATTTTGAACATTATGATGGAGGAAGTGTAAGATTTGGAAATAATGAACCTTGTTGCATAAAAGGAAAGGGTCATATTTCATTAACCAATGAACTTGTATGTAACAATGCTTATTGGGTTGAAGGACTAAAACATAATTTTTTGAGTGTGGCATAGCTTATCAACATTGGATTTAAGGTAGAATTCATGCATGAAAAGGAAAGACTACTAGATGACACAGGAAAACTAATTGGATCAAGCAAACAAACAAAAGGTAACCTATTTTATCTTGATCTTGGTGATTGCTAATGTTTTATTGCTCAAGTTAAGGAGATTTGGTTATGGCATAGAAGGTTATGTCATTTAAATTTTGATAACATGGTGAAAATAAGAAAATTTAGGAAAGTAAGAGGTATTTCTAGTTTGAAGAAACCAAATGTTGGTTTATGCAAGAACTATCAAATTGGCAAAATGGGAAAGACTAGTTTTAAAAGAAAAACTATCAATCTGAAGATATCTTGAAAACTGTACATACTGACCTATGCATACCCATTAGAATAGAAAGCTATAGTGGAGAAAATTTATTTTTTCTTTTTGTTGATGACTACTCTAGAATGATGACTATTATGTATTTAAGAGAGAAGTCAGAAGCATTTGAGAAATTCAAATGGTATTTGGCAAGAGTAGAGAAGGAAATAGGGAAAAGACTAAAATGCTTAGTATCAAACATAGGTGGTGAATTCATCTCCAATGAATTCAACAACTTTTGCATTAAAAGAGGAATCAAAAGATAGGTATCAGCCCCTAGAACTCCCAAGTAGAATGGAATAGCTGAAAAGAGAAATAGATCCGTCATGGATTGTGCAAGGACTTTGATGATTGAAAAGAATGTTTCTATCAAATACTGGAAGGAAGCTATCATCACTATAGTTCATACTTTGAACTGAGTTTAGTTGAAGAAGGATTTAGACAAGACTCCCTATGAACTATGGTATGGCTACAAACCTAATGTAAGTTACCTAAAAGTATTTGGAAGTAAATTTTATATCTTCAAAGATTCTAGAAAAGGAAAGTTTGATGTAAAAAGTGATGAAGGTATATTTCTAGGATACTCTAGCAAAAGCAAGGCATATAAATGTTTAAATTTGTCTACTCACAAAATCATAGAAAGTGCACATGTGAGAATTGATGAGTTTGCAAAAAAGGCTGAAGAAGAAAGCAAGAAAGAACTAGAAGACTACAAAAGGTTTGTCTACTATGAATCTGACACTTTGCTAGGTATATTTGATAATAAGGAGACTACATTTGTTGAGCCCAATATAGTTACTGAGTCACAAATAGTTTAGACCGAATCACAAGAATCCAAGTTACAGTTTGAAGCTACCGAGCCAATGTCTACCAAGTCTGAAGGACCCGAGCCATAGGCAAAACAACTTGAGTCTCAACTTGAAATTCAAGAGGAAGACAATGAAATTCTTTCAAAAGGCAAGGAACCTATATTAGCCAAGTATGTCAAAAGGCATCATACACGTGATTAGATTATTGGAGATAAAACACAAGGTACTATGAAAACAAGTAAGCTAAAATGTACATGTTTACTTGCTAAATTTGAACCTAGAAGTCTCAAAGATGCATTGGAAAATGAAAGTTGGATTGAGGCTATGAATGGAGAAATTGAAAAAATAGAGAAGAAGAAAACTTGGACTCTTGTACCCAGGCCCAAAGAAAAAAATGTGATTGGCACAAAATGGGTATTCAGGAATAAGTTGAATGAAGATGGTAAGGTATCAAGAAACAAAACTAGATTGGTATTTAAAGGCTACTCTCAAGAAGAAGGCATTGATTATGGCGAAACTTTTGCTCCTGTTGCAAGATTGGAAGGCGTTAGGACCTTACTTGCATATGCAACACATAAAGGATTTAAGGTATATTAGATGTATGTTAAATATGCATTTCTCAATGGTATTCTTGATGAAGAAGTCTACAGTGAAAAACTAGAAGGTTTTGTTGATCCAAATAAAAGGGACATGGTTTGCAAGCTACACAAAGCTTTGTATGGTCTAAAAAAAGCTCCTAGAGCATGGTATGAAAGATTACATAACTACATTATGCAAATTGGTTTTTAGAGAACTAATGATAACAATAGTTTGTACATCAAGGAAGGACAAGATAACAAGATTGTATTGGCAGAAATATTTGTGGATGATATTTTATTTATAGAAAATGATGATCTATGCAAAGAATTTTTAGAGTAAATGAACAAAGAGTTTGAAATGTCTATGTTTGGTGAGATTAAATTCTTTATTGGATTGCAAATACAGAAGAGCGGGAATGGTATCTACATCACTTGGTCTAAGTATATCAAGGAGATAATCAAGAAGTTTGGTATGGAAGATTCAAAACCAATTGGAACCCCTATGTGTACTAGATTAAAGCTTACAAAAGATGATGACTCAAAAGAGGAAGATCAGACCTTATATAGATCAATGATTAGAAAATTACAGTATGTAGTTCATACAAGACCTGATATTGCTCTTGTAGTTGGTATAGTGGCAAGATTCTCGGAAAAACCCAGAGAAAATGATATAATGGCAATCAAAAGAATCTTGAGATATCTAAAAGGCACTAAAGATTATGGTTTATGGTATAAAATTGGAGGAAATATAGACCTAAAAGTGTTTACTAATGCTAATTGGGAAAGAAATATTGATGACAAAAAAAGCACAAGCACTGAATTATTTTTTCTTGGTAAAAGGTTGGTATCTTGGACAAACAAGAAGCAAAACTACACATCCCAATCCATAGCAGAAGCAGAATATATTGTAGTAGCAGTAAATTTTTCTAACATTGTTTGGTTTAAACAATTTTTGCAAGCTATGAAGGTTGAAATCAAGGAACCAGTTGTCATATTTTGTGATAATACAAGCACAATTAACATATCAAAGAATCCGGTGATGCATTCCAAAACTAAGCATATTGCTATAAAATATCATTTTGTCAAAAAATTGGTGTAGGACAAATAAATCATATTGGAGTATGTCCATACAAAAGAACAAATTGTAGACATATTTACCAAGTCATTACCTAAGGATGCATTCTTGTATCTAAGAGGCAAGTTAGGGGTCATTCCCCTATCTAAAGCTCACTAAGTGAAGCTTTAGTGATGCATCAATAGGAACCTAGTTGAAGATAAATTAGTTGATGTTACATAATCAAGAAAACATTGCATATGAATTAGTACTCAAGGTACATTGATACTCATTTGGTATGTGTTTTCTTTGACATGTGTTGTCAAAGAGGGAGAGTTCACTATCATATCTTTCTAAAAAAAAATTTGAGAAAGAAGCTATGTAATTCCTTTGTAGAGGGATATTACTACATAAAAGAGAAGCCTGTGGTATAAAATCTAAGAGGGAGAAACTTTTTGTCAAAGAAAGTCTTGTTCTTAAATTTCATTGTGCTATGACATGTTGTGTTGCCATCAATTCCAAATAGGGAGATTGTTGGATACAATTGACTAATTGTGTCTTGTCTTTCATGTCACACAAATGTCATATCAGTTGTCAACTAGTGTCTACTGAGCTCACTTGGCCATTGAAAGAATTTTGGTAGAAAGTAGTGTTAACCAATTTCTCATGGTTAATGAAGGAAAGTTGGTCAGAGTTAGTACTAACCAAGTTCACTCAATTGTCCAAGGATTTGTGCAAAGTTCATAGCGTTAATAGAGCTTCTATTGGTTAACACAGGGAATCATTTCAAGACTAGTGTTTACTGAGCCAAGTTGGCTATCGAAGGATTTGGTTGATTTGGGATATGAATTTAATTATTTCAAGTATTGATTCTAGCCAACTATGGTAATGATTATTAGTCATTGTAATTTGTATTGAGCTAACTTGACAATCTGAATGATATAAATATAAGGTCAAATTGTGATTTTTAGTAGTGTGCAAGTGTATTGATTGATTGAGAAGGAAAGTGTGTGAGAAAACTTGAAGGATGGTCAAATATCCTTGTGGAGCAGCAAAGTAATATTTGATTAGGAAGGATCAAGCTTTTGTGAACAAAATAGAGATTTGGATTCAGCAATTTAGTTGCATCTCAAGCAAGTCATTTCATTGTTACTTTCTTCCCATTGTAGCAGTGATCCAAAATCTCTTAATAGAGTTGGTTTAATAGCCAATTATAAATCCTCTAACAAGGTGACAATTCTATTGAATTTTTTTAAAGACCTCTTACAAGGCCACTCCTAACAGGGTGATTAAATCCTCAAACAAGGTCACACCTAATAGTGTGTTTTGTAACCTTTAAGCAGGTTAGCTCCTAACAGAGCTCACTTCAGAAGAGTGAAAAATAGTAACTAGTTACATTGGTGATTTTTTTCATATTGAGTTTCCATGTTAAATTTGGTGTCTCTATTGTTCATTTGGGTAAAAGCACAAACCTATGTCACCTTTTATAAAGAAATGTGATATCAGAATGTGACAGTTCAACATTAATGACAAAAAAAATGGTATTTGTGTTTAAAATATGAAGATGATGTAAACTGATGAAATGTGTAGAATTTATGAATTTTATGCCTATAATTTTTATATTTTTTTTGACTAAGAATTTATTCATTTTATTTTATTTTGAAGTCCCTTTTTTAACTATAAAAAATATAGGATGTAGTTCCCATCAAACAAGTATGTGCAAATCATCTTTTTTTGTTTTGATTTGAAAATATTTTATAGATGACATGTATAGCTAGTGAACAAAAAAAGAAATAATTTTTTTTTATGTATATCTTCTTTGTTATAAGTACTCAAGTTCGACCTTGTCAGAATCCAACAGTTTTTTCCTCCCGTCAAAACTTCCCTATCAAATCTATACCTTCTTGAAAAAAAATTACATATGAGTGAAGAGGATTCTCTCCTCTAGTGATAAATATAATTTTTTTTTTTTTTGATATGATTTACTATTTTTTTTCATTTTTTGAGAGAGCATCTTCTGAAATGTTGAAATATCGACTTATAATATTTTGAGATTATAACATATTATAACTAATCAAAACACTTAAAAATTTATATAATGATGATATTGAATCTAAGATCTATAAAAGGGTATTTTTAGTTTTTTTTTTTAATTGAGTTTTGATAGAGAAATGAGATTTGACCAAAATAGGTTTTTGTATCACAAACGGTGACACAGATCTGTGCTTTTACCCATTTATTTTCTCTCATGTTTGCAAATTATTACTATTGATGTTAGATTTGCTAAAGTTAAACATACTTTGCATTTACCAAGTTACAACATTTTTAGTATGTTTACCAAGCGAAGGTAGTAATTAGTTTTGTGGTAACTGATTCAACCCCTGCCCCCCCCCCCCCCCCACCCCCTTCTCTCAATCACTCCATCTATATTTCCAATTTCCAACATTACATTGTTTTCTTCCCCCTCTAAACTATATGTCATTCAAATAACTCCAATCCCATTCTATAATTTCTTGAGTGGTATATGATTTTGAATAAGAAGAAATTTGAGGACATTAAGGAACACATTCCTAATTATTTGTATGAAAGGCTAATAAATAGAAAGATAAGAGTACAAGAGGAGGAAAATCAGATTAGAGAAAACATGATCAGAAAGTTGTGTGCAGTGGAGAGTGAAGATCACTTGAAGAATTTGTTACAAAGTCTTGAAACCTTGATGCAGGAGCATCCTAGGTGTAAAAACAATCTTGCATCACCCAAAAATTATTTTATTTTAGTCTTCTCTATTTTAATAAGGACTAGTAGACATGGGAGATGTTATTTCTAGGAACTTGCTATTTTTAATAAGTTTTTCATATGAGCTCAAAATGTGATCATTTTCTATAAGAAGGTTCATTTTAGAGTTATAAGCCTACCATAAAAATTGCATTGCTCCAGCATAAGTATCAGAGAAGTTATTGCAAATTTTTGGTGGAAAAATTTGCAAAAAAATCTTTAGGCTCACTGTTGGAGGCCTTAGAGTGCCCGGATGAGGTCAGAAAACTTGATGAAAGCATACTAGCACTATTTTGAGCCTGTAGATCAGAAGTTGGCATTTTCAATAAGTGGTTATAATAGCCTAATTAGAGCAACAATTCAAGAGTTATGGCTTTCCAAAGTTGGGCTACTTGAAATATCTAAAATAATTATCAAAGATGTATTTGGTTGACTCTATATGTATTGTTAGGGTCTATTGGTCCTAGGCATTATGTTTCAATGTCTAGAACCTTCCTAGGTGGCATAAAATTGCCTATTTAAGAAAGGCCTAAATATTGTCTAAGACAACTCTAGGTGTGGTTCACAACATTGTCTTGCAGATTATTGTAATAAAGGCACCCCATGTGGGTTAGCATATTGTACTTGTGAATTATGTAATTCCTCATTTGGGACAATAATAAAATCTCCATATGTTGTTTTCACATTTGTTGTTGTTTCTTTGTTTATGTTATGGGTTTATGGTATTAAGCGAAGCAACCTTCATCAAAACTTTATAAGGAACAAGACTAGAGCTATATTGATTATGGGTGGAAATTATGAGGAGGTAAGAGAAGAAATTCATAAATAAATTGTATAGATGATGAAGAACATTATGTTTTCCAGCCACCAGACTACAACAACTATAACAGAAACTCCATAAGTAACAATAGGTACAAAAACTATGTAAATTGATAGTACTAATGTTATTGTTGATACAGAGGAAGATCCTTCTAAGGTTTTCGATACAAATCTTGACAATTTGGTCAGCTATGTGAACTTTGAAGAAGAAGACGAAGAAGAAAAATAAAAAGTAGGGGAAGAAGAACAAGAAAAGGAAAAGGAAAAAGAAACGAAGAAAGAACAACAAGAAAATAAGAAAGAAGAGGAGAAGGAGGCAAAACAACAGAAAAAGAAAGAAGAAGAGGAAAAAATGAGAAAAGTAGAGGAGAAAAAGAGGAAGGAAGAGGAAGAGAAAAAGAGGAAAGACAAAGAAGAAGAGAAGGAGAAGAAAGGGAAGATGACCTTGGTAATGACACTGGAAAACTTAAATAATGATGATGATTATCAAGGTTTGATTTCATCATTAAGTAAGTTATTTGAAAGAAATAAAAGGGTCAAGAGTTTGGAAATGAGCTTAACAGAGGTATTTGAAAATCTAGAAGAAGTTGTATCTATTTTAATAATAGATATTGATCCTTAAGTAAGAGTATAAAAATTGACAAGTTCATTTGATAGTGAGCATACTCAATTAGCAGGAGTGACAGTTAGTTAAGAACAATCAAGCAGGATGCACAATTATTTGACACTATTTATACAAATGTGAGAAATGACCTACGATCACTTGATGCTTGCATCAAGGAGCTAAGAGGATGTCTTAAAGAAAGAAGAAAATTGTATGGACAATACACCTTGTTTTAGAATTACACCAAGGATATGAATGATGAATTCAGTGCCAAGCTGAATGGGTTACAAGTTCTGACATCTAGATTATAGAAGCTAGACAAAAACATAGAAGATTTAGAGGTAGAAATAGTATAGGTACATGATGATATTAGAATCATTGAGTTGAGAAAAGAGAGAGTGATTAAGAGGTTCTCTTTGCTAAGAGAACATCTGACACTAAAAATTAGTAATGTGCATAAACAACTTGAGGAATGTCTTGTAGCTAAGACATCTTATGAAAAAATTGTATATATGGATTTGAATGCAGTTGAGGTGGCATCCTATGGCCTATGTGTGTTACTTATCATATCAGAGGTAGTAAGGGACACCTGGCAAAAAGAATTTGAGAGCTTGAAGAAAAGCTTTGTAGTCTACATATCTAGAGTTTCAAATTCAGCATAAAGAGGTAATACAATTTTGACTTGTAAATAAGTTTTGGCACCTTTGTCATAGATGTCAAAGGGAGCAATAAAGGTAAAGAAAATTGTACAAAAGTTGTATAGATGTATGTATATAAATGGGAGAGGAAGGTAAGGAAAATTGTATATGTATAAAGGAAAAATAATGTATAAGATAGTGGGTAATGCATCGAATAGAAATATAGTCAAAGGGGGAGTTATGTAACATAATTAGGAGATATAAGGACAAATGGTAAAAAATGAAATGATCAAAAAGTTTTGAATTTTGAAATTTTTGATGAGGCCAATTTTTTAATGTTTTTTTAAGTTGTAAGTTTTTGGGACTTTATCAATTTTCCCACATGTTACCATCAATGCAAAAGGGGGATATTGTTGAAAATTTAGCTAAGTATACATTTGATTTTTCCATTTATGGAAACATATCAGTTATGTGAAGAGGGTAGATCATGAAGATTCAGTTATGATAGCTATACTTAGAAAATTGTTTAAGTATCATACAATTTATTTGGAAAAACATATAGAGTTTTAGTCAATGCGGTTTGCTGAGGTACATTGGACAAGTGAAAAGTTAGGTACAACTACCTAACATCATGGTTATAATGTATGAAAGTTTGCAGCTTAGAACATATAATACAAAACAAGTTATAGGTAAGTTACCACTTACAACAATGTAGAAATAGAACATAGCATAACAATGAATTGGATATTTCAAGTTAATGAATTATTTTATTTACCAAAATAATTACTTAACTAATTAGGGATGACATCCTTGATGTTAATCTTTAGATGGAAAGGGTTGAGTATGTATTTTGTAAAGTAAGTGAAAGCTTGAAGTTTGACTAGGCAACATTTTGTAATTTGTAAAGGTATAAAAGAAAATATAAAATGTGAAGTTGTGTGTGCTTCTAAGGAAGACTATGGAAACTATATGTGATGCAAATTTTGATGTATGATTAGAGGAATATGGATATTTTGATGAGAAACAAAGAAAATATCAGATATTGAATATATCAGCAACAACAAAAGAGGTTTTTGTATCCATCTCTTTGTATCAAGAAACTACATTGTATATTACATGTTTGGGTAGTAGGAACCTCTTAGATATATTTTGTATTTGTATATAAGAAACTCCTAACAAGGTTGATGTTTCTAACAAGGGCTAAGTCCTCTAACAAGGACTGAGACACTATATGGATGTAAAAGACTCCTAACAGGGTCAATATCTTTAAACAGATACTTTTGATTAGTGGACCATTTTGTGGGTACCATCCGCACCAGGGTTTTTCATTGGCCAGGGTTTCCCTAGTTAATAAAATATGGAGTTATGAGTTCTCTTATTGCATGGTTATATTTAATAATCAACATAATTAGTTTATTTTCATATGCAAGTTATAAGGTAATTAATAATATTATGTTTTGGGCCAAAGTTTGTAGAATATTGATTCACCCCACCCCCTTAGTATTCCCTATTTATAACACTTATATCTTATTCAAAATAGATCATATTCATATATTCATTGTTGTGATTGCACTAGTGATGGCTATATGATCTTATGATGTCCTTTAGTAAGGTTTAATGATAATAAAAAGGACCTACTTAAATGGCCCTTGCAAATTTCACTTTGCATTTTATGATAGCTTGAAAAGGGCTTTTATCTTAGCTTTCATATGTAAGCTTTGCATTCCTAAGTGAGGAGAGAATCTTTGTCAGTCAACTATGTTAATATTTGCATCTTTTTCCTCCCTTATTGATCACATATTCATCATTTCTCAATCACATTTGATCTTATACAAAATGATAAGTTCTCATATTATGAAGTTCTAAAATTTATATCAAGACATGTCACTATGAGAATCACATCTATGAGAGAATCATATGCATCATAATACTAGGAAGAAAAGGAGAAGTATATAAACCCATGACATCACATGAGTATGAAGGTAAAGTGTTGAAAGTAAAGGCGCATCCATGATACAAGCATAAGAAAAAAGAGACAAGTACACAACATATAAGTTGAATCTAGTATCTCATATATATCATGATAAATCAAAGTAAAAGTACAATGTGAGATCAAAATTTGGATGAATGTCAAAACCTTGAAAATCTTAAAATGGTCCTAAGTACAAGCTAATGGGATCATGAACTCATTAATGGCTCCCTCCCTCCTATGTAGGAGAAGTGAAGGAGAGGATCCAATGTCCTATTTGGTGGATGGGTTGCTCCCTCTAACCTCCCTACCCTCTAAGAGTAGTAAGGTACTCCCTAAACTGCAGGGATTACTATAATATATGTTGCTCTCACCCTACATCCCTCTATATTTTGTCAAGACTGGTCCCTCTCCTATCTCAACTCCTAGTTGCATGCTCACTCTTCAGTGAGATGTTGATCTCTCACTACAATGGTGATCCATGTCTATTGCATCTCTACCTCTAGTGCCTTGATATGCTATGTGGATCACATCCTCTCCTTGTTGCTCATGCTACTATGGAGCTTGTCTCTTTGCTGACCCCAAGACTCTCTCCATGTGATACCTATGCACTAACCTCTCTCCCTTAAGCTCATCTATTTCCATGATTTTTCTGAGCCTTACTCTCCTTGACTCCTCATGTAGTGCCTACCTCAAGTTTACTTTTCATGTTATATTGTCAAATTCTTTTAGGCCAGCTTTATGGTTATGTTTTATGATTAGTGATACTTGGTTTGCTGATTTGATTGGATGTTATTTCATATTTAGTTGATATATTTGATGAGCTACTTGATACTCGGTTATTTCATGTGTCCATGATTAGTCTTTCGATGATGATGTTGGTATATTCATATAGTGATTTTAGTTATTTCATGATGATAGTTAGATGGATGATCTATGTGGTTTTCTATGGATACTTACCCTACACTTTCATGTGTATGGTTTACATGTATGTTTTACTTTATGTTTGATGCTTTTGATGTGGTTAAGGGAGGGAGTTGTAGTCACCTGCTAGTTAGGATCTACACGATACACCACTCCCTACCATTGCATGTTTAGTTTAGATTTGTATGTATATGTACATGCTCAACTTTTATGTAGATTATAGGTATTAGGAATTGACTTCCCTGAATTGCCAAGATGAGTGTGCCCTATCACAGTATCTCAATGATAAAGATGGGAGATATTTGTAGAGTCCAAATCCTAACCCTAAGACAATTGCCCTACAAAATAGAACAAGTATCTAAGTTATTTACCCTTATGAATTTGTCAAGTGATGAGAATTCAAGATTTTGATCCTTGAACTTGACTTAGTACTTTGTCTTTAAAATGGGTTTTCTTATTTAGCTTTGTAGGTCTGTTGTGATTTTCAATTATAATTAAATCAAATTAAAAGAGTATTAAATTATTTAATTTAACAAAAAATAATATTAAGAAAAAATGAATTTTAATTATATTTAATTAATTGAGAAATTAATTAAACAAATGAATTAAATTTAAAATATTTAATTAAAGTTTCAAATTTGGCATAATAATATTTATTTAATTTAATAATAATTAATTTAGGAGTTTCATTTTAATTAATGAACTCTAAATATTATTATTATTTGAATTAATAAATATACTATTAAAGATGTCTTGTGATTTAACAATAAAGAAAAAGGTCTGCATGATTGTAAAGCTAAAACTCTAAAGGGAGAAAGCTCTTTATTAAGAAATTAGAGCTCATATCTCCACACATAGATTTGGAGGAGTAAATTTTGAGAAAGAGGGTTTTCGAGAAGATGGGAATTCTCATAATCTCCAAGTATTTATCTGGTTAGCATCAGATAGAGGTAGGAATGTTGCTTGAGTTTATCATAGTATTTAATTTTTTAATCTTTCCTTTGTCTTCTTCATGCTTGTGTGAGAATTTTGATTAAGATATGGTTTTTTTGAAACCCTCATTTATGTAATTATTGTTCTTTGATATGCAAATGTCTATAAACAAAAATCAAATTTCAAACCCTCATGTTGAGAAATTATGTTTGGTTATCAACTTAGATAGGGTTTTTTAATTGGGAAATTCATATCTGTATTGAAATTGGAAATTAAATTGG